>OZ012686.1:25852157-25922157 GCA_963942565.1 Maea johnstoni
TTTCGATGGTTTTTACGGCTGGATGGTTATGTATTAATAGAAACTAGGTAGGCGCCCCTTGATACCTAAAGAAATGTCTTTAAAGGTCAATAAACACACGGATTACTAGTATATGCGTTAAACTAGTACTGTCACGCGGCTGTTTATCAAACTCACGTGCCAATGAAGGTTCGTCCTGATTGGTAAAAATTGAAATAAAGAAACTCAGATACATCGTGATTTATGCACATCATTCAAATTTGGATTTACGCCATGCAACCAACAGTTATATATCACAGCACGCACGTACGTGTGTCTATATGTATGTGCGTAGGGTTATCAACTGACCATGTGTAATTGTGACTAGATACGCAATTTGAATAATAAAAAGAACAAATATTAACGGATCGTAATATGAGCGAATCGGACCCACTCGTTAAAGTCGCCAATATTACTTCCACGTTAATATTTCGAACTTTACAGTATCACATTGTGGATCTGACAAGGAACGTCCACTAAAACAGGTGATAAGTTATGATGTCAACAATACATTTAATGCATACTAGGTTCTGTTAATAAAAGAGGAAGAGAAAGCGATAGACAACATTATCAAATATGGCGGTACATAGTTATAACCACCATAGGGAGAAAAGAAGGACATTAAAATCACTCCGGGGTTTGACTTTCTTCACTTACAGGTCATACCCCTTCTGACAAGTGAAAGTTCGCCATGTCAAATAGCATAATTGTCCTCTATTCAATTGATTTCTATATAGGCTATTCTGATTTCTTACGGTGATTCAATACTTCATAGTACATTTTGACTATGTAGTCACATGAAATCAGCCATATGGGTAGCATACCATTACAGTCCCGTCCTTCAATGTGATTTCCTATAAGTATGTCAATAGATGGCCTACATAGGTGTAACTGGCAACACGCTTGTATCCTATGGTATGGGGTCTGCACTAAGTTATTCCTAATAAATAGACGTCGGGGCTGCATTCACTGTTTGAATGCCAAGTTTCTCTTGACCCGTGAACTGTATATTTATAGCATGGCTGAATAGATAATAGCAATATACTAGACTATATTGTAAACCCAAAATAGGAAGGACAGGGCGCCCTTCAAGTGATCCAATCATTTAGCCGACCCAGTGGCGCACGAACGTCAAGCATTATATTATACTACATAAAGGTAGCTTGGGACCTGCCCTGAAGGCCACTGGCTGCTTGCTGTCTCTCACTACAGGCCTGTGTTCGAATCCAAACATGGACATGTGAGAAAGTTGATAGTCGCATTTGTTTTTGTCTTTTAATATTAATTTCAGGTAGCTTATGGGTTTGTTTAGATTGATTCATTTTCCCTCTTTCCTGCCTTTATTTGCCAATTCAGCCTAGATGAACTATATGTTTCCTGAGAAGTTTGAATAGAAATAAGTTTGACACCCTAAAAGTACCTTTCCAGCAGGGTGAAAAACTAAAAAAAGAATGCATGGAATTTTCAAACGGAGTACCTATCCACAGTTATGGAACGGGAACCTTCCAAGTTTGCCAATGTAGAGAAAAAAAATATTTGCGGAAACTATTTCACATTTATTTTTTTCACTCCATTCAAATTGTATAGTTATTAAACAATGGAATAAGTCAAGACCATGATATGTAATGGGCATACATGCTACCAAAGGAAATTTAGAAAATTAGCAATAGGTGCTCTTTGATGCACATCTAGGTGAATCAGATAGAGGAAAAAATATTTGAAAAAAGCTTATTTTTTACTGATTGTAATATTGATGGAAAGTCAAGCCCTAATTAGACGTGTTATTTTCAATAAAAAGAATACAACGCAAAATACATTAAAAAAAAGATACATACATAGAAATGCATGCCAGAAACCGAAGCAAACCAAATGTAAGTGTGTATGAACGGAGAAATGTCTCTCGGATGAAGCAGTAATACAATATGTTACTTGATTTTTTGTGCAGGTTATCATTTTAGCAGGGGTTAAAACCTGCTCTAAAGACAAATAATTTTCATTGACAAGAAAAAAAACTGAACAGACCTTCAGTGTGTGTGACGGTAATCCCATCACAGTTTTAATCATCACCCCTTCTCACCACCATATCAAGGACAGGGGCGTGAAACATTATCTTTAAACCCATGGTATGTATAATACCATATATAGACCCCCCTGGTGGCATCCCAGGTTAGTGGTATAAATGATAAATTACCCTTTCCTGTTGTCTCTGGCATGGCAAGGTTAGACAAAAAAGTAAACTTCAATGTCTGAGAGAGATATGGGATGCAATACATAATACAGGAGAGAAAACATCACAAGTTTGCAGGGCATGCAAAAACAAGCAAGTCAGAGAAAGAGTTGGAAGAAAAATACAAAATCAATAACAGAACATTGAAAAAATGTATGAGAGAATATTCATATAAGTATACATGCAGCTGCTTGCATGGTGACACTCAACTTCCTGTTCTACTAAAGTGCATTGATCCATGTTCAACATGGGTCGATGTGAGGATTTTTTTGCTGGGGGATTTCAAGGTACAACGACTCCTGACGAACAACAGTCCATGACAGCAAGTTTGCTGCTAGACCCTTGTCGGACAAGAGTCGTTGACTTCGTAGACCTGTGCATGCAAGCGTCGGTGGTGGTTTACTTTTACCCATCGACGCTAATGGTCGATGAGCTAGAGCCATAGACCCATGACTGACGAGCCCGGGGTGGCACTTGGGTATTTAGGGGGGTGCATACGTTCGTTATCAAAATTAAAAAATACCCCTAAAGCACTGATTTCTGGCCAAAAAAGCACCCTTATTTTAATAAAACGCTGATTTTTTCCTCTAAATAAACACCCCTTCTTTTACCAAAACACTGACATTGGATGAACGGGAACACGTATTTTAACTTAAGATTTTATAATCCTCTGCTTGTTTAGCGGCAGCAAGTGGCGGCAGCAAACTCGTAAGCCCTGAGTCATTTCGGGAGTCACTCGGCGTATATTTCGTGGATTGTAAGGGGATTTTGACCCCCATACTTCGTACCTGGGTACAAAAAAGTACCCTTCTTTTACAAAATCGCGGACATGCGGAGGTCTTAAAAAAAGACCCCTTCTTCCGCGAAATACGTAACGAAGGTGCGGCCCCCTTCTGTACGGAGTAAAAAATCAAAAAAATACTTTTTATTGGGCATAGTCAATGATATCCCTAAAGTAACTCTGAACCTGCAGTAACCATCACCTGCGTAATTAATGAGAATATGTCATTTGAAAAAAAGGTTGTAAATTTTGAAATAAAACAGAATATGGATTGAATAATGACAGGTGGCGATGATATTCTCTACCTGTCTCTCTCTCTCTCTCTCTCTCTCTCTCTCTCTCTCTCTCTCTCTCTCTCTCTCTCTCTATATATATATATATATATATATATATATATATATATATATATATATATATACATATATATATATATATACATACATCCATATATATATATATATATATATATATATATATATATATATATATATATATATATATATATATGTATATATATATGTATATATATATATATATATATATATATATATATATATATATATATATATATTTATATATATATATATATATAAATATATAAATATATATATATGTATGTATATATATATATATATATATATATATATATATATATATATATATATATATATATATATATATATATATATATATATATATATATATATTATTGAAGTTTTTGACATAATCATCCAGACACCAATTCTGCCATACAACTCTTTTGATTCGTAGTCCATGTTGTCAAACAAAATAAGGTCGAATGACCAGATGACAGGGAAGGAAAACCAGGAAGTATTTTCACTATGCAAAGTACAAATACATTAAACAGAGTAAAGCCCCTGAATAGGAATTCTGATTTTTTGTCACATTTTCCGCCATATCAACACGCACCTGCCCACATTTACATAAGTGACCTGGCCATACCCGTAATATGCTACGATCTCATGATAGAATTTTGGATAGTAGCATGAACTTGATACCGCCCTACCCACCGCCACTGTACACCAGTACCCATCAATACCAGCGCCTGACCTTGATACCCTACGCTGAACGCCATCAGAGCGAACCCATCCTGCCAGCCGGACTACCCCAGTTGCTAGACGACCAGAACAACCACCACTGACTGAAATTAAGGTGATGGGTACCATTGCAAGCCAGTTAAAAGCCCTGTCCCAAAACACACCTCAAAGCAGCATAATCCTATATCTAGGCGTATCTCCAGGTTCCTGGGTGTTATCCGGTAGAGAATATCTTTTTTTTTCAAATGACATATGACAAATGACACACATATATATATATATATATATATATATATATATATATATATATATATATATATATATATATATATATATACATATATATATATAAATATATATACATATATATATATATATATATATATATATATATATATATATATATATATATATATATATATATGTATATGTGTGTATATATATAAATATATATATATATATATATATATATATATATATATATATATATATATATATATATATATATATATATGTATATATATATATATATATATATGTATATATATATATATATATATATATTTATATGTATTTATATATATATATGTATATATATGTATATATATATATATATATATATATATATATATATATATATATATATATATATATATATATATATATATATATTTATATGTATTTTTATATATATATATATATATATATATACTCTCAAGAGTGACGCACAACCAGCAAAACCTCCGTGAGAGTGACGCACAACCAGCACAACCCTAGTGCGTCAGTCGCGGTCGCCAACAGGTCGTGGAGAGAATTGCGAAGCGTATCGCAAATCTCTCCACGACCCGTGACCTCTGATTTTTGGTAGCACAACCTCTATAAAACCTCAAAAACCTGCAAAACCAACGTGCGACGCTCGCACGTCGGTCTCGTGATTGGCACCGATTTTTGGTCTTTTTCAGGTCGTAAAGAGGTTTTGTACGGAATGTGACCAGGGCTTAAGGTAACTCTGAACCTGCAGTGACCATCACCTGTGCAAGTAATGAGAATGTCATTTGAGTGAAAAGTTGTAAATATTGAACTGAAACAGGATATGGGTTGACAAAGGTCGGTTGATATCCTCTACCTGATAGATCGCGGCAAGCTTTACCAAATAAATGACCAGCTCTGTACATAAACTAAAAGAAAACTAACCTCCTTCTAGTTCTGTTTGAAAATCCCTTGCCATCTGCTCCGTATCTCCAAATATTCTACCACTGCGGTTCCACTCAAGGAGAGTTTCGTGTGAATGCATGGCGTAAAATGCAAAAAACACTAGAAGTAGAATCACCATTGCAGTCACAGCCGCCCTGGTGGGCGTTTGCCTATTCCACGAGACCACCATTTCACGCCGTGTGTGTGTGTACCGGCTGCGAGCCTAGGAGAAACTGGCCAGTGGTCAAGTGGATAGAGGGGATAATGGCAGGTGAATGTATTCGTGGTACTACCTCTGGTGAACGTTCGCTAACGTTCTGGGCCCGATATTAAAGGTAAAAGGTATTCGGTTTATAGTCTTGTATCCTCCGAAGCGCTCACACGACCTTCCTCTCCTAGCAGGCCTGTACACATGGAAACCATTTCAATCCCCCGGGGGGTATTCCAGAGCAACTGTCAGTATATAGCGCACACGCTCTAAGCACTGCGAAGCGTGGAGGATCGGTAGATAAAGTATAAAGCCCTTATGTTCTGTTTCCGACGAGGCAAGCAGAACCTAAGGTCTCGAAGCCTAAGTATAAAACTCAAACAGCAGGTGGTGCATGTCCCAGCCTGCGGTTTTATTTGCGATGGGGTCGAGCCTGACGCAATGAGAACATAACGCTAAAGGCGGCCACAAACAGGATGGGCTTTGAATGACGTGTGGGGTACAAAGACGGCAGTCTAACTTATAAAAGGGTGGCTGTTCTTCTCGTCCTTATCTTCGGAGGATGAGAAAAGGCAGGATATTCGGCGATAGAGGGATAACTTTGATTGTATGGAAGATAGTGATATAATGATGATATATTGCCAGAATAGATAGTGGGTTTGCATGAATTTTGAAACTCCATATGTATTTTGTACTAGCTATCATACTTTTTCAGGTTAAAAAAATTCAAAAAAATCAGTTTACAATAGATTTATATGAAAATGGTGTTAATTAGTCAGAAATATTTTAATATAGGAATTTCAATAATTTCTTTATCGAAACCATTAGAACAAAACATGAATTGATATTTAAAAAATAGCTTGTAAGCGCAATAGCACTTACCACCAAGATTAATATATCCATATATATATATATATATGTATATGTATATATAGTTTTTATGACATTTTTTGGCTAAATTACCCCAAAAATGCAGTCACTTAGGGGATCATTCACAAACTTTATTGATAACAGTCATTATCAATTACTCTCTCAGTGTACTTGTGTGAGGTTTTGAGCTTTACTCTTATGCCTCAGATTTAAAATGTCAGATCCCAAGAATCACACTTTTTCTACTCTTTTTTGCTGAAAACACCCCCAAAAACACACCCCATGTGTCAATTTCATAATTTGTATTACATCAGTTATAATCAGCAACCCTAGAAGTGTCTTTGTGCCAAGTTTGGAGATTCCACTCTCTTCCCTAGATTTTTTATTAACATATCCCCCCCAAAAATGTTTTATGACATTGTTTGCCTAAAATGCCCCAAAAATGAATGGTCTTTAATGGTGACTCATGCCCTGCGTCCATTAAGAACATTGATCAGCATCACTCAAAGTATATGTGTACCAAGTTTCACACTTTTCGCACAAAGTGCACAATTTTTGTCTTGGCTGCCCCGCTAGTATTGGCCTGATTATCGCACCTTCGCACTCTCGCTGTTCAGCGTGCTTAGATATTTGCCGCTACAATCCCGCATGTGAAAAGATCGTTAAATGATCAATAGTATGATCATGCGACGCATATGAACAGTTAGAGCGTGAAGGAACTGCTGAAATGGCGACAAGGTAAGAGGAAAGGTATGTGACTTCGCTATTTTTACTTCTTTTGGGGGGAAGTTTTAAGAGTTTTTCATGACAGTTGCGCTGGCCATTCCCCCTCTAACCGTGGAAAATAGGCCTGTGCGCTTATTATGTCAGGTGCCCTTAATCGGGCGAATATGGTAATTCATTAGCAGTAAGGTAGCTGCTAATGATGTATGTGTACCAACAGCCAGAGATAAGATATGAACAGGCTAAAATGCCCCCCCCCCCCCCCCCAATGCCTCCATTTTATGTCTGTTAGGATGTGTTTAACAGCAATATGCTTCTTTTATGCAGGTTGGCAGTGGTGGGAACTTGGGTGTTAGTAGAGAATACCCTAAGAAACTATTTGGGCCTATGTTTTATTCAAGGTGGAATTGTCCTTTAAAGGTAATGATGGAGATTTACAGGGACTTTCTTCCAAAAACTTTGTAAAATATTCATAAATTCGAAACTTATTGTTGAAAGAATCATAGATCCAGATAATAATTTCAATTGGCCAGGAAGGTTAAAATGTACTTTACGAGCTTGTTTCTAGTATTAAAATATTAAAATTGTGCGGAATATATTGCAATTTTGGTACGCACCAGAGTTGTATCCTACATACTGACAATACTAGACATGCAACAATTCTAGGACTATTATGTGTACCAGTATTGTCAACAGTGGTATGTTCCAGAATTGTCACATGTGATGTACATTCTAGTTTGTACCAGAATTGAGGTCACAAAGTACACTATAATGCAATGTGGTGATAGAGTCAAGTACCTCGTAGTATATACATTATATATACGTGTCTGGCAGATATCATCCAAAAAGCTTCCCAGGCACCAACATAATTTTCAGAACTAACTTGCCATGCCGGGCAAGTAGTAAATGATTTTTACCTTCCCGAATTAATTGTTGACTTGCCCGGAATAAGTTATAACATATGCTAGGAAGGCACGTATTGTATATCATGGATTTTAAAAAAATATTGAAAGCCATTTTCTTTTCAGTTTTGTCGCATATTTCTGGGTATTTGGACCATTTACTATGTAAAAAATGTGTTCAGTGTCAGGAAAATCAGCTTGCCCATTCGGGCAAGTGAAAACTAAAATGTACTTGCCCGAAAGTCTTTTTTTCCAAAAATTCACTTGCCGGGGCAAGCGGGCTAGTACTTATGTTGGTGCCTGCTTCCATAAATCTCATGACACCATAAAGGCATGCCACATATTAAACTGTTGCAAAACTATTTTTTGCTCACTGTTTGGTTCAATAGATGGCGATGCAGAACTCTGACGCTTGTGAAATAAAATATATACAAGAAAAAATAAAAAATTGTTTTTTCAGGAATTTTTTTTGCACAATTTTTACCTGTTCTGAAGTAAATGAGATTATTGTTTTCACAATTGGCTTTCCTGATTATGGTATATGTCCTCTAAGTCATAGGTCTCTCTTTCTATGTATATGAATAAATATATTTTGGGCTTGAAACCTTAGCCCTTGTCCTGCTGAAATGCTTGATGTAACCTGCCCTGCCAACTGCATTGTTTTAGGTACCTGGGGACAACTTTAATTTCGAGGAGTTGCCACACGTCAAAAAGAAGGTCTAGTGAGGGTGCAGATATTTCCTGGCTAAGCACAGCAGGATAGTGTCTCCAAGATGTTTCTGGTTTTAGCAGGACCAGGGCGTTCATATGTAAGCCCTACTTACATACCTATGAATATAGGTCCTGCAGGACGACAGTAACAGAGCAGAGGAATGCTGAGTACTTAAGTGATATGAAATCGGTAGTAAAATCATTTCTGTAGTCTTATCAGACACATACTAGTATGTACCACAGAAAAGCCTTGTTTAACCCATTCATGCTTCAGATTTCATATAGAACCTATGAGTATTAACTGGTTAAGCCACGGTCTTTCAGTTGCAGAAAGACCATAGACAGTCCTCCACAACGCCACACATTTATATAGCAACCAGACAACCCGTTATTTTGGGGACTGGCATTTACATAGCGACCAAAATAGCAGGTTGGCCTGGTCACTATATAAATGTGTGGCATTGTGGAGGACTGTCTATGGTATTTCTGCAACTGAAAGACGCCTTGGAACTATTCGTAAAGAGAAGGGGAATTTCTTCCCGGTTACAGTTTTCTGTCTCGTCGCAATGTGACCTAAGCTGTTGAGACCGTAAAACCCCAAACCTTCCCTCCTTTGCCATTCATGTGGCACAGACCTTTCCTATTGTCGTTGCACAGCTAGTTCATAATGAAAAAGTGAAGAAACAACACTGGGTGATCATTAAGTAACAAAATAGATGTTATTCAATAATTTATTACAAAAGTAAATTCCGTTTTCAGTGTCAATGACTTTTTCATTGACAGGAAAAAGGCATTGTAACATCGAGATAAACCTGTATGATATATTATGTAATAAAATGGCATCAGATACTTCGGTTGTTTGACTAATACCATCTTTAGAAATGCATGTCCCCTAGCAACCCTGAACAATGTTTTATACAGCAGGCTGAATTCAATAACTTTTCACTTTCTCCTAATTAGGACTCGGTAGCGGTATTGTAGATATATTCAGCAACTGTTAACATGAAAATCAATTCCTTAAATTGAAATATATGACCAGTTTAAACTTCATTAGCATCTATATTTTATTCTCTTTTCTTAAGGTTTACTAAATGATAATGTCATTCGAAAAAATTGAAGATCACAAAATGTTTAGTAGAATGTTATCTCATATCTATCCCCAAAGATTTTTTAAACTTACTGACGGGTGATACGATGTTGAAATTTTTGCTTTGATTTGCAACAGGATAGCTGCATGTCTTGATATGACCTATGCTATTGAGTACATTGTAAAAACCAATCCCTCCAATAAAAATATAACTAATTCAAACAATGAAACAGGTTCATTTTGCTTCTAGAGTGCCAATTTTGAATGAAAATTACAAATAATTAACAAATTCATGTGCATTCAACTCACTTCAATCGGTATTCTTTCATCAATTACAATAATACATGTACTTCTTTTAGAAAAAAAACATCGATCTAGCATCTGTTTTCATACTCATATCTTGCCGTTTCGTGCCAAAAAATCAACACCTAAACATGAAAATAGTAGAAAATGAGGCCGGCATTTTAGCGTATGACTTACTTTTTTCAATGCATCACGTTACGTTAAATGGTTATTTCTATGCAATATAAACTGGTTGAAAACTGAAAATAACATGACTTGTTTACTTACTATTTGAAACTAATATATATTTTTTTTGCTTTATACCATGACTGTGATCTCATAAAAGAGCCTTCTCTCACCATGGTCCAGTGAGATTTTGCCAGTGTTATATAGGCAAGAAATAACTGATATTCAAATTTCTTAACCCTTCCAATGCTGAGGCTACTTTCATCCATAGCACAAGATATTCGAAAACCATCTAAACCCTGACATGTTTGTATTCACTGGATAGCTCTCGCTGAGCACTTTCATGTGAGTACCTACATGCCAGGGGTTTAGTTATTTTTCTGTGTTTTTTTGCATTAATTTGTATCGACCAAATTAGCCACCAACCGCATAAGGGTTAAATTTCATTGAAAACAAGTTTGTGTATTTCATTGTACAATATGGATAAAACAGAATGAAAACCAGAGGATCACCATTCTTGATAACATAAAGCCTTTTATATCTGGTAGCCATCTCAGCCACTAGCATGTACAGTGAAAAGGCCCAATGTAGTTTTTAGTGGCAGAAGTTCCTGTAACAGCCTTATTGGTGGAAGCTGTATGGAAGTATCAGGATTGAGGGTCGCTATCACTGTCTTTATCCCAGTCCTTCATACTCCCTCCCATCATGAAGTCTTCCCTGAGAGTATCCCAAGCAGGGGTCTCCTCCTCACACTTCTCTATCTTCACCTAGGAAACAAAGAGAGAAATGTACAGAAAAACACATTCCAAGGATTCTCCTCCTCATCATCTCAACTTTCACCTAGAAAAAAGAGAGAGAAATGTACAGAAAAAAACATTCCAAGGATTCTCCTCCTCATACTTCTCAATCTTCACCTAGAGAAATTGAGAGAAATGTACAGAAAACCCCATTCCAAGGATTCTCCTCCTCACACTTCTCTATCTTCATAAAAATTTTATACACTCAAATCGGGGGTGCGAAAGCTAGAAATTGAGGGCGTTTTACATCGAGTCCCCAGCCCACACGGAGATCTGAAATCAATGACTCTGTATTTTTTTCAACTCAGCTCGCCCAAAACAGGTGGGTTATTTCATCTAATTACAATTATAATGCGGCAAAGGCAATGCCTATCAATGTTTGCTGCAGTACGAATTGTAATTCCGGTACCACTCCCCGTCGGAATGTATTGATTACAATCAATATCATCCCTAGGTCAATTGGTATCGGGCGCTGATGCATAGTGATAAGCATTGCTGTCAAATTGATGTTAAATTTCACTCATTTTGAAATGCTTTATACTGGTTTTCTAGTGTTATTCATGAGAAGTTGAACTGCCAAATGTTTCTGAAAAGAGAGCGCACCATACACAGGTCTATATGTACATCATTTTCAAGGCCTGAACAAGGGGTCCGTCTTCTATACGGGTGGTGCTATACACCGGAAATTACGCAAGTATGGTAACTTGAACCCCCTGCAATACAAACCGTTTGTATTGTAGCCCTCAGCTGCAATACAAACAGTTTGTATTGCATACTTGACAATACAAACGGTTTGTATTGTGGAGCTGACAATACAAACCGTTTGTATTGCAAGCCAACTACAATACAAACAGTTTGTATTGCAAGCCAACTACAATACAAACGGTTTGTATTGTCGATGACAATACAAACCGTTTGTATTGTGGGTGGTAACTTGAACCACCTGCAATACAAACGGTTTGTATTGTCTATGGTAACTTGAACCCCCTGCAATACAAACCGTATGTATTGCTGAAATTGAGTGGTTCAATACAAACGGTTTGTATTGTAGGCATTTGTAGCACTCATTACTTTGATGGCATAAGTACCTTGAATGGAAGATGGTGAAAGGTACAGTGCATATTTACAAATATAACTTGGTCAATTATTAAGAAGGCTTAGGAAATACTTTTTCAGGTGTATATATCTATTATGATTATAAAACTTTATATGTACTTTATTATGATATTAAAACTATCACTTGTGAGTATTTAGCTCTTTTGTGAGGATGTGGTGGCTCTGAAAAGAGCCGTTGGGGGTACATGTATGACTGATACATGTATTAGTTGCGGCTAGGAATTTTTTCTCTGATAGCCTTGTCAACTGTAGACTGCATCTGCGGTGCAACTCAAAATGATGGCAAACCTCTGGTGGAGTGTGATATAATTGCCACCTATGGAGTCACATTAACTGTTACAATATGGACGCAACTAGACTAGAACGCAAGGATTTCAAATGTACCGTTTGCAAATCTACAGTGAAATGCAGACGAAGATGCTGAAAGACTTGATCCAGTGTGCGGGAATCATCATAACAGTGAAGTTTCAAAACAGTTGTCAAATTTATGATGGAAATTTGAAGTTATTTTATGCTTGATCAATGACTGTGCTTAGCCCATCAGTTATTGATTATAATCCATTGTATAAGGTGTAATTGTCTCAGCTACCCACCTAGTTGTGCTATTGGTACAAGCTATTATGTATATGCTTTCTTTAGATAGTCTTATACATGCTATGATATAAAAACAAAGTGTGGACTTGATCCAGTGAGAAGAAATCATCACAACAGTGAAGTTTCATTAGAATCCATTGTGTAAGGTGTAATTGTCCCAGCTACCTAGTACCTACCTAGTACCTTGTTGTACTATTGTTACAAGCTATTTATTTGTGTTTTATTTGTTGTCTCTAGATAGTCTTATACAGACTATGACTTAATTACAGGAAGTGTCGGTTAATAAATTAACCATTATATGATCCTCCAGTCACTAAGTAAAACAAGTTTCAAAGCATTATGACCATGTTCATTGTTTTGAATTATGATCTGAATAAATTATCGAATTTGAATTAATTTTGTCTATTTATTTACCACACATGATATTTCATCCAGTCAGTCACATCACAATACATCCAGTTTGTATTGCAGTGCTGACTCATAGCGACAATACAAACCGTTTGTATTGCAAAGCCCTGAGAATTCTGAGTCAGGCCGACAATACAAACCGTTTGTATTGCAGCAGTTCACTCAAAAGCACAATACAAACCGTTTGTATTGCAGGAGGCTAGGGGGTTCAAGTTACCATATTTGCGGAAATTACCCAGGCAAGTGAATCTTTGAGATAAGGGCTTTAGGGCAAGTAAATTTTAGTATGCAGTTGCCCTTGTGGGCAAGATGATTTTCTGAGCAGTCTACACATGTTTATGTAGAAAATACCTAAAAATATGCAAACAATGCAACAAAATTAAAAAGAAAATGGTTTTCAAATCATTAAATCCATAATAAATAATACATGTCATGCTATTATATGTTATAACATAACTTATTTTAGGCAAGCCAAAACTTATATCAGGCAAGTAAAAATCATTAACCACTTGCCCGACATGGTATAAGGTTGGTTCTGAAACTTATGCTGGTGCCTGATTATCATTTTTATTATTTATTATCATTATTACTATTATCATTATTATAATTATTATCATCATCATTATCAACATCATTATTACCTTCATCATAAGCACACAGAATATCTTTATAAACATGAAATCTTTTAATGTTGCATCTCCATACTTACTTCCATATTTTTCTCAGTTCCCACTGCTGAATTATCAGTTGATTTTGCTGAGGACCCCTTGAGCATATCCAGAAAAGCGCCCTTTGTAACTGACTTCATGGCTCGTTCTTTTTTAACGGTTGACTTCCCAGCATCCTTTAGTTTCTCCTCGATAACCTTCTGCTGATTTTTGACTGCATTAAAGAGTTGCACTACACCTCTGAAATAAATCAAAGCATTTTCAAAATCATCTGAATGAGAATGCAGCTATGGAATGTCGAAATCTATTCATGCTTATATAAAGTAGGGCAGTCATTGAGTTTTATGTTCTATGTTTAATGATTCTGATTCAATTTTCTAGCAGATACTTTACTGGATAAAAGTTACTGCAAACACATCATGTTCTATTCCGTTGTCAAATTTCATAATAATGTTAGTGTGCAGGAAGACACAATTTTGCCTCAGATCAGGGTCTTAGCCAGGATTTGAAAAATGCCTGTCCAAGTGTCCATAACAGCCATTCCAAGATATCTGCCCAGATTTAGCCACTAATACACTTCAAATCCTTATACCAACTACATTTAATAGCCAAAAAGTCAAATATGAAAAATCTTTATAGAAATTTTGCCTGTCCAAAAAGGAGGTTTTCAAGAAACTGCCTGTCCAAAAAACAGACAGGACGGGTCCTGGCTAAGTCCCTGCCTCAGATAGACTTAAGCATGTATAGTGTCAAGAGGCCATTTTGTCAGCCAGAACAAGAAATCAAACACCAGGATACCCTCATGTTTTGGTCAGGAATGTAAAAATAAAGAAATGGCAAATTCCCGCAAATAATACATTAGAAATTGTAACTTCAATGTAAATGCACTTACAAAAGATTCTGTGTAGATAATTGTTAATATCAACAGTAACATATTTAGAGCCATTACTTTGAAAATGGTCAACGTTTCCTAGCATTAATGCTCTCTCTCTATATATGTCAGGGTCTTAGACATGATTATAAAAATGCCTGTCTAAAACAATAATTCCAAAATTTCAGCCCTTCAAGATTTAGCTATCCAGCCACTTCAAATTCTTATCCCAACAACATGTAATACCCTTTTGTGTCAAAATAGGCAATTTACACTTAATCCATAGCATAGCAGATGGTTTGTTAGGGAAATATTCAGATATTACCCAAAAATCGTCAAAATTGAAAATTCTTCATAAGAATTTTTGCTTGTTCAAAAAGTGGTATTCCAGGAAACTGCCTATCCAAAAGACAGACATGACAGGCCTAGGCTAAGTCCCTGCAGTCTCCATTAAAATCTGTGGCAGGTCAGCCAAGGGACTAGATCATACCAAAATGTAGCAAGAGAGGTGGACATGTGACCAAATAAGATAGACTGATAACTCACTTCGTCGCTATTCGCTGCAAGGCCCTCTCTTTGTCTTTCTGTCTCACATCTGGTTTGACCCTTGCCATGTTTTCCCATATTTTTCTCTGAAAAAAGTGAAAAGAAAAATGTAACATAAAATAGCATATTTTTTCATTTTTATTTATCTAGTCAACCCTTCATTTATGATATGATAGCAAAAATGTATTTATTATAATATCAATAAAATTGCTCATTTGATAACATAATATATTATAATACTATCAATATGGCTGAACTATGTACAATACAACCTCAATACAATACTAACCTCCTCCCTTTGTTGCCTTTCACTCAACGTCTCGACTTTTGCCTTCTTACTCTCGCCACCTTCATCTTCTTCCTCTTCCTCTTTTTTCCGCTTTGCCAATTCTATCTGCAGGTCCGTTTTTGCCTTAGCCAAAATGACTTGCTGGTTCTTATTCGCTGTGGATTTATTAAGAATTTTGGCAAAGACATTTGCCAATCCAGCCTTTTCAGCTTTGACTTCTTCCGTTCCCTCAATTTCTGCTTCATCTTCACCAATTCCAAGTTCTGCACCTTCAAAAACAGAAAAATACTATATCTAATAGTTGTACATAGATGGACCCAAATAATTACTGTTAGTTTAGTGCAACACTTACAGGCCTATATAATAAGTGACCCCATTTCAAGATGGGTCTTAGCCAGGATTTTTAAAATGTCTATTTATAACTGCAATCACAAAATTTCTACCCACGCAAATTAATGAAATTAGCTCAGTCTTTGCACCAACTACTTTTAACCCTTGTAAGTCTGAATTGCATTTTTCCAAATGTAATGGGTATGCCAAATTGTAATGGGTAAAATGGCAAAATCCAGTACCAGATTGTTCATGTTTGAAGCAAGCGATGTTTATGACTAGCGGCATCTCTAACATATCTAGCATACACACTGATGCCTTGAAAACTGTGAAGCAATCTCGGAAGTTCATTTGGTCAAAATTTGCAGTGTGCGCAGCTATCTGCGCAGTTTGCATCCGCAACCTTTACTGCCCAAGGAGGACTGTCAGGTACAGAGGGGGGCCGCATTGCATATTTCTCAGAAGAAGCCTCAGGGGTATTTTTCAAGACTTCCACATGTACGCGACTTGTAAAATAAGGGTACTTTTTGTGCCTAGGTACGAAGCAAAGTATGGGGGTTATAAATCCCCTTACAATCCTCGAAATAACTGCTATGCTATTTAGGTTAATATTAGTGGTCGGACGATTAAGCGAGAACTCGAGCATTTGGTTGAGCTGAGGCCGACTCAACCTATTCGAACAGCATTTGAAATAATCGATTATTTCAAATGTGAAATTTCTGAAGAAATTTTGTGAAATTATTAGGGCAGTCATAGATACGCCTCGCATCGATGAACCGACAATTGCAGTCAATCGATGTCTGCAATCTTGCCATCTCGATGCATTAATCGATGCATCGAGATGGCAAAAAAAAGAAAAACTAACGTACTTACGGCCGCAAAATTGCGAAGTGTTGCGGTCGTTGATCGGTCCCCACGTGTGGGCGCCGCCATGTTTACAAAATCAACGATGTGGTGTCTTGCCGCACTTTCCTTTTGCAGTGCAATAGGGAGAGTTTATAGTGAGGCAAGCCATTAATGAAAGAACGGAAATTCACGATCAGTTTCGTGAATATCCGTTGTGCACAGCGGAATTGGCCGGAGGTATGGTATGACGAACAATTACGATCAATGGTACATAATTCACCGTTCGTAAACAATGTGGCTGATGTGATTGTTGATGTAGGTAAATGTTGAAATGATATTTATTAAATGTTGGCAGGCGCTGGGTATTTAATAGAGCTAATACGATCAATCGGCGGCTCGAGCTATTGCTCATATCGCCGCCATTACAGCTCGCCGAGTTCGGCGTAAATGCAAATAAGGCCACATTGTCAATCATCCGCCATGTTTTTTGTCTTGCTTACGTCTTTCCCACGTGGGATCCCATCGAGATCGCACGATAGCAGGACGTGATTGGCTTAGGCAGGCATGGGCCTGTTCTAATTAGCGTGATTGACAGCAATTAACGTTGCTCATCGGCTTAGGCAGGCATGGGTGGTTCTAAATTAGCGTGATTGACAGCAATTAATTTTGCTCAGCTGTTGATTTCACCGCATGTGCAATGAGTAGTTAGGGCTCGTGATATGTCGATTAATCGCTCGGCAGTTTCAGCGATTGCTCGAGCCGTTTTTTAGTGGCGAATTCGAGCACTAGTAATTAATAATAAGTAGTATAAACAAATATACATACCAGGGACCGACATTAACTTTTGAAGGCACTTGCCCATTCGGGCAGAGCGACCCCAAGTTTTGCTTGCCCGAAAAAAAATCAACTTGCCCAAAAGAAAAATGTTATTTTGCACTTTTTTTATCATTTACACAGTGACATCCTAGTTTGGAATGACAATCTCAAAATGACGGCAGAGATCTTAGTTTTACTCAATAAAAAGCAATAATTTGTTAACTTAACATCGGCAAATAACTAAAGAAAAAATTCATGAAAAAAGTTACCAAATACGAAACTTTTCAGGTTGTGTGTGGGTATGCGGCTACATGTATGGAAGCGGCAACGAACTTACCTCTATTCCCCTCTAAAAGATCGTTATACCAGCAATCCCGTCCGGTAAACAAAGCGCCATTTTGAAATTGACCGAAATCACGTTGATGATCTCGCCATGAACGTGATTTCGGTCAATTTCAAAATGGCGCTTTATTTACCGGACGGGATTGCTGGTATAACGATCTATTAGAAGTGGCGTTGTGGTTAGTATTTAGCTTGACTTTTATCAATATTTCCTCGGGTTGTCGATAGCGCTACTAGCTTGGCGCAATGATCAAGTTGGCAATATTTCGAGCACAAGTAAGTTGGAATATTAGCTTGACCGTTCGGGCTTTTCAAGTCGGCCATTAACTTGCCCGAAATCGTTTTTTTCACGCTCGCACTTGCCCCGGGCAATCGGACAAGCGTTAATGTCGGTCCCTGCATACATACAGATATTTTATTCTCCTAAACACTTAAACACTGCCAATATTTGATTTTCAAAATAAAGCTTATGGGTTTGATTTTAATGAATTTTTGTTCTCTGCTGTGTGTGTATTTGAATACTCAGCCCTTAGTAAAGTATATTGCCTGAATGGTTTTACAAAAGTACCCTCCCTGCAGGGTGTAAGGTCATAGATTTAAACCTTGAAATAAATCATACATATGTCATACTGTTTTGAATTTCAAACTACCTACTTACTACCTACTACCTACTATTTGATTACATGCTATAGAATTCATGGGCATATATCAATGTATCGTATCGAAATAATCAAAATCGAAAAAGAAATATCAATCAATCGAATCGACAAATTTTTTTAAACAATGACATCCCTAGAAATTATGCGGCCAAAACTTACAAAAAATTTAGAACTTTCGTTAAAGTGACATGTAACGGCTCCGTGTAAATACTCAAGAGTAAACAAATCTTATGCGCCATATTTGGTGCACCGATTCATCAAGTGCCGCGGTACACCGCACATGTGCCTGGCATGTGCAGGTGCATGCCGCGGCACAATAATGTTTGAAATCGTTTGTCTTAACATTACGGCAATATGGCCGTAAAACTCGTACTGAATCGATTAATTGTTCGAAATATTTTTCGATCAATTGATTCAAAATATCTCTTCGCATCCGAACCCTAGTTAATATATATATATTCTTGTGGTGTTTGCCTTTATCCAAAGTTTTTTTTTTTTTTTTCAAATCTACGTCACTAGCATCCATTACAGGATATGGCCACAGTGCCAGTCGTCCTGGACACTCCACTAGTGGAGTCTTCAGGACGATCGCACACTGGATACAGCCGTGCTTTCTGTCATTCGCACTACCTAGAGAACGCTACCCGCCTGACCGGCACTGGCGTGCAGGTCCTTATCTATATGGGTCAAATGCAGCCAGATAGTAGCAGTGTAGGATGGAGTGTTGACGCTAGATGTGACAGCCATACAGATTTCCACTTGCAGCAGAAAATTGAGTATAAAAGCGGTTTTAATAGAAATGACTACAAGAAAGTGGTATATTTAGTTTAGGAAGTATACGATACTCTGGCGTGTAGCTTAATATAGGAGTTTTAGCATGCTCTTGAGGGTTGTAAGTTGTAACAAGTGACTTTAAAAATTCTGTGTGACCATATCCTGTCATGTCAACATCACTGGCGCATGGCAGTAGTGGTGACATCTCACCGTAGATGTCGCCACTATTGTGACATCTTTTGCATGGGGACAGAGAGATACATCCCCTTGATCCGCAACCCCATAGGCACAGCATGCTAGTACAGGGTCTTAGCCGATATTTGGAAACAGGGTGTCCAAATAGAGGTTTCATAGACTTTTGCGTGTCCAAAGTGTGGTACAAAAAACATACTACTAATAAGATAGACCCTATACCTTTACAGACTTTGCTTTTTTAGGCCAGATACTGCTTTGTGTGTCTTATAAAAGTGACACTACAGCAGGGTCTTAGCCGATATTTGGAAACAGGGTGTCCAAATAGAGGTTTCATAGACTTTTGCGTGTCCAAAGTGTGGTACAAAATACATACTACTAATAAGATAGACCCTATACCTTTACAGATTTTGCTTTTTTAGGCCAGATACTGCTTTGAGTGTCTTATAAAAGTGACACTACAGCTTCTACATCTTCTATCTTCTAAGAAAAGTCATCTTCAGCAAATTCCGACATAAAACTTTGTGTGTCCAAACTGTCAAAAAACAGTGTTCTGCGTGTCCAAATGACACGCTGGACGCATAGGCGGCTAAGCCCCTGCACTACAGCTTCTACATCTTCTATCTTCTAAGAAAAGTCATCTTCAGCAAATTCTGTCATAAAATTTTGGGTGTCCAAACTGTCAAAAAACAGTGTTCTGCGTGTC
Source organism: Maea johnstoni (assembly GCA_963942565.1). Lineage (NCBI taxonomy): Eukaryota > Metazoa > Annelida > Polychaeta > Spionida > Magelonidae > Maea > Maea johnstoni. The sequence continues at coordinate 25,872,359 of OZ012686.1, forward strand.
CAAATGACACGCTGGACGCATTACGGCTAAGCCCCTGTGCTAGTACCTAGAGTGTGTGCCCCTCGAGTTACGCGGTGCAGACTAGGGAAGTATTGGTGACGTGATTTTTTCAGAAAGAGGCTGCGAGTAGTAGACAGTGAGTTGGCAATCCAGAGCCTTATCTCTTTTCGCTGCATCTATCTAGGTCAGATAGGTTGCCACGGATATGGGCTCAGCAGGCAGCCAATCCTGGGGGTACACATGTTATCTATGACTCATAGAGAGGCAGCGATATTTGATGATGCATGCACAGTACCCACTCCCTGTCTACTACTCCCAGATGGGGACCATAATTTTTTGAAGTATAAGATCTTTGCAACGAGAACATAAGGCATAACAGTCTGGAGTTTTTAAAAGTTATTGATCATTTATGTTTCTTGCATCTGGCAGGATGGGAACCGTGTGAATAAAGAAATAAGCCGAAATCTGGTCTGACTGAAACACTCACTGATGACTGATCTCTGGATCAGCCCCACAGGGGCTTGTATCGTTGAGCGGTCACTCGTGAGTCTGAGGCTGGTACTATGAAATAGAGCTATATTACTAGTACGGCTGTGACTACTGTGATCAACGATACAAGCCCCTGTGATCAGCCCCGAGCTCAGAACATGACGCCTAAAATCTAACCGCACCCCCGCTCTACAGTGCAAAATAACGGGTGATACTCCGAAAACCATCTCAGTGTATTACCTGACTCGTCTGCAGAGCTGTCTGCATCACTACCATCCGTAGCGCTTTCGCTAATATCGGATTGTACGTCCACGTGAGTTGCCATGTTTGTGTGCTACTGCGCAAGTTCCGCTGCGCAGGGAGGTCTCCAAATCTGGGCAGATAGGTTAGCGGATTCCTACCGCGACAGCGACCGGGCGCGGACGCGATAATATGAGCAAAGCTTGAATGCTCACCACGTACTCTGATGCTCACGAAGCGCGCTAATAATTCTACATTTCACTGTCACAAATCCGTGACGGTATATACATATGAGTTTAGCTAGTTCGAGCAACTCTAACAGTGGCACCGGCCGATGTTTACTATATGCTATGTCTAATGGCCTACACCACCGTTAGAGTTCTAAGCATTTAAAAAAGTGAACTTGCGCCAAGAAAACTGGGCGCTCACATTTCTAGCCCAGTCTGGCCCCCCAAACCAACTGAATTCGTTCCCTACCTTGTCAATTTACGTTGTGACGCTTTTACAGCACTCAAATCCGTCCAGAGTGCGAGAAATGAGAGCTTTTTGGCTGGAAGCGATAATTTTCACTGTGTCCGTTCCGCCATTTAATTTGAGATAAGACTAGTCGAGCAGCACACGTGTGAGAAGGTGATAGGTTTTATACGGGAAATGCTGGACAGTGCTGCTCGACTAGTCATGCCTCAAATTAAATGGCGGAACGGACACAGTGAAAATTATCGCTTCCAGCCAAAAAGCTCTCATTTCTCGCACTCTGGACGGATTTGAGTGCTGTAAAAGCGTCACAACGTAAATTAACAAGGTAGGGAACGAATTCAGTTGGTTTTGGGGGCCAGACTGGGCTAGAAATGTGAGCGCCCAGTTTTCTTGGCGCAAGTTCACTTTTTTAAATGCTTAGAACTCTAACGGTGGTGTAGGCCATTAGACATAGCATATAGTAAACATCGGCCGGTGCCACTGTTAGAGTTGCTCGAACTAGAGTTTAGCATGCCCCCCAGCAAATGCAGTTACAAAGTTACGACTTTTAGTTTGCAATTTGTGACAGGATTCTAATAATCTATCTCCTATCATTCTCCCCGATAGAGGTCGCCTTTGCTTGTACTTCACGGGAACGAACAGCACACATAGCTTGGGGACGTTGCAATTTTCACCCAAATAAACTTCCGGTAACTGACGAAAACTGGCGGAACATTTTCCAAGGTATTAGTGTCTCTCACGCATTGCCATAAATTTTACTACGCGCACCACTCGCTTCACGAGCTATTGAAACAATCTCAAAATGCGCAAGGGGACCGATGTTTCAATATCTGTCAAAATACATGTACATAAAGAATATGCACCCATAATAGCAAGTTTGGTCCAGAATTGAGTAGGTCAAGAAGGTGACTTACCACGACAGCTCAGATGAATAATAAAAAACACGCATTTAAAACAAGTGCGATGATAATGACGATACACCTTGATTTTAACTGAGAGTAGGGGATGTATTTCTCTGATTTCAATAAGCCCAAATATGATTAAAAAATCATTTAAAATATATCACTCAATCAATCATTTTTTCTATTGTTTGAACAATTCGCTCTTGTATTGCCATGTTTGAATATGTAACCTTTGTGGATTTATCACTTCAAGATTTATCGAATAGTATATTTAAATTAAGTTATGGCATGTATATACATGTATATAGAGAAGTGGCCTAGTACAGACAAATGGAGCACAGACAATTGATCCTGGAGCACAGCAGGAATAAGTTAGGTCTGATTGGCGCTGTGCGAATAATCAGTTTCAATACTATCACCAGGTGGCACTACCATATCGGCGTTATAGCAATAATGAAGACATATCAATCAATAGATGGTATCAATAAATCGAGTTAATGTGTTTTCTAAGGAATACATTCTGTATTTAGAAATACACGTCATCGATGAATTTAACAAAAACATTTGGTCATGTTTCCCGAACAATTCCTGAATTAAACAGTGATTGAAGGGGTTCAAGTTGTATTATAATACCTCACGTGAAAATCGTAAGCTGTGATTGGCTTACAAAGGTTGGCCATTCTGTCATGTCCACCGGTGAAATGTCCACCGTCAAAACGTCCACCGTTCTCACTGGATATACCGGCAGTCAATGTTGTTTTTATTGATATTTTACCAAATTGGGGTTTGTTCGGTATAATAAAACAAATATGCCATGCCAGTGTGGGTATCCTGATGGAATGTCTCCCCTCGGGAGGATTGTTTTCCCTCTGGGAGACATTCCATCAGGATACCCACACTGGCATGGCATATTTGTATAATGTTGCACGTTTTGAGGCCTCTGTCGCACGATGGTGTGAAATTGCGACAGTTGGACACCCCTGATATTATATAACTTAGACGGATTATGTGAACTCATGAATATCTACGATGGTACAGGTGTGAACGGCAGAATTTGTTTTCTGTCGTTCACACCTGCACCATCGTACATGAACGTTTCTTCTGGTACAATGACGGTATTTACATGAACCGTTAATTCGAAAACCGTTTTGCAAATGATTAAACATTAAAGGATAACAGAATCTGAAACTGTTTTTATCGTTTTCTAAACAGTGAAAGCAAGAAAAGTAACAGCGATTTAAACTTTTAAAATCCAGGGTGCAACATAGGTTACAAAACATTATTTTCTGAGCGGGGAAACCTGCCCCTAGAGTTGACTTGCCGGCCGGCACTTCCAATTGCCCCGCCACCTTGTGAAACAAAGGTGAGATTGGACATTCAGTTGCCCAAAACATTACTTGCCGAGCAGGCGGGGCAAGTCAGGGTCTTGTTCAGCTTCAGTTGCACCACTGGCGTTTTGTTTTTTTGCTGAACCAGCTAGAGGCATAGATTAAGTCTCTGGCTGCATGAACTCACTTGCAACCTGCAACGGGGCAAGTGGTTAAATGTTGCACGCTGAAATGGTTAGAGCAAAAAAGTAAAAGCAACTGAAGCATTTTGCCGTTTCCAAAAGAGTAAATTAAAAGGGTAACAGAATTGTTACAATTTCAAGTTTCCCCTGTTATGTATCGTCTCTTATTGTACAATCATCAAATTATAAGTAGAATCTGAGAGCAGGGGATATATTTTTCTGGTAGAATCCATTCCAGAACTTTTCATTTTCCACAAAGTTTTAACACGAAATTGGCACAGGTAAATATACATCCCAACTTGAATCCGAGACGACAAATGAAATACCTGTGCGCAACTTTGTCAAATTTGGCCAAGGCTATGCACTTCGTCGAAGATTGGTGGGTTCTCTATTGAAAATCTCAAAATAATTACTGCTCCCTTGATGCGGTCTACACCAAAGCGCCATCTATAAAATTTCATTTGAAGTAGTCTCAAGTCAGAGACTAATGTAAGTTCCTAAATCTCTCAGCATTTAAGTCCTGTTCTTCTATCTGCCGCGCTTATATTGAAAAGCCTGATAGAAATTAAGCATTAAAGGCTCACCTTTCGAACTCATATCCTGAAGCAATGTCTGTACACTTTAAACAAGCCAGAGCTGCAGTAATGTTTACATGCTTTCTCTATTATCGCTCAAAACACTTGAGTCTCTATATATAGTTAATAGTAATAGGACCATATTCTCTTTGGGGAAAATCCAGTTGGAGGAACGCCACGCTGCTAGGGTTTGAATGGATGTACTCTAGAGAATGCGAAGTTATTCTAAAAATAATATTGTAATTTCAGGTAACTGACTTAATGAATGTACACATTTTCCAATATTGAAGACATTTCCCAGCGAATACGGGCGATAACGCCCCATATGCGATTACGCCCCCATCGATTACGCCTCACTTTTCAAGTGCTGGTTTGCTGTGAAGTGAAGTGCTCTCTCTGTGAAGTGCATATCAGGGGGCCCGGCAAGCCGTCAATCAAACGTGTTCACGGTGTTGTTCCTCTTGTGTCCGCTTGTCCGATGAATGAAGCCATACAATTATCTAAAATCTTATTTTCAAAATTTTATTAAACTGTGCTTCATGTGCCGACATAGCATGTAGCGTGTCACACGAGTGAACTGAATCTAAATAAAATGGTATAAAGTTTGTTTTATTTGATAGATAAATCTCTAGACAAAGATGGTACCATCTATCTCATTGTTTATTCACTTCTTTTATTTGTAAATTGAGATTTAACCCTTCCAATGCTGAGGCTACTTGCATCCAATGTACAAGGACGCAAAGATTTTTGAAAATCATCTTTAGAAACTTTGTGATGTTGGTATTCATTAGATAGAGTACTCACAAATGAGTACCCATGCGCCAGGGTGTCAGTCATTTTTCAGGTTCTTTGCATAATTTTTTAACAACCAAATTAGCCACCACCAGCATAAGGGTTGACATTTAAGTCTATACTTGAGCGAATGGTTATCTGAGGTATATTCACCAATCCCTATTTTTCTTTCTTGCCTTCCATGTAGCAGGGTGGAGAGGTGAAGAACAGCTGTTTTGGAGAATGAGCGCAAAGAAAGGAAAAGGAAAGCAATCATTGCAGAAAAATAAGGACTCTCTAAAGCCCCACACTATACCTACGGCAAGGCAACTAGAAACTGATAAACATCTGCTGGAGCCCAGTCATCGAAAAAGTAAACCTTTCAATTCTGATAGAACTCACAGTACATCGCACAAAAGGGCGTCAAGTGATCTAAATCAGCCAGGTCCCAGTAGAGTTACTGAGGAGCCTATTAAGTCTGAAGAAAGAACTCAAGGTGCATCAACGAATAGGTCATCTAATGACCAAAGACAGCCAGGTTGTAGTGGGCCAAGTCAAAAACCTACTGACTCGATAAAAAAATCACTACGATCGCCAATCAATGGGCATCCTGGTCCAAGTGGACTCAATCCTGAGTCAACCGATTCTCGAAGAAAAAGAAAAGCGCAAAATAAGTCAACCAAAAAACCTTTGGATAATGAAGGAAGGGGCCAACAGATGGATAGGCCAGGTTCTAACAGAGGAGGCAACAGGAATAGGAATAAGAACTGGCAAGGAGGTAAAAGAAAGTGGACACAGCAGAGCCGTGGCTTTGGAGAAGGGCGGTACAGACCAGAGGCAGGATCACTATGGGGACAGTCATCCTCAGTAGGTGGCGCTTCAACAGAGAACGGAGATGGTATCCTTTATGTGATGGTTGACTTAAGGCCTAAAAAAAGGTGGTTTGTTTCCTGTAACCCTACCCTAACAAGTTTTTATTCAAAAAAATCCCTACCCTAAAGTTTTTTCTCCCCTCCCAAACCCCAATCAATGTAAAACATGCATAAAACATACATTTTTGACCAAAAAAATAATGCAAAAAAAATTTTTTTTACCGACCTACCTACCGGTCCTACCCTATTTCTTTTCGGACCGTTACAGGAAACAAACAATTTCTTTTTTTAGGCCTAATCATTAGGGATTTTATAAGCACCTTTGAAATTTTTGAAAAATGATACAATATTGATATTTCCTGAATGATACAATGTCTAAACAACATCTTTAACGATACTGCCTGTAGGTCTGTCATCATTTTTTAAGATTGCTGATGCGATATATATTGATAATTTTCTATAGATTTTGGTTATTTCCATATGATTAATTGACTTGTAACTCTGTGTGTGCAGTTAGGTCTTTCAGTTGGCTATTGGAGAAATGTATGATGTTTCCTGGAGAAAGGGTCTTAGCCAGGATTTCAAAAATGTCTGTCCAAAACAACAATTCATGTCCAGATTTAGTTAGTCAGCTACTTCAAATCCTCATAATAATACCAACTACATTTGTTAGGCTATTGTTTCTAAAAGGGCAATTTACACATAAGCCATGTCATAGAAGATGTTTTTCTGGGAAAATATTTGGTTATTGCCCCCAAAAGTCCAAATGGTAAGTTCTTCATAGAAATTTTTGCTTCTCCAAAAAGGAGGTTTTCAGGTAACTGCCTGTCCAAAAGACAGACTGGGCACGTCCTGGCCAAGTTCCTGCCTCTAGGCATGAATAGGTTAAACAACTAGTTTTCGACGGGTCCTGGCTGCTGCCCCCCCCCCCACACTAAAATTTGCTGTCCTGGCTTTTTGTCATTCCACTTTTCAACCTTAACCCAATATGTACAACAGATGAGATTGAGATACCTGGATTTTACTATGACAAAGTAAAAAAGCGTCATTTTCGCATCTTGCCTTCGGCTAACAACCATAATGTGATAACAAAGGAGCGACTGCAAAGGGAGGAGAATGAGCTGAAAAGACAATCAGATCTTCAGGGTGCTACTACTAAAAAATCTCTCAGGCCCGGAAAAAAGAAAACGCCCATCTCGAATATCACAAACCTAGTGATGAAGCGAGAAAACAATGGAAAAGGAGGGGTTAACTTTGAAAAGGACGCAATTGTTAAAAGAATGAAATTCCTCAAGCCGTGTGGAAAACAAACTATTCGCGACCGGATGGGTGGGATGTACGAAAACCTAGAACACACCCTCTTGATGCATACCAATAGCCAGAGTACCAAACTCTTGGGATTGTGGTCCCTGAGAGGATTGGTCGTTCAGCGCATACAATCCATGGATATTGAAGCAAAGGCGAGGGGTGAGGATGATGATATGACCGTAAACGTATCCCCGACTGGTACCATGATTTTACAGTCGCTAAGTAAGGTTACGAACCTGTGCTGGGCACCTCTGACGCCCGATGATACCAGCGATCGCTTCATCTTGTACACCACCATGTGCATCTTGGGGCCCCACCCGAGCCTTGCGCTTCTCAGGAAACTCAACCCCTCGTCTATCGAGGAATTATGCTCGACAGAATTCAATCTGGGAAACAAGGCAGCATGGACTTGCGCTTGGAATACGTTCCGTCAGCAGTTCAGTATCGGTTCGGAAAAGAACGGTTTGCTGATTGACGCCCAGACAAGATACTTGTGGGAGATCCATGCTGATGGTAGTGCTATAATATCCCAAGACTTTTCAAACCAGGTAAGTTTGTAACCAAATGGGCTTCACCCCTTATCTCTCTCTTCTTGTCTCTGGTAAATAGGGGCAGGTTGAGGATTTCTATGTAAGGGGTCTGTTCTGTATATAAGGGGGGAGGGTTTTTTAACAGAGAAGCATGGTCTTAACCAGTAGGGCATTTGGGTGCCATTTGGACACACAAATCCTCAAAAATCAGCCGTCAGGACATCCAAAGTGATGATGAGTAATTTCTTAAAATGTTAAATTCAAGCATGTTATCAACTTTTTTTCACCACAATATAATTCCCATGACATTGTATGTGGATATTATGCCTTATTTATTTCAATAAGTAAATACATAGTTATAGTTGTAATCTGGGTTATTTGTGGTCACCCATGAAAAATAAGACGCCCCAATTCCCAATTGTAGGCACCCTATTTCTAAATCCTGGCTTAAACCCAGCAGATAGGTCTACCTCATTGCCTGCCTGACAGCTTATAGATTTCAGTCATTAATCTGTCAATAGCACAGGCAGAGGTTGGGTGATGGCACCATCCATACATCCTTTTTATCATCAGCTTCACTCTGATACTCGCAGCTGATTGGTCAATTGCTGTTGGGTACTGGACTGTATTTCATTGCTTCTCATTACTTGTCAATTTCAGGATGGGGATAAATGTTTTATCCTCACTCTTGAAATCGAGGCTCAATGTTTTATCCTCCTTCGCCATGGTTACCATGGTTGACCTCAAGTTTACAGGTCACAGCCTCGTTGTTTTTTATATTACAAGACACACAAAAAGAATAAAAAACAAAATTTAAAAATTAAAATTAAAAAAAAAATTAAATTAAATATAATTTTTTTTTTTAAATATTAAAAAAAATATATTTTTTTAAAAATTAAAAAAGAAAAAATCAAAAAAAAAAAAAAATATTTAAAAAAATAAAAAAAAAAAATAATGTTTTTGAAGTAAAATAAATAAAAATTAAAAAATACATATACAATAGATAGAATTTTTTTTTTTTTAATTTGAATTTAAAAAAAAAAAATTAAAGAATTAAAAAAAAAAACTGATGATAAAATCGTTATCCCCCTTGTAAAAAGGGATACGGCTGGTATCTGCGTTCAGCCAGCCGTATCGCACTCGGCCTCCGGCCTCGTGCGATACGGCTGGCTTCTCGCAGATACCAGGCCGTATCCCTTTTTTACAAGGGGGATAACTTATATTATCATCAGCTCCACTGTGATACTCGCAGCTGATTGGTCAATTGCTGTTGGGTACTGGATTGTATTTCATTGCTTTTCATTAAATGTCAATGCTAGGATCCGGATAAGTGTTTTATCCTCACTCTCAGTGTTTTATCCCACTTCGCCATGGCAACTATGGGTTTGACCTCAAGTTTACAGGTCACAGCCTCGTTTTGAACCCTTGACGACGAAAAAGAAAATGGCGGACTTTCCTCTTCACACCGCCGCCTGACTCGATTCTTTTGCCGTTTAAAACACTATTTGCGCATGTTAGTCTGCCAACATGGTGTATACATGGAAATAAAGATGGCAGAAAGTAATTAAGATGGATTTAGGTTGGTATGTTGTTTATACATAAGAGAAATAATTTCCGTTTGGTCGGAGTCAGGTCTGACGAAAATCTCCGTTGCTACATGAGTAGCCTGTCGGACTCGAGTCTGGCAACCGCTTTTTTCATTTTCTTTGTGACCAATCGCTCGAATTTGCCATCCAAACTTGGCAAATCCCTTTGGAGCACTAAGTTGTGTATAGATGAACGTACGTTTTGTCTCCACTCTGCATAATGTTAATTTTACCCATTAGGTCCCATTGTGAAATTTACCCATTAGTTGCCAACAATATACACGTATGTTGGGAGGCTTGGGGGGGGGGGGGGGAGCTGATGATAAATTCGTTATCCTCCTTGTAAAAAAGGGATACGGCCTGGTATCTGCGTTTAGCCAGTCGTATCACACTCGGCCTCCGGCCTCGTTCGATACGGCTGGCTTCACGCAGATACCAGGCCGTATCCCTTTTTTACAAGGGGGATAACTAATATTATCATCAGCTCCACTGTGATACTCGCAGCTGATTGGTCAATTGCTGTTGGGTACTGGATTGTATTTCATTGCTTCTCATTAAATGGCAATGTTAGGATCCGGATAAGTGTTTTATCCCCACTCTCAAAGTTTTATCCCACTTCGCCATGGCAACTATGGGTTTGACCTCAAGTTTTACAGGTCACAGCCTCGTTTTGAACCCTTGGCGACGAAAAATAAAATGGCGGACATTCCTCTTCACTTTGCCGCCTGACGGATTCTTTTGGCGTTTAAAACACTATTTGCGCATGTTAGTCTGCCAACATGGTGTATACATGAAAATAAAGATGGCAGAAAGTAAATAAGATGGATTTAGGTTGGTATGTTGCACATACATATGAGAAATAATTGCCGTATGGTCGGCGTCAGGTCTGACGAAAATCTCCGTTGCTATATAGCCTGTGGGACTCGACTTTGGCTACCGCTTTTTTCATTTTCTTTGTGACAAATCGCTCGAATTTGCCATCCAAACTTGGCAAACCCGTTTGGAGCACTAAGTTGTGTATAGATGAACGTACTTTTTGTCTCAACTCTGCATAATGTTAATTTTACCCATTAGGTCCCATTGTGAAATTTGCCCATTGTCAACAATACAAGTATGTTGGGAGGCGTGGGGGGGGGGGGGGGGGGGGGGGAGCTGATGATAAATTCGTTATCCTCCTTGTAAAAAGGGATACGGCCTGGTATCTGCGTTCAGCCAGTCGTATCACACTCGGCCTCCGGCCTCGTGTGATACGACTGGCTTCACGCAGATACCAGGCCGTATCCCTTTTTTACAAGGAGGATAACTAATAATACCATAGTCTTAATCACAAGGGCGTCTAAGCGTCATTTGGACCCCAAACCCTTAAAAATCACCCTTCAGGACACCCAAAAATCTTTGTGCAAAATTTCTTTAAATGTCAATTTCAAGAATATAATTGAATTTTTTCATCTCGAGCAATATAATTCATACTTAAGTTTAATTTCTAAAAAGTTTAACTTCAAAATAATAGCAAAGTCATTTCTTGAAGAATTGAGCATATAACTACTTTATTGTGCCTTATGTGTAATGATTTTTACTTTTTCAACCAGGTATTTTGGGCACCCTAAATTCTTAAAATCCGAATCAGGACACCCTGTTATGAAATTCCTGGCTAGTCCCTGATGTTGAGCCATGTGTTATTTTTCCCTCCTGTTTTTTTCAGACTGGTAATAACCTTTACAGTGGTACGAAGAAAGGCCTGGTGTGCTGTCACGATCTGAGGAGTTCCTCCACCCGCTATGTCAGTGCACTGCACCACAAGTCCCCCGTCTGCTCCCTCAAGTTGATGAAGGACGACAACTACTTGATAGCTAGCGACTTCTCTGGAAAGGTGAGTTCTACACAGGGACTCAGCCACATATTATGTCTTATTTTGATAAATTCATACATGTTAATGGTTGAAATCTGAGTATATTGAGGTTCCCCTTAGACACGGACGCCCAAAATTTTTACAATTGCCAATTTTGGGCACCCAGTTTCTAAATCCTGGCTAAGACCCTGCTTAGCCAGGACCTGTCATATCTATCTTTTGGACAGGCAAAAAATTCTCGGATGTATTTTCAGTTTTGACTTATTTGGGGGTAATAACCAAATATCTATCAAACAAACCATCTTCTAGAACCTGGATGAAGTGTAAATTGTCCTTTTTGACACAATAAGCTAATAAATGTAGTTGGTATAAGGACTTGAAGTAGATTAGTAGCTAAATGTGGACGGGTTGAAATTTTGGAATTGCTGTTTAGGACAGGCATTTATGAAATCCAGTCTAAGATTCTGGTTCTGCACTAACCATAGATATAGCCAGCTAGGTATCTGGATGTCATTTGGACACCCAACACCCCCCCCCCCCCCCCCCCCCCACTATCACATAGTTTAAGGATGCCTCATGCTTTATTTCAACAGGTAAAAACATGTTTATGGTTGTAAGCTGAATATATTGTCCTCTCTTGAAAAATAGGACATCCAAAAATTTTGCCAATTTTGAAAACCAGTTTGGTAATCCTGAAACTTACTGTATCCTTTTGGATTAGGTGCAAGTTTTTAGCCAGCAGGGTGACTGAGCATACTTTGGAGATCCAGACCCTCAAAGTTTGCATGTCGAGACACCCATTTTGTGTGGGGAATTTCTAAAAATTATGCAAATTTTAAGCAAACAGTTATTTATTTTGCACCTCAATATCATTCAGGACACTACTACATGTACCACTACTACTACCACTAGCACTAGTACTACTACTACTACTACTACTACTACTACTACTACTACTACTACTACTACTACTACTTCTACTACTACTGCTGCTGCTACTACTACTACTACTACTACTACTACTACTACTACTACTACTACTACTACTACTACTACTACTACTTCTACTTCTACTACTACTACTACAACTACTACTACTACTACTACTACTACTACTACTACTACTCCTACCACTAGCACTACTACTACTACTACTACTACTACTACTACCACTAGCACTACTACTACTACTACTACTACTACTACTACTACTACTACTACTACTACTACTACTACTACTACTACTACTACCACTATCACTACTACTAGTTTTAACAATAATGATTATGATAATGATTAAAGCAACAACAGCACTTCATATTGGGAAATTATTTGCATTTCAGATTATGAGATGGGATCTGCGTAAACGGCGTGTTCTAAATGAATTTCATGGACATAACAACCAGTACAAGAGTATACCACTCCATATGGACTCAGCTGAAAGTATTCTTTACTCAGGTAATGACTCCTTGTTCTGTAGCTTGTAATTCTTGCACTCAATATTACAAAAAAATTTTTTATTTATTGGGCTATATTTGCATCAGATCAACATTTTACACAGTAAAGATCTTTGCAAATTGCAAAATGTAATCCTATAAGGATATCCAGGATGAGTGCTATGTGAAGCGATATGTGGTATATAATCCTTCGCAAGTAATCAATTATTGTAGTAATTCTGCCTCCACTGGTGTCTGCACTGATTATATGCTAATTCAAACAGGAATTCCAAATCATATGATTTGTCTGTGGCTTATCAATTGATTTCACCTTTGGAATGTCTCATGATTTTAATGTTGAAAAATTCAACTGCAATAATGACTTATAAACTTCATAACGATTCCCAACTACAAAAAACAATTATGAATGGTTAATTAGGGCCAATGATATGACAGTCTGTAGTACTTCACTTCTATCATCAGACATTGATTTAGTTATTTTTGGATGACCAGTTATGATTAGGTCATTCAGGTATTCACACAGCTGACCAAGGGATGGCCTAAAATAATTTTAGGTCATTCAGGTCCAATGATACTTATAACCACAGTAAAGGCTGTTATGGCCACATACCTTCGAAGTTCTCTAGGAGAAGCGATGGGTGTAGTTTGGAAACCAGATATAAATTTAGTAACTTTTTTCATAAATTTTAACCACAAATAAAATGTATCATATAATGATAATGCATGAATGGGGAAGTGTGAAATATCTAATGATGTGAGTGGGTTGTTTAAGTTAGAAAAACAACTCAGAACTGTTGATAATCTATGTGAATCACCTCGTTCCTTTGTGGCTCGTGCTTTACTTTGATAGTCAACAGTTCTCTAAAACTTAAAGGACAATTACACCTTCAGGCTAATATATGCTTAGAACTTACTTTAGTATGTATACTTTACAGTCCCTGTTCACCTGAATATTGTTTGGCTTCCTTACCTCTGAAATTGCACTTAATTACCACCCCCAAACAGCCATTAAGCTCAAGACCATGGGAGCCAGTGTATCCCACAATGCACTGCTACTCTACATCTGACAGGCAGTCCAGGCCTGAATAGTTGCACTTCCTGTATTTACTGCACCCAGCATCACACATGAAACCATGACAACAATGTTGTGAAAATGGTGATTTGTGCTGTTTAGTGGATGCAGCAACAGATCTGACAGGGGAAAAGGAAAGGGAATTTCCTTTTTCTCCATTTCAAACCCAAAGATAAACCCAGAAAAGAAGGATTTAGCAGCAAGATGGCTATTCAACATTGGGACAGAATGGACAATGAAAAACTATTCATTTAAGTGGAGCCCAAAGTGTTTGTCATGAACACTTTGAGGAATCTTGTTTTGAGGCTGAACTACAAACAAAACTTATATTTAGGAGGTTTAAACACCCGAAACCTGGTGCAGTGCCTACAATATTCAATTTGATCCCACACAGAGCCATGTTCAACAAGAGAGAAAAGAAAGGGTCCAGAAGTGCTCAAAAAAGAAGGCAATATCTGTTACATCAAATTGTTGGAAGACAATATCTCTTTAAAGGGTACAATAAAATGGCTAAGAAAGGGAGAGAGATAAAAGTACACTTTACATTTGTTATGGATAAGTTTGCTTCTGCCAAACCCCTTAATTTGCTGATTATTTATTCTATACCCTCAACATCAGAGTCATATAACTCATCATTTTGATTGTTTGATTGACAGCTGGGAAAGGTTTGTATCAAATGACTTCCCTTAATAATTTTAAAATCCTAAAACTAGACATGCAAACCCATCAGGGAAAGTGTTCCTTAGATTGACAGTACTAGCTAGGTTAATTGCATTACATGACTGATTGATTAATAGTTCCCCAGATTCACTTCCTGCAATGGTGATAGCAATCAACAAAATTGTGTTGAGATGGCTGTTTCCTGAGCACCTGAAGTCCCCAGGATGTTTTCAACTCTGGGAAGTGCTTGCAAATGTTGTTATCTACCCAGCTTACCATTTCCTGCCTTTTAACAACTACAATGTAAATCAGTACAAACAAACAATAAATTTCAATCAGTGTACTATCTGAATGTGGTCTAGAGCGATGGGAAGGGTAAGTATTTTACTCATCTTAAACTTACAGAATCTAGTGTGTCCTTGTAATTTCAATAAATATGTCATATGATCTTTGTCAAATTCCTACTACTACAAGAAACAGGACACAGTGTATTTGGGCACACTCCTAGCCTTGTATATGCAGCTGCTGGCTACTGCAGAGGTTGTGCAACTATTCTGTCATGGGCTAGCTTCAAAATGGCCGCCCCCAGATAGATGGCAAAACATGACTTAAAACAGCAATAAACTTTTAATGTGTAGGTGGGTGGTTGTGGGGTCTTGGATATGAGTAGAGTATACCATAAGACACTATTTGGGCCCATGTTTTATTCATGGTGGAATTGTCCTTTAAGGAAAAGTATACTGACAATCCAGATAAGGCCTAAAAAAATGTTTGTTTCCTGTAACCCTACCCTAACAAATTTTTACTTAACAAAATCCCTACCCTAAAGTTTTATTCTGCGTTTTCAACTCCCAATCAACTTAAAACATGCATGAAACACACATTTTTGAACCAAAAAATAATCCAATTTTTTTTTTACCCACCTACCTACCCTATTTTTTATTGGACTGTTACAGGAAACAAACAAACAATTTATTTTTTTAGGCCTAAAAAGGCTTAAGACTAGCATTTATCTTAATCCTTCCAATTTGCATACATGCATATATGTGTGTGTGTGTGTACTGTGTAGCAACCCTAACATCAAGAACTGTGCATGTATATCAGAGATGATCAAACCCATTTCATAGAACACTTGTTTGCCAGTCTAAATATCCCACACAAAGCTTGAAAATGAGTCAATTATTAGTTTGAATGTTTTGCTCAATTTGTGCTTCATTTTGGTATGCCTCATGAGTAGGCATGACTTTAGTGGACCAAGGTTATCAGATATAAGTAACCTGGTACTGGATTTTGGCCATTTATTCCCATTACAAATTGGCATCAGGGATTAGTGGGCAGAATTTCCTTTTGTAGGAGATACTAATGATAGGGATGTCATCGATAGTCGACAAATCGATAAATCGACATTTTCACTTTGTCAATTAAATCAAATTGAATGGTTGGGTATCGAATCGAAATAATCGATATTCTGTACCCCAATAATGGCGTATGATTATAAATGAAAAATACTTTTCCCAGACATTTTCCTGTTAAACAAATGCAAAGTGAAACTCTGACTAAGTATTTTTATGGCTTTTGTGAGAGAAATTGGAAGGAATGATGTGCTTTACTCAGGCATATGGCCAAGACACAGGGTATCCAACCAAAATAAAGGGATATCAATGACATCCCTATAAATAATTGTGCCCTACGACTACGAGCACGTTACGGCATATCGAATCGAATCGAAAAAATAAATCAATCAATCAAATCGATAATATTTCACATCACTGACATCACTAACTGAGGAAGACAGTGATGTTAAACCAGCCTTTCTATCACCACTAAAGAGGCATATTGATGACATGAAATATGAAATCCATTCTCATGTTTGTAGATCCGAGTGAAATTTCATTCAGTTTCAAAGCGTATGCTTTTCTATGAAGATGTTTTTTAATTAGTGTTTTTTATTCGAGGCTCTTGACATTTTGATAGCTTCATAATCCTTACCATAATCCTTATCAAGTGGGGAAATCAGTCATTGTAATATGAAACGTTCCTCGTGGGTTTCAGGCATTTTGGCTACTATCAAAGAGAATGGAATAAATTGCCTTCTATTGAAATGCAGAAAGTGGGTGGAAAAACTACAGGCTAGCAGTGAAATACTGTATACATTATAAAGATGTGTACCTACCACCACAGGGCTTGATGCTAACACAGTGAATCGCAGGCCTCAGGCCAGACAAAATTCCCAAAAACGGCTTCGGGCCAGTAAAAAAGACCTACACTGGTCCTGCAGGGCCAGTAAACATTTAGGGTCATTCTTGTTAACAGGTTTCCCCTCAAGAATGTCCCCAAACTTTTAAGATAAAATGAATACAAATGAAAATTGTCTGTGAATTTCATGCAATGTTTTTTTCTTGTTATGTTAAAAAAGATTTGTTGGACCAGCAAAATATTTGCAGGACCAGTAGATCCTAGATGTCACTGGTCCTACAGGCCAGTAACATTTTTAGTTAGCGTTGAGGCCTGCATCATCACCTGATATACTTATTATATTTTCACCGGGTCAAGACTGCTATACCACTTTATGTATTATAAAGGTTCATTCGGTTTATAGTCTTGTGTCCACCGAAGCGCTCACACGACCTTCCTCCCCTAGCAGGCCTGTACACACGGAAACCATTTCAATCCCCCGGCGGATATTCCAGAGCAACTGGTAGCATATAGCACTCAAGCTCTAAGCACTGCCTTATTTATGCTAGGTACCCATTTTGCAGCTGGGTAGACTGAAGCAATATGGAATAAACTGTCTTGCCCAAGGACAGACCAAAGTGCCCCTGCCGGGAATTGAACCAGCGACCTACTGATTACTAGTCCGACACCTAACCAACTGAGCTACTTTGTCCACATATTATATTTATTATATACGAGTTTCCTTACCATCATCAGACCTATATACTTATTATACTTTCTTTTATTTTCAGCTGGTCAAGACTGCTATACCAGGGTATGGGACGTCCGTAGCACCGAGCTGTTGATTAGTATTCCTCCGCCGTACCCTGCATCTGTGGACTACATCCCGACTGTGTGCTACTCACCCTCTTTCGGAGGACTTCCAGGCAACATGGGTCTCTTGATGGGCATGAAAGGAGAGCTACACTTCTATGGCGTAGGGACATAGTCCTTGTGGAATAGGGTCCTCAAAGTCCTTGATATATGAGGACTTTATGGCTTCTGAGCAACATGGGCCTGAGGGGCATGAAAAGAGAGTTACACTTTCGATTAGTAGGGACAATAGTCCTTGTGGAATGGGGTTCTCAAAGTCCTTGATTGGGACTTTAGGAGTTCCAGTCACAATGGGTCTTTGATGGGCATGAAAGGAGAGCTACACTTCTATGGAGTAGGGATATAGTCCTTGTGGAATAGGGTCCTCAAAGTCCTTGATACATGAGGACTTGGGGGCTTCTGAGCAACATGGGCCTGAGGGGCATGAAAAGAGAGTTATCCCCTTGGCCTAGTAGGGACAATAGTCCTTGTGCAATAGGGTCCTCAAAGTCCTTGATTAGGACTTTAGAAGTTCCAGTCACAATGGGTCTTTGTGGGGCATGAAAGGAGAGCTACACTTCTATGGAGTAGGGGCAGAGTCCTTGTGGAAGAGGGTCCTCAAAGTCCTTGATACATGAGGACTTTAGGGCTTCAGAGCAACATGGGCCTGAGGGGCATAAAAAGAGAGTTACACTTCGGCCTAGTAGGGACAATAGTCCTTGTGGAAGAGGGTCCTCAAAGTCCTTGATATATGAGGACTTTATGGCTTCAGAGCAACATGGGCCTGAGGGGCATGAAAAGAGAGTTACACTTCTGTTTAGTAGGGACAATAGTCCTTGTGGAATAGGGTCCTCTAAGTCCTTGATTCAGACTTTAAGACCTCCAGTCACCATGGGTCTTTGAGGTTCATGAAAGGAGAGCCACGCTTCTATGGAGTAGGGACATAGTCCTTGTGGAAGAGGGTCCTCAAAGTCCTTGATACATGAGGACTTGGGGGCTTCTGAGCAACATGGGCCTGAGGGGCAGGAAAAGAGAGTTACACTTCCTCCTAGTAGGGACAATAGTCCTTGTGGAATGGGGTCCTAAAAGTCCTTGACTTTAGGACTTCCAGTCATCATGGGTCTTTGAGGTTCATGAAAGTAGAGCTACACTTCTATGGAATAGGGAAATAGTCCTTATAAAATAGGGTCCTGAAAGTCCTTGATAAATGAGGACTTGGTCTTGGGGACTTTCGAGCAACATGGGTCTGAGGGGCATGAAAAGAGAGTTACACTTCGGCCTAGTAGGGACAATAGTCCTTGTTTGATAGGGTCCTATCAGTCTTTGATTAGGACTTTAGGACTTCCAGTCACCATGGGTCTTTGAGGGGCATGAAAGGAGAGCTACACTTCTATGGCGTAGGGACATAGTCCTTATAGTCCTCAAAGTCCTTGACACATGAAGACTTGGGGGCTTCAGAACAACTTGGGCCTTAGGGGCATGAAAAGAGAGTTACACTTCTGCTTAGTAGGGACAATAGTCCTTGTGGAATAGGGTCCTCAAAGTCCTTGATTAAGACTTTAGGACTTCCAGTCACAATGGGTCTTTGCAGGGCATGAAAAGAGAGTTACACTTCTATTTTGTAGGGATAAAGTCCTTGTGGAATAGGGTCCTCAAAGTCCTTGATATATTAGGACTTTGGGACTTCCATTCAACATGGGTCTCTGAGGAGCATGAAAGGAGAACTTCACTTTCCGGGAGCAGGGACCTAGTCTTTATGGAAGAAAGTCCTCAGAGTCCTTGATATTTGATATTTGCCACTGACAGCTAGCGTCTCTCACCACTGTCTATGTTCGAATCTTATTCGGGGCATGTGAGAAAGTTGCCAGTAACTTAGGGTTAGGCAGTGGTTTTTGCCAGTTACTCCAGTTCCTTCCACCAGTTACAACTGGCTAGTCACGAGTTTGCCGCAATATGGCAGAAAAAGTAACGAAAAACAAAATTCCAGTCATAGATACTCACGCCTGATTATCTTGACCGCTTAGCCTGGCATGTTGGGGCAACTGGTCTACTGGTGGCTTCTCAGGCAACTTTCTCACATGCCCCTGGTACAGAAAATCAATATCTTTTCTGTATTTTGTAAGGCATCAAATGAAATTGGCCAGGCCTCACTGATGTTCCATTCTGGAATGGTGGATGTGGATGATTGGAAAAATATTATCTAATTAAAAGAAATGTGATACCGCATCATGAGTTTGTTTTTCTCTTATTTGTGTTTGATGTTTTTATAGGTCTGATCAAATGTCTTTTTGCTTTTCTGGTAATAACCATGGGATTTTTTTTTATTGTTATTGTAAAGGCTCACATACATATCAGCTTATATGAAAGTAATACACTTCAAGAACAGGGTGCTGCCCTTCTTTTTCTCTCAGTGATCCCATGAGGGGAGATTTTTGCATACTGCCATCGTCCTGCCCAGCCCCTGGCAGCGGCCATGTTTTTCAATTGGGTGGCAATCTGCCCCTAGCTCTGTGCTTCCTGCCCCTAGCTCTGTGCGTATAACACTGACCACAGCAGGGGGTGATGACCCGGATTCACAATGGCGGCAGGGTTTCAGTCATTTTTCAGCTTTTGCGTCATTTTCTATTGCCAAAATTAGCCACCATCAGCATAAGGGTTAAGAAAATAAATAAATAAATCAAATGAATTTATTTTGTATGACTCTTCTTGATTTTCCAACGAGAGAAAATAATTCTAATATTTATGAAATAAAACAGCCAACAACATACAAGTAGTAGTGTTATGGCTGATTAGAAAATAAATCTATTTTATATGACGCTTCTTGGTTTTCCAATGAGGCAAAATAATTTTAATATTCATGAAATAAAACTGCCAACAATATACTAGCAGTGTTATAGCTGGTTAGGAAAGTTATCTTATAAAAATTCTGGCCCCCAGATATCCACCTAACTTGGAAAAGAGCTTTGATCCCAATTCACCCAGCATTTAAAGGTAGTTTATGGGGTTAATTCTTTTGACTCAGTATTTTCTCTACCTGCTTTTATTTGACTAGTTATAATGTATCTACAGTAAATTCTCGCAAATATCTGACACTTTTTATTTCATTGGCTGGTGTCCGAAATTTTCCGAAAATAGCGATCGAAGCTCAGACACCGTGGCCGAAATTGGTCAATATTATTAATTGAAACAAAAGCTAGATGTAAGTGTTTATTGCCTGAAAGGTCTTTCGTTGAGGAAACCATTAAGCATCCTAAATGTACTCCCTCAGCATGGTGTACAATTTTGGGTGGTAAAGAAAAACATGCATAGTGTTTTCTAACAGACCTCTTTTTCCATAATTGTGAACTGGGCAACTACATATTTAAGAAATGTGAAAAAGAGGCAAAGAAGGGAATGTTATTACGTTTGTAATTTATTGTCTCTGACCATTTCTCTTAGAATTTTTGTTAAAAATGAGAAAAGGGTGCATCTTGAACTACTAGATTGGATAACTTTGAAAAAAATTGTGATACCTTTCCCCCCAAAGACCTCATAGCTATGTATATACATTCACCAAAATTTAAGCAAGTACGTTACCATTTGATACCCAAAATGCTTGTTTAAAGTACCATGTTTTGCTAAAATTCGATGTGATGAATGGAACCAAAAACGTGCTCTGCCCTTGTGCAAGCCAATGTGAGGTTCTGATATATTTTGTCTCTCAATGCTCAGTAATTCCCAAAACACTTGGTCTGATTATGAGGATGAGGATATAGGCTTTAACCCATTGACACTCAGAGTTTCTCTAGAAGGTACCGTCTGCTACTTTCATACTTTCGAAAATAACTTGTGAATAAAGCAAAAGTTCACAAAATATTTGAAGGAGAAAATTTTGTTGGCTTTGATAAACATTTCTGCTTCAAACGTTTTCAAGAAAATGCTTTTGTAAGCAAAATATTTCCAAAATCTTCAGGCCACTTCTGACCTCGCTGAGTGCAAATGTGTTATCATATGTAAAATTTCAAAATGACCATGATCCACAAGGTGGCATTCAGGTTGTTGGAAATTACAAAAATTACTCAATTTTGTGAGTATTTGCATCTTGCTGAGCACATTTCTAGTTAGTTTTGAGTTTACAACATGAAAAATTAATTTTTTAAAGTGAATAACCAAAACCCATGTTTTTAGTGATTTTTTGCATAAAATGCCTCAAAATTCTTTTATGCAGCCAAATAATATTTGTCATCCACCCCTTTGCTAAAGCCCACTCTATGTTGAGATGGCTAGGCATAGATAAAGACTTGTAATGAAAACGCCTTTCAAATATTTCTAGAGCTCTTTTTGGGGTTTGGCCACCCACCTAATAGACAAATAGCACACTGCAATGATGATTTTCCGGCACTTTTTTTGCAGCATTGCGACTAAGTTGTGACTAGCCAGGTGTAGTTGGTGGAGGAAACAGGAGCATCCGGCAAAAACCATCGCCAAACCCAAAATTACTGTCAAATTTCCCAAAACCACTGTCAAATTTCTCACATGCCCCGGCCGTGTTTCGAATCCAGAGAGAGAGAGAGGGGGGGAGCAGTCATTGGCAACGCCTTGCACCCATAAACTTGTCAATATTTGCATTGTAGTTGTAGATCGTTTTCTCTCATAACTGGCGAACTATTTACAGTTCAAATCTGGTTTGAGACATGTGAAAAAGTGGCAACTGATTTGCAGCATTGGCCGAGCATTGGTCAGTTGTTTTCTCAAGTTTTCTTGAGTGTACATGTAGGAGAAGTACGACTATCTCATATAGACCACAGGAACTTGCTCCAGCTCAGAAAATGGGCCTACAATTTTTCCTTTTTCTTTTTTTTTGATTGGTCTTGAGACCCTTCCTGGCCCAAATCAATGAGCATCAAAAAAAAGGAAAAATTGTAGGCCCATTTTCTGAGATGGAGCAAGTTCCTGTGTATAGACCATGTACACTGTGAAGCAACCGAGGATTTGCCTTGAGCGCTTAGCCTAGTGGTTAATAGTTCATTTAAAATAAACGTTTTGGGGGCTCGACGTTTCTGTCCAGATTTGATTTTTCACCCCACTTGTGGAGAAAGAGACATCATCATTATAAAATGATCCACAGACCGTACCTCTAATTTATTGGACTAATTAGTTAAGGGATATCATGAGAAGACTATTCACTGCAAGCGTAAAAAGCACGCAGAATGCAATACATGTGTTAGATTAAAGTGGATCGGAGTTGTACTGTCTGTCCAGTGCGTATATGCGGGGCACTAGGAGCCAGCGAGCCCGGCGAGGGCACTCAGGTACAGAGGGGGGTCGCACCTGCGTTACGTATTTCGCGGAAGAAGGGGTCTTTTTTTTAAGACCTCCGCATGTCCGCGATTTTGTAAAAGAAGGGTACTTTTTTGTACTCGGGTACGAAGTATGGGGGTCAAAATCCCCTTACAATCCACGAAATATACGCGGCTCTGACGCCGAGTGACTCCCGAAGTGACTGGGCTTCCGAGTTTGCTGCCGCTAAACAAGCAGAGGATTATAAAATCTTAAGTTAAAATACGTGTTCCCGTTCATCCAATGTCAGCGTTTTGACAAAAGAAGGGGTGTTTATTTAGTGGAAAAAATAAGCGTTTTATTAAAATAAGGGTGCTTTTATGACCAGAAATCAGTGCTTTAGGGGTATTTTTTAATTTTGATAACGAACGTATGCACCCCCCCCCCCCCCCCCCGGGGCCAGCGAGTTAACAATAAAATGACCTGACTGGTGAGAGTGACCAACCTGATCTGAATCCTGTCATTGGAACTATAAAGTTAATGAAATGAACCCAAGTTTTCCTGACATTTTGAGCTTTGCGCGTGAACCTAAACACACACATTAACAGGCATGGTAGGGTATTCGACAAGGTCACAGTCACATCTAAATCATAAAGTCCATTTAAACACTATATAAATACCCCATAGTTATAAAGTTATTACACTTTACATAAGCCATCATTGTCATATACCCCCTTTGAAAATCCAACTTTTAATCGTAGACGTGAACTTTGCAAATATAATGCCACTTGAATAGACGGGATGACTGGTGACCCCCCTTTTTATTTCTGGATTTTCAAAGGGGAAATGACAATGATAGCTTATGAAAAGTTTAATGAACAGTGAAGTATTTTAAATAGACTTTTAAGTTTAAGATGTCACTGTCACCTTGTCGAATACCCGACTCTATCTTTAACATTCATCACCACCAAAGAGAAAAGGGGAGAGCGTTTTGAGGCTTCTTAGTAATTGCTAAGGAATAATCGCAAAACAAGAACATTTCCTACGTTTGTGTTGCTTTCTAAAAAGTCTATAATAGAGTTCTCTGATTTGTTGCTTATTTTTTAAACCGCAAATATTTCAGGCAAATATCAAAATTGTCTCATTCTTAAATGAAAGTCCATGCTAAAATCTTACTATGTGCCAATTTTGGTCCTACAATTTACCTGGACCACTACATCGAAGCATCGGAACGGCACTCTCTGGGGAAATACAATCACGCAGTTCGGCAAATCGCAAGCTCCTCGCCGCAACGACTCCATTCCTCATGAGCGATGCGCGAGTTCGGCAAATGCTCAGATTCCAGCTTGCCGCGGCAAATTCATTATCCTTCTGGATTTGAATGGGGGCGTGGAGCATGCGAGTGGGGCCCAACGTTCATTCATCAGTGAAGCTTTAATGATTTCTAGATCTAGGCCGTACACCGAGAGACACCAACTGTAGTGAAATTAGTGTCTGTTCATAGTATTGTGTTTAAAAGCGGCGGCGAGGTCTTGGGAGCCAAAAGCTTGGTCAAGCGGTGCAGACGGGGACAGGCATCCCTGAAGGATAACTAATACGTATTACACAGGGCGGCTCGTTTACGTCAGCAACGCCGCGGGCGATTCCAACATTAACAAGCGAGGGAGTTGACAGAAAAGTTGTGGGCGGAATCTGATCTCATCTGCTCTGAGTGAAGGCACACTTCTGAACATCATCGCAGACGAACTTTTCCCAATCGCGCGCTCGTAGTGGACATCAAACGGCGTCATCTCCGTTCATTGTTTGGCAGCTTCTTCGATATTCCCGATTCTTCTTCGGCTTCGCCCCAGAACCAAAGTGGCCAGCAACTACAGCAACTTCCTAGCGGAACCGGAAACGGGCTTGAGCGGAAGTGGAGCGAAGGCGCCGTTATAAAGTCATTTACATATATAATTGATCTGCCGACTCACAGGTGGGTAGGTGTGATAAAATATCGAGGACTATATACATAGTGGTCACGGCACCTTCCTCACTAGAGGTCAACAAAGGTCAAGGTTAAAAAAGGTGACGTAAGGTGACAACCCATAAAACGTCACCCCTACATGTCGCACGTACTAAGCGGAGATAGAGATTTCTCGTAGGACAAACTCACTGGATATCTTCAGCCTTTGTGTAGGCAGGGGAGAGGTCGGCCAGGTACTGTGACGTTATACTCGATTGTGGTGTTCTTTTTCTAGACCAATTTCAAATCGTATGACATGCACACAGGCTGTGTCGCTTCGTCCGCACTGAATCCGTCGGATTTCTCCTCCGCTGGCCCATGCTAATTTGGCTGTCGAGACAGAGACGTATACTTTTACCCCAAAAGACTGAAAAACATTCGGCAGCGGAAACGAGTCTAGAGTACTGGTTAAAACTTTCATCGTCGGTTTTAACGCGATCCGATTTATCGGGTAAGTCAATTCCCCTTTTTATCGAACGATACGTTGAAGTCTGTCAATCACCTTGTCACATTGAATACCTCTTTCTATCGAACACCTGCATATCCGTTTCTTTTGAACACTTTCTTGTAACCCATCGTATCCATTTTTGCATGGATGTTAATACTAATTTATCTGCAGTATCAACCTTGAATTTTGGCAAGACGTTCGTTTTCAAACTCAACTGGTTCAATTGCATTTATTTACTATTGTTTCTAATATGTATTATCATTAGATTCAACTTCTTAGGCATTTTAGCTCAACTTTCATTTCATGATTGGTAGGGCATATGTTGATTACGTTTGCCCTCGCTTCTATGAACATACAATGGTTCTATTATATGTTTCAATATTTCTGCCAATGAGATATAGTTTTTATTCCAACTCTAGTTACTAGTATCTCACGGCAATACAGGAAAATTGAAAATAACCAATCTGTATTGCAGAGGCACAATAACTATATAACACTGTCGCCGACAGGCTATCTTGTGAATGCAAACATGGCATAAGCGTACATGCATTTTCTTTGATACTTGATTGGATTCTCCAATATGAGATAAACATGGACTTACGATAATTTGCACAACATAAACCATGGCATATTTATAGTTGGGATTCACCTTTAACTATATGTAGTTCCTAAACATCTGTATCACAATCTAGTAGAAGTTGGTCGATTATAATTCGCACTATTTTATTGTGAAACAAACAAGCAAAACAAAACAGAAACAAGCAAACAAAACAGAAACAATCAAAACACATGTGTTCTGTTTGCGTGTAGTTAGCTGACTGCTTTTCTTTCTACCAAAGCTATTGATACGCAACACATACTTTCAAACTGTGAGAGATTTTCATCCTTAATTTTGCTGTTTGCTATCCATGGTCAAGTTGTAGATATCAAAGAACGGAAACCCTGCATTTTGCCAACCGTGCAATGATAAAATAGAGATATCCTCCTCGACTACATTTTAAGTAGAATGTTATCAAATTCGTGTTGTTAATTGGTTTCTTTTATAGGAAGAGAGGACTTTGAGACTTTTTCATCGAGATTATTGACTTTTTAGTATACATTATGGATACTATCAACCAAATCTCTGAAATGATACTAAATTGTATTCGTACTGTTTTGAATTATGCACAATAGACTTTGAAATACACGTATATATATATATATATATATATATATATATATATATATATATATATATATATATATATATATATATATATATATATATATATATATACATATATATATGTATATATATGTACAGTATATGTATATATATATATATATATATATATATATATATATATATATATATATATATATATATATATATATATATATATATATATATACGTACACGCATATTCACTTTAAGAAATGTTCGTTCCATCGAGCCTTGACTTTTTCGAGAATTATTTTAATATATTTTGGGGTTGCAAATAATTCTGTATTTGTCGGATTAGTGTTTTATGTACTTGCTTGAGAACGATTGTGTGCCTGTCTCGCTGTGTTGCGGATCATATAATTTAGCGCTACCGTGATGTCAGTGAAGGCCAAGGCATTGACTCTTTTCAGCAATTCACGAGTGTCCTTACTTATCCTAGAAGTCCAAACTACTCTTGTTTTTTCTGCCTCAAGTATCAGAGCGCCTTGTTAATTGAGCAGCTGACATATTCAATGAGGGGTTGGGAACTATGCCTAAAGACGAGGGTGTCACGAACACAAGCATACGCACCTGCTTAAGGACTTCGTGCTCGCTCGCAGCTCTCCAAAACGCCTAACCATTGGTGTTCGTGTCGTATCAGAAGGGACTGCCGGGCCTGCCCTGATGGCTGAGTGGTCTAAGGCATTAAATTGCCACTGAATGCTCGCTGTCTTGCACCACTGCCTAAATTATAATCCCACCCGGAGCATGTGTGCAAGTGCCTTCAAGGGTTACGAGGTGGGTTTCGCCGGGTACTGAGGTTTCCTCCACTACCTACGAGTGTCTAGCCACGAATAAGCCTTACTGTGGCAGGAAAAGTTACGAAAATCGAATTTCCAATTCACAAGGGGCTGTCCCAATAGCTGAGTGGTCTGTGGCAGTGCGTACCGACTACACGGTATCTCTGTGCATTGGCAAAAGTCCAGGGTTCGAATCTCGAGGTATGTGAGAAGACTTTGGCTTGTGCTGAGTCTTATTTCTGCCGGGTACTCTGGTTCCATCGACCTTTAACCCTTTAAGCCTTCCAATTCTGAGGCTACTTTCATCCAAAGCACGAGGACGCAAGATTTTTGAAAACCATCTAAACCCTGTCGCGTTCGTAACATCGGAGAGCACTCGCTGAGTACTCACAGATGAGTAACCATGTGCCATTTTTCAGTTTTTTTTGCCTCATTTTGTATTGCCCAAATTAGCCGTCGTCAGCAGCATGAGGATTAACGAGTCACGATTTAGCGTTAATAATCCACTTTAAGTGGATTTGAAGACCAGTAACCTGCTTTAATCCGCAATTAAGTTGCATTTAGTATCAGATACGACCGTCTTAGGTATGTTTTCTTAGGATATTAACATGCTGCTTCTGTTTATTTGAGTGTCTTTGCTTTTCTTGAGCTAATCACAATGCACATGTTATGCTGTTTTCTCTTATTTAACAAGTTATGCTTATGTTAGCATGTTATTAGCCTCTTAATGTTATGATTTGATGTTCAGTTTGTTGATTATGTTCAGTTCAGTTCTATATCAGAAATTATGTATCCGTATGATTTTGTACCTTTGTGTATAGTCAATAAACATACAATACAAATCCAGAAAAGTGACGACAGATAAGCTTTGAAATCCAACTGAGCGGTTGAAGCCACACTTTTCTGAGGGTGTGGGTAGAGGTATCTTGCAGGGCGTTGGTCCACCATATTCGATAATTAATCTTGAAGTCAAAGACCTAACATATACCAATATATAATAATACAAAGAAGAAACGTACACTTTCCCAGTTAATCACAACGCCCTTATTCACGGCTCATTTCATAGTATGATTAGATTAACATTTTTTCTGATATATTCAGTAGGTGTTCATGTATCTGTGTAGACTTCGGCATTCCTTATAAGCCAATTATTTTTATAAATATGTAGAGGTGCATGTATGTGTAGGTATCAGAACAGACAGAATTAAGATGACAAAAAAGATAGGTAATATTACTAGCTTGGATAGGTTCTACCGTTCATGAACGGATAAACGTTATACAGCAATAAGAGCGAGAGAACTATCGAAATAAGTCAATTCGAAAGGTATTTGTATTTGCAATGAAAACACACTATGCCAGGGACATTAAGACACCATATCCTCAAACTCGTATAATTCGGATAAGAATGGATCGTATAAGTCAGTCCGACTTGGGCAAAGTCCGATATGTATTTGCTTACTGCAAATGACAAGTGAATTGGAACCTATGCCTATGTTTGAAAATCCGAATAGGTCGAATCTGAGTTGGGGGAATTCGCCATGTAATGTGCATGCATATAAGTCGAATGCATTGTTTATAATAGGGAGGTCAAAACCTTTTCTTTCTCTAAGCAGCTCCCTGTAGTTCCCGTTGAGCATAGCCAACTCCCACCCTCTGTAGCCTTCATATGGGCATTGACATTCCCCAGCCTGCACTATTGTTTATACAGGGCAAGTTTTCCCTGTTTTTTTAAAGTTCCTTTTGACCAGCCAGCATATATCTCAAGTGGCATAGGGGCGTGACTGACCCGCTTTGATAAAAGAAAGAAACTAAAAAGATCTGCTGTCGTTTTTCATACTTTTACACACAAGTTAATCGATGGCATACACATGTTTAGAATTAGTTTGTATCAAGGGCATACTCCATTTTAGAATCCGTTTAATAGTATCTAGGGCATACACCTTTTTAAAATTAGTTTGTATCAAGGGCATACGATTGTTAAGAATCAGTTTAATAGTACTTAGTATCTAGGACATACACTTTTAAAAAATCAGTTTGTATCAAGGGCATACGATTCTTTAGAATCCGTTTAATAGTATTTAGGGCATACACTTTTTTAGAAATCAGTTTGTGTCAAGGGAAAACAATTTTTTAGAATCAGTTTGTATTTTGGTAATACAATTGTTAAGAATTAGTTTGTAGATCTAGAACTTACAATGATTACGAATTAGTTTGTATCAAGGGCTAACATTATCATCTTATATAATATCTTGGGCATATTAAGTCAAATTAGTATATATATATATATATATATATATATATATATATATATATATATATATATATATATATATATATATATATGTGTGTGTATATATATATATATATATATGTATATATATATATATATATATATATATATATATATCTATATATGTATGATTATGTATATATATATATATATATATATATATATATATATATATGTGTGTATGTGTGTGTGTGTATGTGTGATATATTAAGAACTATTTACACGTATGATGAATATTGATACGAAAATACTGTAGATACCGTGTTCTATAGATTTGCATTGAATAGTGCGTTTAGAAGGGAATTGAGGGGATTTCCAACAAAATTTGTCTCTATAACTTCCAAAATATGACGAAGGGATGTGCGTGTTCTTTAAGAATTCGAATCTATTCCTACTGCCCCATAGCAACATATGAATTCTACAAACATGCTCTTTCTCTGTTTTGCATAACCATACCATGTACACGTTAAGGAGAGTACATGACCGCTTACTAATAAAACAAGCCTCTGTCACGCCTATGAATAACCGTCATAACTGGTGACGGTGTTCGCTTTAAAAGCATTGCATTTGACACTGTTAAAACAAAACGTGGGCAAATAATTTGAGCAAACACACTAGTCAACATAGGGATCGTACGGTGTGTGTTTGGTTTTCTCTCTATTCGTGTATAGAACAAGTATCAGATATCGACCTAACTCCACTTTCGTATCGATTTCTGTAGCAGGGATGATAATTCTCATGTGAGTAGTCCTTAACCCGTTCATGCCCACAGAAACTAGAAACGTCCTGACAAAATTGCTTAGAACCAAGCGATCCGAGCTTTTTGCGAAACTTATTTGAAGAAGAAATGTTCATGATAACCCAACCGAGATATTTAACTCAAATGTAATGTGGATTGATATTTAATTTCAAAATTATCTGCAAGATTATCAGATGTCCTGACGACACTTATTAAGTACATATCATGGCATTGATGGGTTAAGCAAGCTGAGTATTTGTAGGAACGTTTCGCAGACAAACAGTGCTCAATCA
Source organism: Maea johnstoni (assembly GCA_963942565.1). Classification (NCBI taxonomy): domain Eukaryota; kingdom Metazoa; phylum Annelida; class Polychaeta; order Spionida; family Magelonidae; genus Maea; species Maea johnstoni. The sequence goes on from OZ012686.1 coordinate 25,902,698, forward strand.
AACATAGCATCAATTGGGCACCACCAGGCTTTTATTTAGATTACTATGTTTTACATGTCGAGAGTTTTGCACCTAAGCCACGGGCTGTTTTCTCATTTTTACCAGATCTCGCATCGTTTAATGAAAACTTTCACTTTTGTATTGTATGTGTATTGACTGCTAACAAAAAAACACAACCATACGGATACCTTTTTACATCAAAACGTCAAAATAAAAATAAAAAAGGAACTCAAATGGAAATGCATTTCAAATATAACAATTAACGCATGACAGAAAATCCATTACCGAAGTGTGTTCGTTTTTGGAGATCTCAAAGGAACCTTATTACAAAACAGACTTTTTGTTTTAATTCTCAATGAGATGATTTTTATTGCATCTATAAGTACATATGTGTCATCATATTGTATTTCAACCACAGGTAATCATATAATCATCAAAGAATGGATTAGGTTAATGACAATACAGAAGAGAGTACAAATGCTGATGGCTTTTGACAGCAAAATGAAAGGGGGGAAATAGTTCAATATCTATCTTCAAAGTGCCTCAAAGAATCATATACTATATTCTACCTTTCACCAAATTGCAGCATGGTCATATTGAGACTTGCTTTATGTTCATCAGCCTTAAGTTGATGATAAACATGATATCTAAGTTAATTTTACCAAACAGACCGGCTTATACCTAAAGAACCTTGAGAATTAGGGGACATGTCTGAAGTCAGCAATAAGTCTGCTACTGATAATCATTGATAATGACAGTTGCCTAAAATGTCAACTACCTGACAGCATTGAACACTTATTTATCAATTGTCAATATTCAGCAACATTTTGGACTGACGTTGAGAAGTGGATTAATAGTATTGGATTTTTAAATTACAAAATAGACAACAAAATCAAAACTCTTGGTGACAGGCACTTTATTATCAATCTTATATTGTTATCTACCAAGCAGTGTTTATACGTCAACAGGGAGTCAAAAACAAAAAACCTTTCAAATTTAAAAAAGTTCTACTGCAGTAACTTCATTATCAAATCACGATTCTTACCCGCAGATAAGTATGATTTTTAGAAAAGGGTATGGAGTAAACTTTTTCAAATTTGAAATTGCACACGTCGTGGAGCAGTCTTTTTATTGACTGTAATTAGTACACCAATATATTAATTATTGTAATACAGTCATTATGTATTTTACAGAGAAAAGAGCATATATGAACACACACACACACATATATACATATATATATATATATATATATATATATATATATATATATATATATATATAAATGTATATATATATATATATGTATATATATACATATATATATATATACTAGTATATCTGTGTGTATATATATATATATATATATATATATATATATATATATATATATATATATATATATATATATATATATATATATATATATATATATATATATATTACAAACAAGTTGATTGTTTTACATGGACCGCAAAATCATTTATGCTAATTCTAGATAGATATAACCTCATAAGAACAGCGCAATAACACAGAACAGACAAGTGATTAACGCCAAAAGTTGACACAATAATGTTGTGCTAATAGAACGTGTCGGTGACAAAAACAACATAGTACTAATTGAGAGAGATATTAAACCGTCAACACAAAAAGGGAAATACTGTTATTAGCTACTAAATAGCTTAACGTAACCACATGCTCCCGTGGCAAAGTTAACCCTTATGCTGCTGGTGACTTATTTGGCCAATACAAAATGATGCAAAAATATTTTTAAAAATACTGAAACCCTGGCACACGGGTACTCATCTGAGAGTACTCAGTGAGAGCTATCTAATGAATACCAATATGACAGTGATTAGATGCTTTTCAAATGTTTGCATCCTTGTGCTTTGGACGAAAGTAGGCTTAGCATTGGAAAGGTTAACTTAACCACCCACCAAGAGCACCTGACTGTGTTGGATATGACCTTGGCCCTGACCTTGACCCTCTGCACCTCGAACATAGTAACGACATACACTACGGACACCTTAACGGTTTAGATTAATACAGCCGCACTCTACTAGTAGACCAAGGTCACCCGCTCTCACTCAACGAATATTCATACGCCCATTAACCTATCCCCTCCCGTTGGTTGATTACCTTCAAGATATGATGTATGTACCACGTATACTCTGACCCGTCGCTTTCCCTAATAACACTCATCTCAGATCCAGTGATCGATTACCCCAATGACCAGGAGAGAACTTCACTTCCCCTGGCTCTGCGACACACTTACACATACACTTAGGATTTGTTGTGTCTAGCATATCATATATCCTATCTCACTCCTTAAAACTCTTTTGTTGCTGGTGGTTAATTTAGACCAAACGAAATTATTTGAAAAATGTGTTAAAGTGAATGGAACCCTATAGAACATATGTTCTCATATGATTAAGAGCTCAGTGAGAACTTTCAAATGAATACCAACATGACAGGGTTTAGATAATTATCACATATGTTTTGCGTTATTTTGCTTTGGACAAAAGTAGCCTTAGCATTGTAAGGATTAAGGTTTACTCGTTCATGGACATTGTATCATCAAATGACCTATTGTTTCTACCGTGTACATATCTCAGTCTAGACATAGAATGGCTCGGAGTCGCGTACTTTAACCTAAAAACATCGCCCTATAATGGACTCATTCTGCGTACAGTACTGTAGATTCACAAAGATTGTGTTGAGTAAATTTTGCGAATTTCAAGAAAATCGAATTTTGCGTTTTTAAACTTTGCTAATTGGACGCAACATGGCGTGGCAGCTATACGCTTAGAATGGAAGTACTAATCGTTGTGAATTTTAATTTTGCGTCCGGGGCTAAACGCTAAAAACGCAAAAATTAAACTAACGCAATCTTTTCCGAATTTGCAGTATTTGCCTGAGTTTCGCACATTCTGATCATGTTTTGCCATCTATCGGAGATGGCGCACCATGTCAGTTATTGCGGCTTACCCACGGTCTTGAGCAATACATCATTATTACCATACATCATTCTAGTCGACCACGAGAGGGCATCGTCAAGCTACCATGCCTTTAATACCCCAAATCATCTTCACAGCGGGTCGTTTTTGGGAAGATATTTCTCGTGCCTAGAACCATGCCCACAACCATGCCAAATCTGACACATACATTTAACAGGTCGAATAAAAGACTCCCATATTCATAAACACTGTCCTCTCCCCTATTCGCCATATACTTATTGGACCTCGCCTTAAATACCATGTAAACCCTAATTTTACCATCAATCACGACCATTTTTTACATGAATAGCAATTTCTTCACATAAACGTATGTTTCCAACCGTATTTAGCCCTGACACCAAAGTAACTGCTGCAACTAGGAGACTGATGCTAAAATCTCAGGATCCTACGCACGGGCTTCCTCTGAGAGTATTGAGATTATATGTGTAAGCCTTTATAAGATAATGAATATTGCATCTAATCATTTTAAAGTGAATTCCTATTTTTGTCTACATTGGTAAAATACTCTCTGGTTGCTGTTATACTAAGTGATGATACCATATCGGATTCAAGATTGCCTAATATTTTTTCGTGTGTTATAGAGTGTTAACCATGTTTCCGATTGTTTCCATAGGAGTGGAACACTTGGACATTCTATGAGAAATAAACACAGACACGCACACACACAGATATATATATATATATATATATATATATATATATATATATATATATATATATATAAACACATTTATATATATATATATATATATATATATATATATATATATATATATATATATATATATATATATATATATAGAGAGAGAGAGAGAGAGAGAGAGAGAGAGAGAGAGAGAGAGAGAGAGAGAGAGAGAGAGAATGTCCAAGGGTATCACTCCTACATGCGTTTCAGATGGAAAAGGTTTTTAAAAGAGGGGCTTGGATACGTTCTCTATAAATAATAGAGCTACAGGTTTATTTTGGTTAGCGAGTGGGCCAATGTGGCTCTTTATCTGGGTCACACGTCACATCGCATCAGCGCACCCCTCTTTCCTGTTATCGGCTGTCGCGTGGGCACGACAGCACCCCACCCCATAGCTACGAACCACCTGGTATTAACCAATTTGCATCTGGAGTGCACATCCGGTCTAACAAAATTTGGTCCTAACGCACCAGATAGTTTCATTTGAATGATATCTGAAAAGGAACGGTTATACATAACATAAACAAGAACTTACAATCGCTCATTTCTCAAAATATTGCTTTTTATTGGAATGTTGCCATACATGTCAGTCCTATGTATACACTCCAAATGGGAAAGGGTTAACCTCTCTAACGTAGCCTTTCTTCTAGCTGGCACCACCATGTATTGAGAAGCAAGGATTTAGGGTAGGCAGTTGGAATAAAATAGTTTGTATAACTTCAGAACAAAGTCAAAATTAAGATAAGTGAGGTACCCTTCACCCTTTCTATCACTCTTAACAAATCCAGGATAGATTTTCTAAAATGATACACAGAGTACATGTCAGAGGCGACCATGCTTCTGGGTTTAAATTCGGCGAGTGACAAATGCCCTTATGTTGGCTATGATGAGTGCGGAACAGTTGGTATAATACCATTGTCTCTATATAATATATATATATATATATATATATATATATATATATATATATATATATATATATAATATATATATATACATACATATATATATATATATTTATATATATATATATATATATATATAAAAATATATATATATATATATATATATATATATATATATATATATATATATATATATATATATATATATATATATTAACTGGATGTTTAGCATCATCCATTTTCAGAGAGGCAAGTATAACCAATGGCCCAGTAGTCTCAGGCATTTCATTCATATTGCGAACTAGAGTCCCATGCTACTTGCCGCTCTTATCCTGATTTGTAAATGGACTAACGTGGATAAGCTCTGACGTTCTACTTCACATCAGAAGGAAACCTCTTCAATTAACGTCACCAGTGCCGAAGATAAGCACCTCACCTAGAATCGATTATTGGTCTATTTGCCTGGCATCAGTTAACTATGGATTGAACGTGTGCGCAGAGAACTCTAAGGACACTAGTTCCCTGGACAATGTACACCTAGCTAAAACCGCTTAAAAGCCATCCATGAAGATCGCCTTTTTGGAAGATTAGATTAGTAATGCTTGTTTTAGTTTTAGGAAGAAAGGCCTTTTTGTTTATGCTTTTATCCAAAATACTGACAACTTCGGCCAAACAAATATGTACAAATAATGCAGATGTTGGCCGTTAACGAGAATTTGTCTATGTGTGGGACTGAGCACATTATAACTGCACTACCAGAGTGAAAGCCATATTAAGGCTAGATCGCGAATAGACAAGTGTAAGTGGAGGAGGAAACTGGAGTGCCCGGTGAAAACCTCTGCCTAACCCTAAATTCCTGGCAACTGTCTCATGTGCCCCGGCCGGGAGTCAAAACCGGACAATTGCAATGCCCTAGACCACTCAGCCACCAGGAGAGGCCCTACACACACGCACGCATATATATATATATATATATATATATATATATATATATATATATATATATATATATATATATATATATATATGTATATATATATATATATATATATATATATATATATATATATATATATATATATATATATATATCCGTAGGGAGAGAGAGAGAGCTACATATATGACCTATTCAACCTAGAACAGATTCTGTAAAGGTTTACTGACCTTTCACCTTTGAACCTAAATCTTATGGGTACCTAGGTGTTAATAGGTATGTCGGTAGGACGTATCGTTTAGTTGGATTCCACTGTCACCCTTCACCACTTCTGTGAGTATTAAGATAAGGATACTACTTGTCATCATTATAAACCTTTCTAATGAACGAGGTAAATGACACATATCAACCAATAATTGCAATCAGTCCGTGACACTCTCCATGATTAATTTCTATTGTGATATCATGTAATTCATTTTCGTTGGCGGCGGTGCACCCCTTTCACGTTAGAAAATGGATTATATGTGACGGGTACTGATATCATGGCGAAACACCTGCTCTTAATGATGGGGTAAAACGTGTGGTCACAATAACTTGATTGGATTGACAATTAAACGGCTATTACTTATCCATAAAAGCCTGATCTCGATGTGGTCTGTCTAATCAAAGTTTGGCCATCCGCTTAGTACTGAGTACAATGCGATCTACACTATCGGAGTCAAGGCATATGATTATATATATACATATATATATATATACACACATATATATATATATATATATATGTATATATATATATTTATATATATATATATATATATATATATGTATATATATATATATATATATATATATATATAAATATATGTATATATATATATATATATATATATATATATATATATATATATATATATATATATATATATATGTATATATGTGGGTGTGTATGCATATATATATATATATATATATATATATATATATATATATATATATATATATATATATATATATATATATGTATATATATATATATATATATATATATATATATATATATATATATATATATATGTATACACATTTAAGGCAGACGTTGTATTTATTAAATTCCTTCCTAGAATAGGCATGCTTTACCTACCTCACTTTGCTCCCATGAGGCTAGATTTCATTTTCGTTTTACTACTGACTCTTAGATGCAAAAGGTTGTATGTTTAAAAGTCAATTACGAAGGAAATGATGTGATGCATTGCAGCTTCATCAAGATTGCATTACCTTTAATAGCGGTCCAGGATATGATATTCATCATCATATAGTTTTCATGAATATGTAATTTCTGTCATAAAGAAGAGGATGTGGATGTATTTTCGTAAGGAAGAGGATGTGAATGTATTTTCCCCGGAATATGTTATCAGGTTTTTGGCATTTGACTTTAACACTCGATTTCACATAAAGACACGCACCTGATACTGAGTTTATAGGCACATTAGCAATTATAGTGAAGCGAATTACGCCCAAAAACATATCCGGTTTGTGACAAGGGGAAGTTAATAAAGGCCCATGCCATCTATTATCTTATTTAAGGGTTCTTAGATAACGGTAACCATTTTATCAAGCCCTGCTCGCGTTTTATGGGTCTCGTTCATAGCATTCGTTCGATGATTCTTATATGATAACTGGATTTAGCTGTGTCAAGGGAGATCCTGACCTGTCCAGTATGCATTTTTTCACGCCAAGTATCGAGTTACATCTATTTTAAGTGGTATAGAAAGCAGCCGTTTAGCTTTCTAAGGAAAGGGTAGGTCTAGCATTGTCAGCGTCTGGCCACTCACTTTCGGCTTATGATGTGAACTATGATCTTTATTTTCTTAGTATACGAAACTCGTCATAGTGTCCTTTCTTAACTACTTATGTGTTTTAATGCTAATTTCCCAATAATACTCATATGTTATCACCCTTAAATCATGTTAAGTGGATTTTGTATCTTATTATGCATTCTGCACTTTTCTTTGCATTTTACTTTCGTAACGAGAACTGCAGTCAACAAAGATACATACAACGCCTTTTTCTTCGATGCAATATATATAGTATAGATATATGTAGATATATATGGAAAAGTACAATCGTATGGAATGCATTTTCACCAGTTTGCACGTAGTGTTGCGCGATCCGAACGACCCACGAAACGCCACGATATGCTATGATTTTTGTGATGTCATTTAGCGTCAATTGGAAACATTAGCCATTTTGAAAAGGTGAGCGTTTTCAATTTTCCGTTTTTTGTCTACATTGGCAGCCATTTCGCTTTGTGAGTAGGTGCAATGATAGAAATAAGTGGTTGAAAGGGATTTTTGATATGAAATACCCATCCTCTGATTCTTTGTTCTCGATACCTGTGATACCTTGCATCAAAGCCCTTGATCGCTCCACCTCATCATTGTCCAGAGGTCGTCATTTGGAGGTAATGGTAATGAGGGCATCATCAAACCGCAGATGCTGCCTGCATGCGTAGGTATGTTCCTACAGGCATCACTATCTATAGCCCTACATATAAAACACGAGACCTTTTTAATAATTGATAATTAAAATACCAATTAATAATTGATATTTGATATAGCGCCCTTTCCATCTACAATGTTCAAAAGCACTCTATAAAGAATAGTCTGTGGACAGATGTTTATGGACCATGTAGTCAAATAAACTACTTTCGAAACAGCAATGTTTCAGCTGTGTCTGGAAGTTTTGCACACTATCAGCAGCCTTGATGTTGTCGGGGAGCTCATTCCAAAGGCGTGGTGCATAAGCACAGAAGGCTCTGTCACCAAACCTTTTCAGATTAGTGTGTGGGCACTTTGGTCTGTCCTTGGGCAAGACAGTTTATTCCATATTGCTTCAGTCTACCCAGCTGCAAAATGGGTACCTAGCATAAACAAGGCAGTGCTTAGAGCGTGTGCGCTATATGCTGTCAGTTGCTCTGGAATATCCCCCGGGCGATTGAAATGGTTTCCGTGTGTACAGGCCTGCTAGGGGAGGAAGGTCGTGTGAGCGCTTCAGTGGATACAAAACTATATACCGAATACCTTTACCTCTTTACCTTTGGTATCTGTAATAAGTTCTTAGCGTTTGATCTTAGAGACCCGGCCACCTCCTTTCTTCACTCGGAACCGTTAAAGGGAGTGGTGTATTGTAATGAGAAAAGCATTTTTTCATTCCTGCAAAACCCATGTTTTTTCTTAACAACGTACACACACACACACGTACTGGTAGATATATCACTTAACAACTGCATCTTTCTGTACAAAGTTGGAGGATTGTGGATCACGAGACAGCAATCTTAAATGTGACGAGATCAACATAACGCAGTTTACGTGTTCAGGTTTATGAGAACCAAGACGCCCTTTGACATATCGATCTGTTCTATTGATAGAAAGTCGGGGGATATTTCTGGCCGACCAAATGGATGTTTTGCGCTGTTTTGCTCGAATGCAAAGCAGACTTCCTCTTTGAAGTAACTTCTATAGATTTAACCCATTCGCATCCATATTGCACACATGGCTGAACACAAGTGCAAGCTATCTCTATAAAACGGGATTGCAATTGTCGTTGAAATATTTGAATGAAAGCTTTTGTTCCTTCGTTTATTATAGCAATCCCTCTTCAAATAATTTGAATAATTATTAAATATTACATCCTGTGTATGGAATTATGACCTTAGTTGTAAGATCATCAGGGCCCTTCATGCGCAAATAAGTTAAGCTCAATTGATAAGGTGCTTTCGCTTGCCACTGTGTTTTTAACGTTTATTTTGGCAGGATGCCAGCTTCTCGCAGGTACGTGTCTATTGAAAAGTTTACCTAATGTTTTTGTTTTGGAAATCTTCAGTCACACTTGATTAGCGATATTGCTGTTGAGGCATTTACGCATCCTGTGCTAGGACCACCCCGTCGTGTCATGTATCAAGATAAATGGTTAATGGGCGTAGTGTGGTATATAATCAGGGCGGTCCGTAATACGTGCCCTTCGGCTATTATTTCTTGTGCAATTAGGATAATTGTATAGCCGTCCATTTGCCTACTACAAGGGATGGTTTGCCTTGTCATCTTTGGATCATGGAAAGTTTCACTTACAATGCACAGGTAGTTCCTACCCGTAGAAACTGTGATCCATTTTATCACTATTGAAGGGTTTGGATGGGCCGCTCAGTTGTAAAATACAACAGATACAGTATTTATTCAAACTAAATGTATTCATATCTGGAGCGTGTACATGGTCTTTCAACTTTTAACAAAGCTCATTTACAGTGACATAATTTGAAATATTTTTGAAGAGGGGTTGTAAAACAGAACAGGATCAATAACTTTCAGTGAAATAGTTCTCAAAATGTCGCTTTGTTATCAAAATATTTCCATACATTTCTCAATACCCGACAGGTATTGAGCAGTAAATTGAGATATATGATTTCTCTGTAACACGACAGGTTAAAGTTTTAAGATTGCCAGACTTACAGTCTCAATCAAGCTCGGAGTTTTGGTTTATTGCAAGTACTTTGAAATTGTCTTTGTCAATTGTATTTAGGTTGTTTATTTGATTTGGAAATGGTTTAAAATCCTGGGAATCTCCTCCTCTGCATCAGTCTGGCATGGACAGTAATAAGTACATGATTAAGCATAACGCAGAGTTTCAGCAAATTCTAAACACCTACATTGATCAAATCCATGAGAAAGGGGCCTGTCCTGATGGCATTGTAGCGTTGGAGTTGCCACTGACTGCTTCCTGTCATTCACTACTGCCTGGGTTCGAATCCCGGCCGGGGCATGTGAGAATGATGCCAGTGACTTTGGGTTTTAGTGGCAGTGGTTTTCGCTATAGGTTTAGCATCACATCTATGGAAAAACATCCCATCCTATGGTTACAGATGAAGAGATTTTTGAGACCATCAAACAATGTTATGAACCTGTGGGACAAGCTGGACGATCAAAACAAAAACCTGGCAAAAGATATATTCAGACTATGCCTAGGTGTGAAATGATGCAGTTCAGCTGTTCATACTAAATTCAATATCCTATGGAACAATGGAATGAAGAAACAAGTATTTGAAGATGAAGTTTTATTCCATATTTTGTACGGCAAAGTAAATATAGTATTTCCACAATGCTGTTTAAAACAGGTTATACTATTGAGTGATTGTGTTAAAGAGATTTGAAGCCTTTTCATCTCACATTGTAGTAGGATCTGTTGGGAGTTAACTAAGTATAAATGGTTAAATAAATAAGTATAATTGGTTAAATATAACTGTTGAACGATTACGTGAGATAGATGTGAGGTCTTCATGAGGCCAAACACATAACTACTATCGCAGCCTTTACTGAATCGCAGTTTCTACCAAGGTAGAGTAAAGATACTTTTGGTAGGATTGGCGTATATATATATATATATATATAAAGGTATTCGGTTTATAGTCTTGTATCCACCGAAGTGCTCACACGACCTTCCTCCCCTAGCAGGCACTGTACATACAGAAACCATTTCAATTCCCCGGGGGATATTCCAGAGCAACTGGCAGCATATAGCGCACACACTCTAAGCACTGCCTTATTTATGCTAGGTACCCATTTTGCAGCTGGGTAGACTGAAGCAATATGGAATAAACTGTTTTGCCCAAGAACGACCAAAGTGCCCGGAGTGGCCGGGAATCGAACCAGCGACCCTCTGATTACTAGTCCGACACCCAACCAACTGAGCTACTTATATATATATATATATATATATATATATATATATATATATATATATATATATATATATATATATATATATATATATATATATATATATATATATATATATATATATACACATACATACATATATATATATATATATATAATTAACTTATTTACAGGTATCCCTCTAATGCAGATACTATAAAAATGAAATATATAGATAAATATGCATGGTATATATATATATATATATATATATATATATATATATATATATATATATATATATATATATATATATATATATATATATATATACATATAGGGAGAGATAGAGATGTGTGTGTGGTTGCATTTGGATGTTTATTGGCTATATACCGAGACACATAATTAAAAATATATCAAACGTTTGAGAACAGTTAATGTGTGTGTCCACTGTTCCATAAAGAGGCTCTGATCTTTGACATGGCGTGAGACTCTGCTAGGTAGTTCAGTAGTTTTCGCAAGTTCACCTCGGAATATCAACTGGTTGTGTTGTATGTTATATTGCATATACGTCAGTGCTCAGTGAACTCAAGCGCAGTGGGTGGAACTAATGTGGTTTATCTCACCATTCAACGAGTGCATTTTAAGGCAACATCCATTCGAATTACTAGTTGAGTTCCCCGGAGCGACTGATGTACACAATTTGACTCTGACTTGTTCCTCGAGACTTCTGAAACCTGATTATTACGTTGCCGTTGTATTCCATGTAGCGCCTAATACCATAGGACCGGATATTTTGTCTTGTGATGCAGAGACCCGGGGACTAGAAACCCAACAGTGCATTTATCCATTTACATCTGGTATGCCCAAACAAACTGACAACTTTCAATATAATTCCTCAAATACAATGATTCTTAAAAAATATTTGGAGAGGGTTTGTTAACCACAATATGAACTACAACTTTCAATGAATTCATTCTCAAAATTTCGTGTAAATATCAAGATATTTGCATAGGTGTCAGGACATGTGTACCCTCCGGATGTGAAAGTGTTAACCAAAGCTGCCGTGACGTCACGACACAGGAAGTTCTGGCGACCTCATTCCTACCCCTAGTCGATTCATTAAAATTCTACCTCTTGAAACGAGGTTTCGCCACAGTTCCTGCTGTTCGACGTTTAATTGGCAGTAATGTATTTTAGGACCGCCGGTGATACACCTTCATTGTCCTAATTTGAAAAAAACTAATTAACATCAGTTAACTTACAGAAATATATTTAGTACACATATCATTTAGCCTATTATAGAGAATACAATGCATTGGTAAGAACCCCCGACGTATTTTATTTATCACATTTTATTGAGTTGCAAACACACATGCATATACATGTATTCAGACACTCATAGCGATTATTGCATCGTTGGATATATTGAGCAAGTAAACAATTACATTCATACATACATACATACATACTTAAATAGTCATAGGTAAATAATACATACATACGTGCATACATACATACATACATACATATATATATATATATATATATATATATATATATATATATATATATATATATATATATATATATATATATATATATATATATGTATGTATATACATGCAAACAAACATACAATAAAATTGTCTGTGCGTTTATCAAAACAGCTGGAATAGTGTTATCTCAAATATGTGCGTATTTAATTTTTCAAGAAGATGATCCTCAACAAAGGAAATTTACTAGAATTGTTTCTATCAGTTTCCAAGCTGGATTGTCATATACTGGAGACCAAACATGCATGTTGAATGAAGGCACCATGTTTGCGTTGCGTTATTGTGTTGAAATGCGAAACCGCGGCAATTTCTCAGCCTAGCCGTAGTCTGTCATCTGTCAACTAGGGTTATAGAAGTTTATATCGATATAAGGCTATTCTCTCTCTCTCTCTCTCTCTCTCTCTCTCTCTCTCTCTCTCTCTCTCTCTCTCTCTCTCTCTCTCTCTCTCTATATATATATATATATATATATATATATATATATATATATATATATATATATATATATATATATATATATATATATATATAAATAATTTTGTGCTTAGAGGTTTTTGACCGAATCCTTTTCCAGTAGCAATGCATACATGTATCCAAGAAACGTAGAAATCGCAGCGAAAACTAAACACATTGGGCACTCACGGTTAACCATGAAGTACTCAATGTTGGCAGTTGCACAAAATACAGAGGTTGTGATATGCTGAATTTTTCATGGGCGCCTGCCATGGCATGGAATAGAAAGAGATGAAATATTCGCAGGTGCTATTTTAAAGAACAGCAGCTCTTTGACCTAAATGCTGTATAGATTAATGGTTCATACATGCACCTATCGTAGATAAGCCAGTTAGTTTAAAAGTTCATAGCATACAATCGGCCTACCCGCATAGATACAATTATAAAGCGCAGTGACTCATTTGATTATGTTCAGGTTTTAAACTTTCAAAATTATATATCGAAACTACATGTATCTGAAATTGATAAAGATAATGCTAGGGTAAAAAAGGAAATCAGTTGACAAAAATGTACATGTTTCCCCAGTGAAGTTTGAATTTTCGAACTTTCTCAACAAATAAAAGCTACTTAGATACTTAATGAAACATCCTCTTTCGGAAACTAATTACAGATCCGGCAACACGCACGTTTAATGTGTGGTGCGGATAGCTGAAATGATCGGCATGTCGGAAAAATGTGAAATATTTTTGCCGCAGGCAGGATAGGCACTGAATAACTACATAACAAATCACTTGCTCTAATTAAAAGTGCATCAGCATTTTAACCCATTCACACTCAGAGTTCCATCAGAAAGTTTCGTCTGCTACTCTCATACTTTTGGAGATAACTTTGGAATTAAGCAAAAGTTCACAAAACATTTGAAGTAGATTAGTTGTTTGGCTTCTGCCTAACATTTCTCCTTCAATTTTTTCCCAGAAATGCTTTTGTTTGAAAAGTATCACATAAATTGTCAGGCCTATTTTGGCCGCTCTAAGTGTGAATCGGTTAACCCATTTGTGCTCACAGCAGCTAAAAGCCGTCTGACAATTTTGTAGATATCTTGATGGCAAAAGCAATTTTGGGAAAGAATTTAAAGAAGACATATTCAGAATATTTTCAGTAACTCTTTATTAGATCTTTGGAAAGGTATTCTTAAATCTAAAGTAATTATCATAAATACTATAGATCCAGACGATAATTTCCAGAGGAAAAGTTTAAGGAGTATAAGTGGGCTAAAACCCCATCACTAATCGCGGCTTAAAGCTTAATTCTAGGCATACTCGTGTAGCTTTGTGGATGTTCAATCTACGTCGTACTTCCCTCGTTAAACCCCTTTAGGAGCTCGAGAGTCAGTTTTTTCAAATAGTTCCCCAACTTTGCTTTTGCCTACAATATTCCATCAAAATTGTCAGGCTGTTTTGAACACTTTGGCTACTAACGGGTTAGAATTTAAATAACACTTACAATGCAATGGGTCGATGCCTTACGAAAACATTGCAATGCTTTAACAGAAGAGATTATTTCTAATGTGTTATTGTTCGCATTTTGCGTATTGAACACACCTTTTGTAATGAAATAGGATTAGGTGACGAATCTAGACGTTAGACCACTCGGTTTTTGGGTGCCCCTCAACCGAATGACAGGAATTTCCAGGTCCATGTGTGGATCGTGTATTTGGAGCGAATCGCTTAACATCACACGAATACGGTGATTGGTTTTCATTGGATGTGATCCTGTACTACAAGGTATAAAACGGCTTTCGACCTTGTACTGATTAGCAAAGAGTGAGCGGAGCAAGGTTATTTTCGATTAAGTAATTTGTTTTTCAGGTCAGGTGCACCTTAAGCCAAATGTAACCACTAAGTCGCATCTGACATTTGCTGATCCCCAGCGGCGTGGTTTCCGTTAAAGCGCAGAGATTAGCCCTGTTAAATCTACGCTAATAGTTCATTAGAAGTCATTAGAGTCACTGACATTCCCTCCTAGCCAGGAGTCCAAACAGCCCCGAGCGCGCTAGGGGAACCACGCTCGTGTTGTCGTCAATGCGGGGGGGGGGGGGGGGGGGGGGGGGATTTCCTTAAATCTTTAAAAAGGCTGTACCAAAGGTGTTCTCTACGAAGGTGCAGGTGTGAACGACAGAAAAAAATCCGCTGTGTTTGGAAAACGGTACAATATTTTGAACTGTTGTTTTCCAAAAGCAGCGGATTTATTTTTCGTTTTCCAGAAAAACGGCGATTTTTTTCTGCCGTTCGCACCTGCACCATCGTAGTTCGCAGAGAGAATTGCAACTATTTGTTTTTATCAAATACTGTTATTGTAATTCTATCTATAGACGGCTTTAGGCATGTGAGAAGGTCACAATTGACTTTGAGTAAGCGATAGTTTGTCCTGCTACTACAGTTTCCTCCACCATTTACTCCTTTCTAGTCACAGCCAGAGAATGTTTTACTTGTTTCATACTCTATGATATTTTTCTATTACATTCCCATCAACGTATGAGCTACAAAATGTCTTCTATTGTAAGCTGGATAGCACTTGCCTGAGGTTAGGTTATATATTTATATCCGGTACCAAAAGACCACACCACATACAATTTAGTTGTATTCTACCAGAATGTTTTAAGAGAGGATTTTCTTTATACGACTTACGGTTATTTTAGGCTGTACCGCTTTAATGACGAGGAGGCGTCCCCTTGTACGTAGAGTACTATCGTTGCGGAAACATTGCGCTTATATGTACAAGATGACATGCGTCCATGTAGCAGAAATGTTGCCTAGTGAAAGGTTGAACCTATTCACATTTGGGGCATACACTGAACGATCTGACACATGTAGATAGCTTGAGAACAAGAAAAGATACTTGACTAAAGGTGTCGGTTCGTGATGGGTTCAACAACACTAAAGCAAAACAATTTATCAAATATGACTTTATTTGACGAGTACTGTTCAAAATCGTTAGACCTTTCATAAACCCCAAATGCAAAAATAGTTTACTGATAAACAGTAGGTAGATGATGACAAATCGAATTCAAATACACACACACACACACATATATATATAATGAAGGTTATATATATGTATATATATATATATATATATATATATATATATATATATATATATATATATATATATATATATATATATATATATATATATATGTGTATATATATATATATATATATATATATATATATATATATATATATATATATATATATATATATATATATATGTATATACATGAAGACCTCCATGTGTGTTTTGTGTGTCTACATATGGGGGTTATGCGAAAAAAAACGAATGGTTCCATGGTTCATAAAAAACGCCATCTTTGGCTGTGACTTCATGGGCGTTTGATATTATCTATACCCGGCAATCGGTCGAGCAGTATAGTGTAGAATGCCATTCCTGTCCGCGCATTTAGTACAGGAATTAAATGTCTTTACTGCGCCAGTTTCTCATCTTGGTTACTGCGTTCATCTGTTTGGCCTTGTGACAAAAAGTATGATAAACATGCATCTTTCCCCTGCCTAGCCTGTTCATTCGTTGAAAGCTTTCAACTCCCAAGGCATGCAGCCTGATATGCAAGGGAGCATACAGCCTCATATCAGTTACCAGTTCTGCTCTTGGTCTTATGTTAAATTGGTCATATAGCTACCGTAAGCTATGTACCGGTACCACAGCTCGGTGTACTGAGGCAATTAGAGGTTAGCTGTATTGCCCGGGGGCAGGGCCTCTATATCTGATCCATTGCAGAGAGTACCTGAGCTACTTAGACCTCGTAAGTGGGGGCAGATTTGTGCCACACAATTGTCTGGGCTTTCATCATCAAAGTTTCCTCAGATTTCTTTTTCATCCCCTTTTCCAAGCTTTGCCCGAAAATGTCGCAGGTTCACTCACTGCCGTGAGGGAGAACTATTAGCAGAAATACGTTGTCCTCGTTTGATGGTGGTCGTGTCGAGGAGTACAAATCGTCAATGTGTACCTTATGGCTTGACAGACTAATGATTGTAATATAAGTAGCTTTCCCTACAATGACTCAATGTGAACGGGCTTCCTATGCCTTAGCGATGTGGCAGAACAAAATATGGAATAAATCATCAAATACCACGATTTTAGATTTAAACGATTGAAATATACAAACAGCTAATCAACGGTTTAAGTTTTGAACTGGGTAATCTCATCAACATTTCTCAATTTTCGATTCTAATTCGATCCAACATGAATATTTTCTTACAGAATAAACCTTATAGAAAGGCTCCATTTTATCAAAATTAATCAAATAGATCATTCGTGATAAATGTCGGTAGGCAACACATTTGAGACAGTTCCGAGGTATTGCTATATCATATCTCAACTACCTTTTTATCGTCCTAAGATGTAATTGACTTAATTTCTAACGCATGGTGCCGATCGTAAACTATTCATGTCCTGTTGATGATAACTGATTGATGTAGTTGACTTATGCTTTATAAT
This sequence comes from Maea johnstoni, assembly GCA_963942565.1. Classification (NCBI taxonomy): domain Eukaryota; kingdom Metazoa; phylum Annelida; class Polychaeta; order Spionida; family Magelonidae; genus Maea; species Maea johnstoni. The sequence continues at coordinate 25,920,477 of OZ012686.1, forward strand.
CCTTTTCCATGTTGGCAAAGTTTATAACACTTTTGGGTTGCCCACATGTAAATTATATTTATGAAATGTCCATATTTAAACTTGACATTAATAAAACTGATTGAGCCTTTGAACCTGCTATGTTGGTCATTCCAAACGTTGTGATAGGCCATTGTTCTGAACATTATGCCGTTCAGCCATAGGGACAGCCCTTAACATAATGATTGCATACCAAACGTACGGACAAAACCTGTCGATTAAAGAAACGATTGTTAATTTTTGGAAGAGGATTTGGTAAAACAAACAGGAAAAATAATTTTCTGTCAAATATTTTCTCAAGATATCATTTTATCATCGAGCTATTTCCGTATACATGTATGTCAGATTATGTGTACGCTACGGATGTGGATGGGGAACGGAATACTGGTCAAACCAACTGTTATGATAATCTGTGTAATATTGTTTACATTTCAAATTGCCTACATGTACAGTAGGATATTGATTTCTCCATAGCCCGAGATTTCATGCAATATCATGGAACAATAATAATAATAATAATAATTGATATTTGATATAGCGCCCTTTCCACCTATACTGTTCAAAAGCGCTTTAGAGTCATTGGACAGTTGTCATGGTCCATATAGTCAATTAAACTCCTCTCGAAATAGCAATGTTTTCAGCTGTTTCTTGAAGTTTTGCACACTATCAGCTGCCTTGATGTTGTCAGGGAGCTCATTCCAAAGGCGTGGTGCATAGGCACAGAATGCTCTGTCACCAAACCTTTTCAGATTAGTGAGTGGTATCTGTAATAAGTTCTTGGTGTTTGATCTTAGAGTCCTTGTATTGGCTTGTTTGACTAACAGTTCCCTCAAGTATAGAGGGGCACATCCTTGCATGCATTTGAAATATACAAGTTGTACAGCTATCACTTTAGATGGTGTAAATCTAGGGTACATGATATGCATTGTATTTTATGAAAATAGAGAAAACAGCGTTTACAACTAAAAGATTAACTATTGTGGGTATCGTTATCTTTTCTGAGGATGTCTAGGAATGATTTCCACTTTTGATCAAACGTGTCTACATCTTTTACTGTTGATTCGTGGAGTCTCGTAATGTTTAGTGTAAACTTAAACCCTCGGGAGCTTACCATAGCTTATCCACCCAAAGCTCGAAGCAGTTACCTTCTTACCAAGCCCTGTCCGTTGGTTGATTTACGCCAGCACTAGTTCCGGGATTGCCCCATAGGGGGCCACGGCGCAGTATAAATAGCATTCTAATAAGGGCTTTTAACGTGGGAAGTAATCAGGTAAACCTCTCTTGTTGGCGGCTTACAAGGAATAACGGATTTCGTCTGCATATGTATCGTCTTCATGTTTATGAAGTGCTCCATTTACGTCTAACCTTTAAACAAACCACTACACATGTAAAGTAGTTTGAACTTCAGTATATCGTCCCGTTTTTGCCATAATTTGGCAGTTGTTAAGTATATGTGGAAGTCACTGGAGTGCCATCTCCCAGCTTAATCAAACATAATAGTAATCAAAATAAGGCAAACTTCTCTGAATCACAAAATAACTAAACCATATTTCACCACGAATCAGGGACCTCAACCCATTACCCTTTCGCACATTCATTTCGCATATATTTGGGTGAATATGTGCGAATGGAGGTAGGAGTTACTTGCACTCCACGTTATTGC
>OZ012686.1:25924657-26009657 GCA_963942565.1 Maea johnstoni
GAGGAGAAAGGTTGATCTGAACATCACCAACAACTCTCCTTCAAATATTTTGTAAAATAATTCCCAATTCAAAAGTTATTGTCAGAAGTACCATCGAACCAGACGACAATTTCTGGATGAAGCCTTAAGCATAAATGGGTTAACTCACGAGTCTGAGTGTGGAATTGCAGGTCGTTCTGCCTCATCCAAATGAATGTAGATTGAGTTCTGCTTCATGATCATGTACTCGGGTGCATATTATTTGAACACCTTTTACCGAGTCCAGAATTATCTGAATTCCCCATCCCTCGTAGGTTCATGATGTATTGATTGATGTTTATTGACTGTATATTGGATACGCAAAATCATCATATCACCCTCTCCCTCTCCACTTGATGAACTAAAGACTGCAACTTTTACTTAGGCCACTCCAATTTATTTACTTGTCTTACGTGCTCAGGAGGTAGGAAATGAGCCATTTTGGAATAAAAAAAAGTTGAAAAATGTGACTTTTTTTTTTTTTTTTTTTTTTTTTAGAGTCTGACGACTAGGATATGTTTCTACCAGCCTATTCTCAACTAAATAAAATCAATCAATCTATTAATCCTTGTAACCTGAAGGGTGGGAGGTATACCTCCTCAAGTCTGAGGCTCTACTACAGCAATTATAGCTTCCTATAGTTGATTGAATCACACTTACAAAGAATATTCTTAAAACTTGCACTTCTTTTTTTTTTTTTTGGTGTCTGACAGAAAATTTCAAAACCACTTTCGTCCATAAGACACCAAAAATGACTTTTTTTTTCTTTTTTTTTGAGTCTGACAGGATTTTTTTTCCAAAAAAAGCTCGTAAGACAAGTAATTAAATTGGAGTGGCCTTAAAGACACTAAATAGTACATTCCACTTAATCATATATAGTGATATATGTCTTGACCCTTGACAGCGGTGACAGCTACAATGAACAGCCACCTAGTGGCTAGTTTATGAACTAAAACAAATTGTCTTACTTAGCTCTCCAACTTAGAAATAGTCTAAGAAAATGTCCACAAGGACCGCAAATGTATCAAGACATCACCTGCCAGTTGTCTGAATTAAAAAAAAATTCGATTTTTTTGTATTTTAGTTGCATTTTTCAGAATAGGGGTAGGGGTAAGTAAACTTCCTTCACTAAGTCCTGAAAAGCCAATCCATTTCAAAATTGGTCTTTGAAAGCTGAGATGATAAGCTTTCTGATGGCATTTTATATGACACACTCTGGTATGCAAACCCTGTTTTAAAAAACAAAATATCACTCCTCAAAAAAAATTATACCAAAAAAATGCTCAAATTTGTCTAAAAATTCACATTTTTTTAGGTTTAGAATAATTATAGCTGAATTAAACTTTTTGTATAAGATAATACATTGACTTAACTCACTTTTCACTGCTATTTGATTGCAGGTTAATGATTTGCAAGTTTAGAATTTAAAAAATAAGAAATTTGTGTTTTTTACATAATTTTACCTAACCATATGATATAACAAGCAATTTTCAGAAAAACCTGACCACATTTGAATTCCACAACATACTTTTTCTAAAAGTATAGAAAATCAGCTTTAAAATGACATATGTTTCATCTGTATGACTCTCGGGTTGATTAAACTCCTTAATTAAAACCCTTTTTCCAGGTTTGCCGCTCGCCTATATATAGTACGACTTGTACCACAGTTGCTTGCCTTCCACCAATCAGAGGCCTCGAAAAGTGTAGGGTTATAGGACATAACCCACACTTTTCAAGCCTTTGTTTTACTTAAAGCGGCCTTTACCCAGGGGTGTTACTCAAAGGAATTTAGCAAGAGTTCTCTGCAAAGCTTTTCTCAGCCTGTGATTGGTGGAAGGCAGTCAACTGTGGTACAAGCCACATAGACCCCTCGGAAACTGTGGTGTATGTGATACCGTTGGGGTTAAGGTGATGGGTACCATTGCAAGCTAGATAAAGGGCCCGTTCAAAAACACACCTCAAAGCAGCATTATCCTATAACTAGGTGTATCTTCAGGTTCCTGGGTGTTATCAGGTAGAGAATATCATCGCCAATTGTCTTTATTCAATTTACAACTTTTTTTTCAAATGACATAATCTCATTACCTACGCAGGTGATGGTCACTACAGGTTCACAGATACCTTAGGGATGTCATTGACTATGCCCAATGAAAAGTATTTTTTTATTTTTTACTGCTAAAGATTTTTACGGGCCATAACATGAGATGTTGTGCGTATGGAGCCCATACACCAGTGGTGGTTCAGCAAGGACAGTCCCATGTGGGCTAGGAACAAAAGACAGTTGTACAAAGACACACCTCAGTGGTCGCGCGTCACAGTCAAAACAAAGGCGAAGGTCCGGTTTGCTATAAATAGTTGAACATTTTTCTAGTTGTAAGAGGTCATTGCACTTCGGGTCAAGATTTCTCACTTAAATTTTCAATGTTATGGCCTGTAAAAATCTTCAGGAGTAAAAAAAAACAACTTTTTATTGGGCATAGTCAATGATATTCCTAAAGTAACCATCAACCTGCAGTAACCATTACCTGCGTAGATAATGAGATTATGTCATTTGAAAAAAAGTTGTAAATTTTGAAATAAAACAGAATATGGATTGCATAAAGACAATTAGCGAGGATATTCTTTACCTGATAATACCCAGGAACCTGGATATACACCTAGTTATAGGATAATGCTGCTTTGAAGTGTGTTTTGGGATGGGGCTTTTAACTGGCTTGCAATGGTACTCATCACCTTAATCGGCTCCGCCTTGTAACACCACAGCTTCCTTGGGGTCTATATATCACGAAAACTGACGGACATACACAACATAAAGGGGTTGACCACATTAACTAAATAAAATTGTTTGTTAGTTACTAAACAGAAAATAGAATAACCGAAAGTACATTGATTTTACAAAACAGAAACTGAGTCAGTTTGGTCGTTAGAGCTAAATACATGGTGGTAAAACATACAGGGTTTTTTGGACGCTATTACAAAAAGACACATACAACAACAGATATCGTCACTTAAGGAGGGAGACTAGACCTTACCAAAAATGGTTTGCTCTCTTTAGTGAATTGCGTTAAAATCTTTCAGTCAGGCCTTGTGTTCGCTTCAGATGGAAAATGAGTCTGGTTAATACCTGAGAGAATCTGAAAGGCATTATTAAAGGATCGAACGTCTTCCTCTTAAATCATATCTTATGTTGACTGCATCCGTCCATCCCACTTAAGACATATTCATAACTTATAATAGGTCGATTTCCTCACACTTTCTTTAAGATTTATGGAGGTTGTTAATGTTAAGGATAATTCACCCTGAATGTCACTTTCTATAAAAGGGCACGTCCCTTTTAACTTATTACCTGTCCCCGTTGTGGCACTTTACATTATTGGCCCTAGGGATCATCACGTGGTTGCCAACTAATGTAATTAATCCATCCCCACAAAACCTTTTCTTTTTATCAATTTCTGCAAAACGCATGCTTTTTATTCCTTCATTACATACAATTAAACAAAACAAATACTGGTACACATAACAGACAACGATGCTAATTTGTGGAGAGATGTGATTAAAGATTTAAAAACTGGTATACCCTATATTTTATCAATATTAGATAATTTTTCATATTACCCTAAAATGTGAATCAAGTCTGAATATTTCGTTTTCCCCCCATTTCTGCATAGTACTGTTTCTGCAATATTAGTCACCTTACCTTTCATTCTGTTGTATATTTTCCTTCCAGTTAATAAAATCTGTATCTTATAGGTTCTTATAGGCAGTACGAGATATTTCTCCAGAATCTGAAATTGTGATCTTAATTAATGATACAATACCTAATCACGAATCAATCTGTTGCCACAATGTATGTATTTTCTGACATTCAGAAATGCATGCTCAATTGTCTCAGGCGAATTCTTACATAGAGAGCATTCGGTTCGAAAGTTCTTCTATGGGATAATCTAAATTGTACAATCAGAACTTTTATCAATTTCAGACCACATCTCTGCACATTTACTCAGTATATCCCTATTCCTTGATATTAATCTGTTATAGATACATAAAAAACCTTTTTCGTTTCCTACTAGGGATAGTAAGAGTGGAATATTTGCACATCCTGATGATATGGTATGCAGCCATGCGTGGCAATCATCAAATTAATTGGCTTTCTTATTTCAGATGCAAATTCTCTAATCAATAATAAAAAGTTATTCACCTATCAAATTCCTATTATAAGTTGTTTTTCAACTGCATTGTAGTCTGACTTAAAACTAGGGAAAATTCTTGAAGAGTAAAAAAGAGTAGTAAACTTTCTGAAAGATGCGCACAATTCAGACAAGATGCTTTTATGAATATTTTTTCCGATACCAGGAATTCAGTTTTCTAGTTGGGTGTGTTTTTCTTCAAAAATTAATTCACTCAAATGTTTGCATCTATTCCTTAACTGTACATTATTTCAAGTGACATAAAGCATCCTCTTCCTGAGTAATAACTAAATTCCAGTCACCTACTATTATATAATTTCTAAGTTGCTTATCAAATTAATCCCCCCCCCCCTTAAAAAAACAAAAAGAAAAGGTTCATCTTTACATCTTTATTTGGTGCATCAATAATAAACAGGGACCTTGCTATTTCAGGTAATCCAATATCATAGGACCGAGCGTTTTCATCTTAAACTCTATCTAAGACGTATTCATAACTTCCAAAAGTTCACTTTTCCCAAATTTTCTCCAAACTTTATATATGTTGTTAATACAATCTAGCTACAGGATAATTCCCTGCGATGTAACATTTTGTTATAGGCGATGTCCCTTTTAACTTATTACCTGTCACCTTTGTGGCACTTTACATAATTGGCCCACGGGATCGTCACGTGGCTGACAAAACATGTAGTTATTCCGTCTGCACGAAGTTTACGAAGCACCTCATTGACCAATTTACAACTGCAGTGCACATGTGGGTCGACAGCTTTGAACATACCTCTTTGAATAGAGTATTTATTGGAGAATATTTCAAGAGGCTTTATACAAACCAAAAGGAACAACAACTTGCATTACTCCACACTATTTCTCAGTCATCAAAATCTTTCCCTAAATTTATAAACATATATATATATATATATATATATATATATATATATATATATATATATATATATATATATATATATATATATATATTTATTTATTTATTTATATATATATATATATATATATATATATATATATATTCATATATGTGTGTGTGTGTTTGTGAGATATATATATATATATATATATATATATATATATATATATATATATATATATATATATATATATATATATATATATATATATATATACCATGGGTATGCTCCAGGTGTGTATAGGATAAATATTTGCTTAACAGGAGTTCTTTTGTTCACTTCCAATAACTAAAAGTAGTTAAAATTAAAACTAACATATTTCTCTACCATTTTCGATGTAAATGTCTTTTAAGGTCACTTCGATTCTAATACGGGGCATGAGTTTTTCCCTTGTACAGCATGGTACCCTATTAGCGCAACGGAGAATTTCTGTATGCAAAACAAATCAAACTGACTTTTGCTTATTTCTAAAACACTTAAATAATTTCGAGATAAAATGATATTAAATTTCCATTATCGTCTTTTTTTCCGCCCAAAATAGGCCAATTTGTGACTTACCATTTGTCATGGTGGAGAAATCCGAAGTAGCTTGCAAAAACTACCGTCTAACCCAACGTCACTTTCAACTTTCTACATTCCCCGGTTTGAGCCTAAACCCTAGGAAATATAAGAGACAGCAAGCAGTCAGTGATCAATAATATAATTGTTAAGGCGTGTATCAAGAACAGTTTATTATTCCTTAATTATCATGTACACAATTGGTTTCTTTTTCTTTAAGAGGGGCCTTTCCTAAGCTAATTGAACAAAGGCGTTCTCACCGACTGTTAGCTTTCTTTAACCACCGCCCAGTCTCAAATTCCGGTCAGGCAAGTGAGACATTTACCATTGACTTGGGGTTGGCCATTGGGTTTCGTTTTGTCTTCTATTTCATCCTCCACTTACAACTGGCTAGTTACGTCGCAACATGCATCAAATGTCGCGATAAACGAAATTTCAAATTTTCTATAAGAAAAACAAAACACAGCACATTGGCTTATGAATATATTGCTCTGACAAAGGTTGCAATTACGTGATATCCAATATGTGCAAAATCAAACACTAATTCGAATAGTTTCATTATTTTTGTCGTTAGGTTTGAAAAACATACACGTGTCACATAAAGCGACGTGTTAACTCCTGATGAGGTGGTAATAAACTCGAAAAAAATATCCCAGCAATGTTTTTCGTTGCAACACACACTCTAAAATTATGTAATATAATAAGCAGTAAGTTATATGGCAATATATTTCAGAATGCCATTAACATATTCGTCAACTTCTCCAGTAGTTTTAATAGAATTTACGTCCAAGATGATCCTTTCCCCAGGTTCATTTGTTATCGTGGACGCCCTTTTAAGTCATTACCTGTCAATTTGTACCACTTTTGAAGTAGCCTACAGAGGTACCAGGTGTTCAGAGAGGTGTTAAACTATCTTCCCTGTGAAAAGAGGTGTCTCCGCTTATTTTTCCACCTTTCACATTTCGATAATAACTTAATGCTCGCGTTGTTTGTTGTCTGCATACTCTTCGTAACTGTCATAAGTGACTAACTCGATCAACAACACTTTACATTGATATTCATGAAATTGTGATCTATACATTTCTTTGGATTTGTTTTCCGCATTGCTCTGATACTGTTATTTTCAACATATACTTCGAAGCAGTTGATATTGACCGATGCTATCACCCAAACTTTACATTGATATTGATAAATCTGAAACGTATAATTTCATTGCATATTGCATTTTGTTCTTTGTTTCGTTTTACTACAGTTCCTTTCAGTACAAACTTTTCAGTGTAAACTTCATAACTGTCAATAATTACCGATACATCAAAACAAACTTCATATTGATATTCATTAATTTGATACTACACTTTCCTTTGGATTCGGTTTCTCACAATGATTTCCATTCTTCGTCACTTTTTGCATGGTTAGTTTCAGTAGAAGCAGTTAAACTTCTACCATTAATGACTAATACATCCATCCACAGGTTACATTGGTATTAATTAATTCCATTCGTATACCTTTCTTTCTTTTTTATATTTCTGAGTCTCATCTGTGTTCTACGTCACCTTTGGCTATGGTCGTTATCAGCATACGATTTGGAGACTGTATAGATTGACCGATACATTTACCCACACTTAACCCGTCCAATGCTAAGGCAACTTTCGTCTGAAGCACAAGGATGCATAGATTTAAAGTACATCTAAACCCTGTCATGTTGATATTCATTGGAAAGTTCTCGCTGAGTACTGTCAGATGAGTACCCATGTGCCAGGGTTTTAGTCATATTTCAGTCATATCTTTTTGCATTATTTTGTATTGGCCATATTAGCCACTTCTAGAAGCATAGGGGCTAAAATTGCTATTCACGGATTTGATCGTATAAATTCCTGCGGATTTATTCGTATTTCTCATACTTACCTTTGTTATTTTTTTTATTGCAGGGGCGATACGGGGCGATGAGGCTTAGGGAACTTATCCACTGGTTAAAGATAGCGTTTCTTCTTTTCATTATGACAGTATCTGCACTAGGAAGGCATGCTTGGGAGAGACCAGGCTGCCACAGAGTAGGTAAGATACACATTTAAGTTTTAGCCATTTTCTTTAATTTTCCTTATTCGTTATTAACCTGATATGTACACTTCAGGTGAGTATATGTATTACCTTGCATTGTATACTATATTTAGCTGATAGATTTCCACACACACGTACACACACAGCAATTTGAAAATGTAAGTAAGACCACTTAGTGAAAATGATTTATATGTGTGATTCCTTTACTCCTATTGTATGAGTTATGGTATAATATTTGTTAAATCGCAAAACATGGGCCCTAGGCAAACATTTACATGGTGTGATCCTTATTTCTGCAATGAACATGAACAAGGTGTTTTTTCAGTGAAACGTACAATAGACATGTATTCGAGGTACAGGTGCTTTTTGAGTTTTTGAGATGATCTATAAATGATAACATACAAATTGAGAATAGAGATATCTAATCGACGAGATTTTTGGCCCAACTTTGTTGTCATGGATCGAAATGACACTGAAAATCAACAGGTATTTTGGAATGTGTGATCATCAGTGACAGATTTGTAGTGATTTGCAAAAACTGTCCTGGTTCAATTCTGGCTTGGGGCAGGGGAGAATGTAACCAGTCACTTGGAGTTAGATGGTAGCCTTTCCTTACATCAGTTTCGTCCTCCATTACAACAGGTTAGTCACGATTTTGCCTCAATATGGCAGATAAAAGTAACTTTGGACACATATTCCTAGTATTTATGTCCCCTTCAATGAATACACTTGCCTTGTAGTAAGTTTAGTTTTATGAACCTACTCTAAGCTCCTCCCTTTCCACTTTCTAAGCCTTTAATGAAAAGCAAAAGTGATTTTCGATGCATTTTCTCTGGAAATTGCCTTCAAACTGCGAGTAGTAGGTTTCACTGTACTGATGTATTTAGTATGCAGAAATGTCACTCGCATCCATCTACTCAGTTTTTCATGTGTAGCACGTGCGAATAAGTACAAGGAAGCCGATGGCGGGGAAATTAATAGTTACACTTTATTTGGAGGTGAAATCTATACATTTGCAAAACGGTTATTTCATCGCCTGCCTAACTCATTCACAATGGGATACCACCTCTAGCCTGGCGTTTAAGGATGTATCTTAACTCATTAATGACTCACCGTGGCCAAATGCAGTCTGACAAATTTGGTGAGATTTTGCCGGCGGAGGGAACATAAAAAAACATAAAAAAGGAGAAATGCCACTTAAAAAGTGACCAATTCTCCTTCAAAATTATATGATTATAAAGTTATTATCAAAAGTAGTTTAAATCCAGACACTAATTTGTGTATAAAAAACTTGAGCATGAATAGGTACATGTAGATTACAGTCAATATTTTGTAATACTTATTGTCTTGAAGAGAAGTTTCTTTTCGTCATAGTCTTCAAATCGTGTGTGCACTGCATATACATATAAGTTAAAATAGTTCACAGAAATTATTGAGTTACCGAGAACATCATTTAACAAATAAACATTGAAATGTAAATTTGTACAGAAAAGTGATATTCTTGGAATGTTCTGTTTTTCTTGAGAAGAAAGTGGTTGTGGGGCAGTATGGGTTCAATTATTTTTACTGATTTTCATTTATTAAAGGTCAATATGGATTTTATGTATTTACAATTTAGTACTGCCAACTGGGTTTTATAATTACCATATTGTACTATATATTTTTTTGACCTCTGGCTGTACAAAACATAACTTGGTATTACACGTATTTAAATAGTTGCAATCTGTGAAGCACTCTTCATCTGGCTTTATACGTAGTCACCAAGGCTTATCAAAAGTTTCTGTATAACTTTTGCGGGGCTAGGAAACCCTTGTTATTTGTGACATATTTTGCACTCACGACACATTTGAGGCCGAGTCTGCTTGCCCTAGATAGTACTCTTATATACTACCAAGCCTGACAATGCAAAGTATACAACACTTGAACTTGACAGAGAAGGCTTTGCACATTCTTGCACAATTTCTTTTTAGCTAAAGTATGTCAGTTTTGAACAATGTTCAAACACCTCTTCACGAATGTTGGGACGAACAGATACACTATTTTTTGTGAGAAAGTTGTCATTGACGTGTGGTTTTCGCTGAACACTCCAGTTTCTTCCACCTCTCACATCTAGTTAGTCAAAGATTAGTCCAAATATGGCAGAAAGGGGATGATAATCGAAAATTCTAGTTGAATTTCCATCAATTTTCATCACCATGTTTCTGATCACCATCTAATGTGAGGGCATGCCCTGCCACCAAACTCCAGACTTTTACAGCTTATTCCTGATAGCTAATTTGGCCAACATGAACTGACGCAAAAAGCATAAAAATGACTGAAACGCTGGCATATGGGTACTCATCTGACAGTAATCAGCGAGAGCTATCTAATGCAAAATTCGTTGCATCCTTATTCTTTAGACGAACGTAGCCTCAGCAGTGGCAGAGTGTAACCTAGAACAGATGACACCTCTTTATTTTTGGATAGAAGGATGTACTTAATGAGTATGTTGCACTCAGAGATTTGATTATGCACTCCAACGTAGGGTGAGCAGGTGAACAATAATACGATTTTCCCTGCCAAGGAAGCCTACTACTAAAACCTAATCAATGAATCATCTACTCCAAAGAAGATATTACACCCAAAAAGCGACCCGAAAGTACCTAAACACTCTTCGCCTTCCTACAGAATGCAAATTGCTATGTTGAAGAGCGGGAAAGTATGGAAGATACGAACTAAACCTATCACGCATTTATCTTGATTTTCAAAAACAATGAGTAACATCATTACTAGTGCCGCGCATAAGTTAAAGGTGTTTTGTTATTCAGTCTATTGTCTATTATTATCTGGGCAGTACTTACCAAAAGGTGCTAAAGAGGCCCTTTAATTACTAGAATGTTATTCGGATTGTTGAATACTTCTAAGGATGGTTCCTGTGCGCTCTATTATGTAGACTCATGAATTACACCCATATAAAGGAGAGATTGTTTTTGGTGTTATTAGATTGTTATTATGGTTAATCTGCTGGTTTCTGCTTTTGGTACTCTGTCTCTCGCCATTACCCTGGTTCAATTCTGGTTTGTGGCAGATGAGAATGTTACAAGTCACTTGGAGTTAGATGGTAGCTTTCCCTGGGTACTTCAGTTTTGTCCTCCATTTACAAATTAGTGACGATTTTACCTCAATACGGCTGATAAAAGTGTCATATATTCCTAGTACATGTATTTATGTGACCTTCAATGAATATGTTGCTTGGTAGCAAGGAACTGTCTGTCATGTGAGCCTTTGGTGTTATTGAATTTTTATAATCGTTAATCTGCTGGTTTCTGATTTTGGTACTATGTCTATCGCCACTTCCGTGGTTCAATTCTGGTTTGGGGCAGGTGAGAATGTAACAAGTCACTGGGAGTTAGATGGTAGCTTTCCCTCGGTACTTCATCCTTCATTTAAAACAAGTTAGTCACGATTTTACCTCAATACGGCAGATAAAAGTGTAATTGCTCACATATTTCTAGTATTTATGTGCCCTGCAATGAATACATTGCTTGGTAACAAAGAACTGTCTGTCACGTGAGCCTTTGGTGTTACTAAATTGTTATTATTATTGCTAATCTACTGGTTTCTGCATCTGGTACTCTTTCTCGTTATGCACGACCGACAGCTTCTTCCAGGCAACATAGGTTGAAATCAGAAAACAATTGTAGTATGCCAAAAGTTCTTCACTTGATTCAATTCTAACTTTGACGGTAAGTATATCACAAACAAATTGCTTCCAATAGTGATCTTCATGGTGAATGTATCAAATCAAGTGTTACCGTGTTATATTCTACATTCAGTATGTACGAGGTCATTGTAACAACAGTGTATACGAAACCAGAAGTGGATCCAGATAACATTTAAAAAAAACGATATGCCTCACAGAATGAAAGAATAAATGAATGAATAGAATGGGTGTTTAGATGAGACATTGCCCCAGCCCCAAAACTATATTAGAAAGGAGAAAAACACACGAGCTGAGAGCCAGTTCCTATTGCACTCAATGTAAGCAAGCTAAGAGAGTGTTAGCAATCTCCAGCATAAAGTAGTTGAAAGAACAGTTGCTACAAGAATGACATAGTACAGTACAGACATTTAATTTCTGGACCAGTTAACCGGACATCGACCAGCACCTGGTTGTACAAACACACATGTAAAGCATGCCAAAAAACAGGCCAAGCTCATCAACGACCCATGTAGCATGTAATTCAAACCTACATTCAGTTGTGAGGTCATAAATTCATCCATGCCTAGGAAACGGACTGAAAATTGGGCGTGCGGTCGTGTATTCGGTCCGGGCTGCCCACGCATTTAGCGCAGTACTTAAGTGTCGGCACTGTATATGTCACCTCGACAAGTCTCTGCACTTGACTCAAGAAGCTTGTCAGACCACAGAGACAGCCCTGATTAATTAACAACATAATATATCTGTGACTGACTGATGAGTTGTGATACGGGCACGGGGAATATTTGTATATTTTAGGAAAGTATTTTTGGGAAATCTGTGATACCAACTGTTTTGTCTGTAAACCTACCTCGATTAGGCAGTAAAATAAATATGAGAGTGGGTATGAAATTAGAATAAACGAAAATCCAAATCAACCATCAGTACTAGACATATCTTCTGTCAGATCAGAGTAACGTTTCAACCAAATCATAATGCTTTATTTGTTTTAAAAGGGCTGATTGCTTTATCAGGTACCTCTTCGCAAACGGCTAGGGCCCCAATGGCTGCTCTTGGCAACCTCTTCCATTCAGAAAGGGCAGGCGTCGTTTGCTAAATGGGTTAACTTATTTTTCATTTATATTATGGATGTAGGTGTCACTTACCGATGCTCAATTTACCATTTTTAGCGCTGAAACGGGGCATTTATTAAGTAAGTGAAGACAACTTTTCCTCTGTATTCGCATTAATCATGACCAGTGATCGGCTTTGCAGGTTTTTATTCAATGTGATCAATTAGGTCTTACACGAAGGAGTAACTATATGTATGCTGCCAGAAAGCGTTATTGGCGCTATATTTCACAAGCATGCTATTTAGGAACTGGATTACTGTGTCTTTTTTTAGAATGTGGCTAGTTAGCATTTAAGGTGAAAGAAAAGGTGTACCCAGCGTAGTGGTACTGACCTGCATGTTACCAAAGTCATTGGCAACATTCCCACGTGCATCAAGTCTGGTTTGGCTTTCCCCATTAATGAAAAGTGCTATAAACATATTTATGTTATTTGTTTGTATTGTATTTTCTCTCTAATTAGTCCCCCGCCCGAGAGGGGGACTATAGAAATGCCCTCCGTCCTTCCGTCCGTCCTTCCGTCCGTCCTTCCGTCCGTCCGTCCAGATTCTTGTTACCACGATAACTCAAGAAGGAAGTCACGTAGGCTTCTCAAATTTATATCAAGCATGTATCTATAAAAGATCTCGGACGAGTTCGGATTCTGGTGACCTTCACCTCAAGGTCAAGGTCACAGGCCACTTCTTCTGAAAATCTTGTTATCGCGATAACTCAAGAAGGAAGTCACGTAGGCTTCTCAAATTTATACCAAGCGTGTATCTATAAAAGATCTCGGACGAGTTCGGATTCTGGTGACCTTGACCTCAAGGTCAAGGTCACAGGCCACTTCTGAAAATCTTGTTATCGCGATAACTCAAGAAGGAAGTCACGTAGGCTTCTCAAATTTATACCAAGCGTGTATCTATAAAAGATCTCGGACGAGTTCGGATTCTGGTGACCTTCACCTCAGGGTCAAGGTCACAGGCCACTTCTTCTGAAAATCTTGTTATCGCGATAACTCAAGAAGGAAGTCACGTAGGCTTCTCAAATTTATACCAAGCATGTATCTATAAAAGATCTCGGACGAGTTCGGATTCTGGTGACCTTCACCTCAAGGTCAAGGTCACAGGCCACTTCTTCTGAAAATCTTGTTATCGCGATAACTCAAGAAGGAAGTCACGTAGGCTTCTCAAATTTATACCAAGCGTGTATCTATAAAAGATCTCGGACGAGTTCGGATTCTGGTGACCTTGACCTTGAGGTCAAGGTCACAGGCCACTTCTTCTGAAAATCTTGTTATTGCGATTACTCAAGAAGGAAGTCACGTAGGCTTCTCAAATTTATACCAAAAATGTATCTATAAAAGATCTCGGACAAATTCACATTTCCCGTGACCTTGACTCACTTTTCAAGATCAGAAGTCAAATTCTTCAAAAGGCAGCGGGGGACTCCTGCAGCGTTCGGCTTGTTCTTTTTGTTTGTGAAATAAAATGAGACATTTATGTTTGTTTTGCGATATGCAACAAACAAAAAAATCTTTTCAAATTTAAAAAGGTCTGGTAAGAAACATGGACCTTGTGTAGTGTTGAGACACGATCCGTAAATAAGCAAAAGATTAGACAGGCTTGCCATGGAGGCAGCCCCACCATATTTAGCATGCTGGCCTGGCATGAACATATATATATATATATATATATATATATATATATATATATATATATATATATATATATATATATATATATATATATATATATATATATATATATATATATATATATACATATATATATATATATATATATATATATATATATATATATATGTGTGTATGTATGTATATATATATATATATATATATATATATATATATATATATATATATATATATATATATGTATATATATATATATATATATATGTATATATATATATATATATATATGTATATATATATATATATATACATATATATATATATATACATATATATATATATATATATATACATATATATATATATATATATATATATATATATATATATATATATATATATATATATATATATTATTGACTGCAATTTTTCTATTACAAAAGCATGTTATAATAACAACATATTTTATGAATGGAAGAAAATCAATACGAACATAAAGGTTCACAACGATTTGGTTCACTCTACAATTATTCATAGGAAAACAAACAAAAGATGGTATTGGATGCATTTTGTTTAGTGACCGTGATTGCTGTTCTCAATGTGATTGAGATTGTACATTTCCTAAGCAATTTCCCACACCCAAATGCCACATCCATACGGTGCTGACTGCCATTAACTTTGGTATGCAGTCTGGCTTCATTTCCTGTATAGGCCAGCTTGTTTTGTCATGCACAAGCGCTATAGAAAAGGTTGAAATTGACAAAATGGCATGTGGACGGGGGCAGGGGATGAAACTAACACCAGGCAGTGAAACAGGGATATTCTGTCACTAAAAATATATGGTTTATGACCTTCTTAGTAAAAAGGGAAAAAAGTATTTGATCGGATTTGGGGTTTTTCATCACTAAAGTGATGGCAAATATTTATGAATTTGTTTCGATAATATTATTGATATATTCACCTATGCAAACTACAAGTATTGCAAAGATCGATAGAAAAAATGTGTGCTTTTAAGAATAGATTGCTATACCAACTTTGTTTCGAGAAAAATCGAAATAGTCTAGAAGTCGGTTGCAGTGTGATAGATGTATCATAATTATTGCCATATATGATGGAAATGTGCTTGTCTTCATTTGGTTTAGGACAGGAACTTCATTTCTTCTTGTTGGTATTTAGAAACGAGTCATATCACTTCAAGACCAGTTGCTCATTTGGTCTCATGGCTGTACAAAAGTATGGAGTTATGAAGTGCTGTCTATGGTGCCGTTGCAAATTCAAGATCTTTTAGACTGTCCTAAAGAGAAGAGAATTTGGGGATTTACATGATATTACATGACCTCTGTATATGACCTCCGCTATCTCAAGTGACGTGCATTTTGACAAAAAAATAAAACCATTTTGAGACCATATTGTTTAGATATGACTTTTGTTGTGTTTTTATATACTTTTTCCCATTTTCCTTGACGCTTATCGTGACTATTTAGGCAAGACGCTGCAGGTATATTTTGGGTAAACAAAGGTCACGTCATGGTGTTTTATGTACATGTTTTAAGAAAAAAAACTTATTCATTAAATCAATAAACTTTCCTATGTGTTAACGGCTTATTTCTTGCGGCTTAGGTCTACCCCAATGGTAGAGGTGTTTGATGTATCTGTAACCAATACTTTATGTCATTCCACTTCATAAAGTTCGAGTGTATGTGAGCAATTAGTCTAAGAGTGATTATTGACTAATCATAGATTTATCCATAAATGGCATAAAAAGTAATGGAAAATGCATTCCCGCAGCCTGTGAGCCCACTTTATCCAATATACAAGCTCTGCTCCTGATATTGATAAGTATTGTGTTTTCTTTCAGGTTTTGACAAAACTCACGACAATAACACGTGTCTTTCTTGACAGAAAAAGTGACGAAAAAATAACTTCACATCAACCTACACAAGTTATCGGATAAATATTCCTAACAAATGACATGCTTTCCTTTCTGTGCCTTGGCGGAGGAATAGACAATAAATAAATGTCTCTCATGTCAGGAAATGTAACAATAGATAAGATTTCATTGTATTCTGCCCCTCTGGCCCGGAAATACATCTCCCCCATATCGCACCTCAATGACACCAATTGCGTTTATCCTTTCAGGGCATACACGAGCAGTACAGATTCCTGGATGTATACAGTTTCCCATCACTACAAATGCTTGTAGGGGGTTTTGCACTTCCTACGCATTTCCGTCCAACCGTTCAACATTAATGGCATCTCCTAACCAAATATTAACGTCTAGAGGTGAATGTTGTAGCATTAAAGAAACACATGATGTAAGTATTGACACGACCAATAGAGTTGAGTTTTAGAAGATTTAGTATGTATTTGAGTGACTTGTCGCAATCGTTCCAAGATTACCATGGGGCCCGCCTCGATGGTCGAGTGGTCTAGATATTTGGTTGCCAACATCTTTCAGCCTTTCTCCAACTGTAAAGGTTCGAATCTAGCTTGGTGCATGTAAGGAGGTTACCAGTTGAAAATTTTCGGCAATTTTATTTTGCCACACTTGTTTCTTTCGCCATAGATATATACATGTACATTCATACGTACAAAAATATATATATTTGTACAGACACATAGATAAATAGAAAGATAATTGCTTTAAATTGTAATCTAATGAAAATCAGCTTATATGACAGCACTGATACTATAACGTTACTATTGTTACAGTTCATTCTTTGAGGCAAATATCATCGTATTATGAGTAGTTTGAGTTCCTTGGCTATGGCTATTGTAGCCAGGAACTAAATACTCATAATACGATGATATTTGCCTCAAAGAATGAACTGTAACAATAGTAACGTTATAGTATCAGTGCTGTCATATAAGCTGATTTTCATTAGATTACAATTTTAAAAGCAACTTATCTTTCTATTTATCTATGTGTCTGTACAAATATATATATTTTTGTACGTATGAATGTACATGTATATATGCGTGTGCATATGTATGTATGTATACTTGTTTGTATGTTAGTATGTATGTATGAGCGAGTGTGCGTGTATGGATACGTTCCGTTACTATATTATAGTTCTGTGGGCGGCGAGCTGTTTCTGAACCTACCAATTGTAAAACCAATTTTAACCTTTTTTCAGGTAAAAATAACAATACGGTGCATTGACGGTCTGCGGGAATTGACGTTTAAGTCAGCGAAGAGTTGTGGATGCTCGGTATGCAGAAAAGATTGACAATTGCTGAACGCAATTCGACCCTGGAACTCAAGCCGATTCGTAATCTCGCGAGAGTCGAAACGAGAGCACGAACCCCGAGGCCCCTCAGAGCAATGATCAACTCTTTCAACTTATCATTCTAAATGCTGCAGACTCTTTGATGTACGACGCACACACACTTTGCAAACAACGATCGCGATGAGCAGGCGCCATTTGTAAAGGTTTGAACTATAGGTCTACTACCATCAGCGAATACTGAAATACCCCATACACACCAGCTGCACGGATGGTGTCTAATGGACAATTTCTAGGAAGGATAAGCAGAATTTAATATTTCAATTGCATATGGGTGATGCATAGACCTATATACAGAACACAGTAATAGGAAACCCATACCTCAAAAGTGGTGGGAATTTTGATATGCTGCTGTGAAAACTATAGTCCATTGTGAGTGCAATAGTTCGACTGTAAAGATACTGTATATATTTTTACAGTATGTCATATCGTACAGCACAGACATTTAATTCCTGCACCAGTCGACCCAACGTCTGTCGGTGCCTGGTTGTACAAACACCTATGGATAACATGATATCAACATCAATGACACACATTGCTTGCGAATCAAAGCCACATTCAGTTGTGAGGTCATTCATACATCCATGCCCAGAAAACTGGGTGGCAACCAGGCGTGCGGTCGTGTATTATGCACGGGCTGCCCACGCATTTAGTGTAGGAATTAAGTGTCGACTCTGTATATTATGGGTTGTATTGAAGGTGGTAGAACCTTCTTAAATCGACCAAGGTAAATATTGCTCTAACCATCTACCGATTCTACTCTGTTGTTTGTTTTCTGTAAGTCCTATCTATGCTACTACCGACTCTAGGAAGTTTATACTATTGTTAACTCACTGATGCTTGAAGCGGTCAAAAGCAGCCTGGCAACTTTGGAAAAATCTTTTAGGTTATGACATTAATTGGAAAATATTTGAAGGAGATATTTCAATCAGAGCATTGCCAACAAATCTAGATCAAATACTTTGTAAAGTGATTCTTTATCTCCAATTTATTTTTGAAAATGTTGAATATCCAGACGACAATTTCAAGAACAACTCTTAAGCAGTAGTAGGTAAACAGCGCATCTGACTACTTGCTCAATGACTCTAAAGTGATCTTTATCCATTCAACCCACTGCTGTGGTACACATGTATTATTGAAGTAGTGTTAACAAAGGGTATCTGTCTATTCTTCAACCCGTGCTCATGATGCATAGTATATTTCAATCTAAAGTATATTTAGGTTAATCCCTGCTTTAATGTCAATAAAGGTCCAGTTTTAAACTTGGAAACACTTCGTCAATTGTTGAATCCTATTACCTCCTATATCAGACTATAAGATGATGGCCGTACGCAGAAATTAGTTCAAAGTTTTGTCCAAAAAATCGCATGAAAGTTTAACATTTTTTGAGGATTTGATTAAATTGATATACATATACTAAGAAATCAAAAATTCTCTGATCAAAACATTACTATATTATGTATTCTTCTTTTACTAAATCTTGATTCTAAATATCACGCCGACTTCCTTCTTGCTAAGGTGCACTTTCTTTGATTTGTGGAAAGGTTTATAGATTTTAGATTTGCACTGCTCATATGGCAGGTGTTTGCGGTTCAAATATAATCATAATACCAGACCACGCGCACACTAAATTGCTTCTTAACGAGCGATGGTTGCAGCATTCCTTATGATACCGTGGCGGAAGACTTGATATACTGCCCGCAAGGTAGACAAGATAAACCAACACTTGGCGAGATGTCATGGTGCCCACTGTGGATGAAATATAAAAACAGTGATAGAGGCAATTCAAGTGAGTTGTCCGGCTTGCTGGAATGTGCTCTCTCTCTCTCTCTCTCTCTCTCTCTCTCTCTCTCTCTCTCTCTCTCTCTCTCTCTCTCTCTCTCTCTCTCTCTCTCTCTCTCTCGATGTTCTTTAGACACAAGAAAGAAAGATATGTTTGTCTACTTATCTTTTTTTGGCAACCCCCTATCTCCATGCTATCTCAAACCACTTCAATGGAAATCTCACTGTCTAGGAGTTATAGACACCTCCCTCTATTTCATCATAATCTCTCTCTCTCTCTCTCTCTCTCTCTCTCTCTCTCTCTCTCTCTCTCTCTCTCTCTCTCTCTCTCTCTCTCTCTCTCTCTCTCTCTCTCTCGATGTTCTTTAGACACAAGAAAGAAAGATATGTTTGTCTACTTATCTTTTTTTTGGCAACCCCCTATCTCCATGCTATCTCAAACCACTTCAATGGAAATCTCACTGTCTAGGAGTTATAGACACCTCCCTCTATTTCATCATAATCTCTCTCTCTCTCTCTCTCTCTCTCTCTCTCTCTCTCTCTCTCTCTCTCTCTCTCTCTCTCTCTCTCTCTTTGCTGTTTAGAAGTTAAGCAGGAAAAGTTATATTTCACTAATTTGCATATAATGATGGAAATGCGTGCTTCAGGTGCGGGAAATATTCAGTTATAGTATAATGGTGTGAGTTTACACAATGCGATGAAATTGCACAATTTGACGCGTTTGTCTATAAATTCAGTTTTCGCCGAAATTTTTAAATGTGAGTATTTCCTGTTTGCGTATCTGCGGTTTGCACTATCGACTCTCCTTACATATGATGCTGAGATTTGTTTTTCACCTTTATGATGGTAATTAACGAAACATCAAACCTTCAAGGGGATATAATTTTATTTTACCAAACCCAATAAAATTACGACTTACCGGCGTACCTTATGTGTGCGCTACAGGAAATAAATGCTGAATTTGTAGTTTCCTTTAGGCAGGCAAATGTTTTGAATGACCAGAAAAACATACCAGGGCATTTGATATCTCTTTGTGATGTGCATATTATAGATGACACGATGTACCTGTTTGTGATAAGCACATGACATGCGTCACACTGGTTACGTTCGTGCAGTGCATTTTGAGATGTATGATATTTATGAATTATTTAATGTTCTTGATAACGCATGGAAACGATATTGCAATAAGTGCAAAAATCGATGTTTTGGTTCTTTGACTTTAGAAATCTGTCTGGAAACGATATTTCAATAAATGCATAATGCGAAGTTTTTGGTCTTTTGGTTTGAAAATGTGTAGATTGATTAAAGATCTGCATCCATGACTATATATTTAACTAGCTAGTATGCTAAGTGGCTTCTTCGGAATAAAAAAAGAAAAGCCAATTACACAATCTATTATAATAAGAACAATGCATACATTATATTTTGGATTGAATTGTTCGATATTGGGAAAAGGAAAATTAAGGTTTTAGAGGATATAGTCACACGAAGTTGTTTGGAGGATACTTTCATTGAGTTCGAAATACAATCATTAACCAATTAAGTAGCCTTCATTCACAATCAACTAGAATTGAAATGAAATGATGTATATATATATATATATATATATATATATATATATATATATATATATATATATATATATATATATATATATATATATATATATATATATATATATATATATATATATATATATATATATAAACATATTGTATTGATCCCCCAGAAACGATATAATATCGATGTAATATGTACTTTCCTTGAACACTTGCTCTGTTAATGAATGGGAAAAAAGCAGTCTATCGTGAAATGAAATTTTTGTCTCATGTCTTCATTTGCAGAAATATTAGAAATTCGATTATCAATCAATTTATTTCTTTTTAAGGCAAAATACACGGCTTTTCATTGTTTTCAAATAAGATTCGCTTCATTGTGCAAGCCTTTCTAAATCCTGCTAAGTTACTGCATGATTAAACTTCGAAATACATTTTCCTTAACTGCATCATTTTCACTGTAGTGGAGTGTGTGCTTGAACGCTCGAAATATCTGGTGCTGCGCTTTCAAGCAAACAACTGTTCTCTAATCCTAAATGTTAATGAAAAATAAAACGAAATGATCTTTTCAATAGGTATGCTTTGGGCAATTCTGCATGCTGCTGTGTACTTCCTAATGAGTGATTTAATGAGATAGGGAAAAGGATTTATATAGCCTTCACATACCAAGTGCTACTTTAGAAAACATTAAGGGATGCCAAGCATTGCACTTGACTCGCATATGAATATCAAATTTCCGCACGTTATGTTTTATGAAGACACATGAATAATGTATGTACAGTTCTTATACGCATCGGTTTACAAAAAGATCCTACACAAGAACAATATTAAATTTTCAAAAAAATGTTTTCAATCATTATGCATACTTCATCATGGAAATTTCTGTGGCAAAGAGGTGTTTATCCAGAAAACCCGGATCTGGCAGTGATGGAGTCAGCTCAACTGTTAGTTGTGGTGGTAGGTTTGGCATTAATACAATATGTCTGCTTACTATTGCAATCTATATACAGATATATATTATCTGAATTGTTATGCTTTGGGGTGTTGGTTTTTGGATTAATCAATTCAATCTGTTTCTCAGAACGAACTCAATCTTTAGAAAGAAATCACACTGCTTTCTCGTTTATCCACATTTTGCAGTATTGCCAATACCGCCTCTGCTTTAATAATGGCTATGTTAGACTAAAATGTGTCAAACATTTATACAAACACCCATGGATAGCATGTCAAAAGAAAAGGCAAGCACATAAATGACCCACGTCGATTGCAAATTAAAGCTACGTTCAGTCATCTATGCATCCATGTACAGGAAACTGGGTGACAATCAGGCGTGCAGTCGTGTATTACGCCCGGGCTGCCCATGCATTTAGTGCATGGATTAAATGTCGGCACTGTAGGAAGATGAAACTAGTGGTTATTCTTACAGGTCCATACTTGTAAAATACATACTCTGCTTTGAAATGTTCGAAATGAGTAGCTGGCTGTTTGTAGGGTTCTTGTTTTTTTAAGGGTCATCGTACTATCATTGGTTCTTTTTTTGGGCATCGTGACATTTTGGCTCTTGTTTTAGGTCAGTGTGATAGGATTTATAAAGTGATGACAATCTTATACCTGGCGAAAACATAGTTCTGGGCTTGATGATATATGGATCCTTCCAAATTCACTCCTATGAACTACAGTTGAGATATTCAATTCCTGCACTAAATATGCGGTCACACCGAGTGTTCAAAACGACCGATTGTCCGATTGCTACCTGCGTGAGTCGACATAAATAGCACCACATGCCCGCGACGTCATGGATTAGCATACTTATACTGCGTTGCTAGGCGCAGTTATAGCGCCGCACAAAGATTTTTGCTGGGGATGTATGGACAATACGTTGATCCATCAGATAATTTGTTAATGTCTTTCCGAGCACCACCAATGTAAGCACCCTCAACCTTGCTTAGCCATGACTGTTCTTGAAGTGGGAGTGTTACGCACTTAAATAAATTGTATAATATTTCCTACCCACACCTGTTTATCATTGCTATTGGCTGATGATGCGCTATCTGTAGAATAAAAAAAAGATTTGATTCACTTTGGAAACCTGTTTAAGCAATTTAATATGAATTATCAATGTACATGTAATGCATGTTATCGTTTATCAACTGGAGGAAGGCTTATATCTAGTAGGCGTGAACACGCATTGGCGTGTGGGGTTCTGTTGTCGATTCACTGCACATTTTAAGCGTATACATTACTTAGTTACAGCATTGTAAAAAAGGTGGGTTATCTCTTAAAAACTGTGATTGTACACAGCTACAAATATTTATGAATACGTACTTTTTATGTGTAAATTCTGTATGGCGGTCATGTATATTCGGAATAGGAATGGAATAAAATTTCCAAATGCTTCCCAAAGCAACCCTTTATAGCTACCTGTTATTCTTTTTCTTTTTCTTACTTCTTTTGAAATGTAAGGGCGAGTATTATCGTTCTTGCTCAAACTATCAGAGATAGAGCATAAGAGGAATTTATGAAATTGAAAGTAGAATATCATCACTAATTTGGTGAGAAAGGCTTCTCAACATATAGCAATCATTCACGGCCAATAATATATATATATATATATATATATATATATATATATATATATATATATATATATACATATATATATATATATATATATATATATATATTTATTTATATATATATATATATATATATATATAATAAAAACAATTATAGTGAGCCAAGAAAAAACAAAAAATGCAATTTTTAAATATAAAATAAAGAAAAATTAATTGAGTCAACAGACTGATAAAAACGATCATTATAGACTTGTATCCATGTGTATTAAACGTAAATGAATATGGCTATTGATAATGATACGGCATGATTCCATCACACAAACTGATTTCTATGTCAAGATGATTTGAATATCAGTTGTAAAGCCCCTCCCGTTACAACAGATGCCTTTTTAGATTAGGAGGGGCAAAATCATTAAGAAAAAAAACTATAAGCAAAATATAATTCATGATGTCCAGTTGTCATTTTTAACATTTGAAGTAAAAAAGGATAATGTCTGTTTCAGTAGAACCGCCTCTCCTTGGAACTTTTCATCCCCTATTCATAGGCATTGGAAGTGCTTTTGTACCTGAAAGGTAATGGATTTGAACACACCCCATGACCTTTACGATGATTACAAGGTAAACACTGAGCCTCAGATACCCATTATGGAGTCGCTGTTGTGAGAAGGGCAAGTAAATATACCACGGAAGGACTATGTGGTTTAGCGGTGCAAATCGGCAAGAACACAGTGAATATTGCAACCGTTATTCCTCCCGGACCCGCAGAGCCACGCGTTAGCGATTAATTTGTAAGCGTTGGTCGATGGTGCTAAACGAACCCGATAGTCCCGACATTCGCGGTGATGCAGCTAATAGCGCTAACAAGATCATTCCAGTGTAGTGCAGCATAGAAAAGCTAATGGGTTTACCACGATACGCCATGCGTGTAAGGGTGGACATCTGTGAAATAGCATAGAGAGGAGTTGAGGAGAATATTTGAGGCACTCATCAATAAAACATGGAAAATATCAACATAGGGTCAAGGTCGTGAGTATAAGGAATTAGAAAGACATGACTTTGGATAAACATTAACCAAAACCATTTAATAAAAACCATTTGAAAACGTTCTAAACCCTGTCATATTTGTATTCATTAGATAGCTCTCGCTGAGTACTCTTAGATGAGTACCCATGTGCTAGGGTCTCTGTAATCTTTCAGGGGTTTTTTCATCATTTTGTAATGGCAAAACCAGCCACCAGCAGTATAAGGCTTAAATTTTCAGAAATTGACATCCTCTTCGATACACATTCCGGGTTACCTAATAGTGCAGTTAATAGTAACTATATATATATATATAATATATATATATATATATATATATATATATATATATATATATATATATATATATATTATATATATATATATATATATATATATATATATATATATATATATATATATACATATATATATATATATATATATATATATATATATATATATACATATATATATATATATATATATATATATATATATATATATATATATATATATATAATATATATATACATCTATATATATATATATATATATATATATATATATATATTATATATATATATTATATATATATATATATATATATATATATATATATATATACTAGTATATATATATATATTGGGGACATTTGAGTCTTATATAAAAGCGTAACGAAAGGAAACACACAAACAATACGACCAAAAGTGTACGTACGAAATGTCACGTGGAAAGCTCAATCCGCTCCTTCTTTTAGGATTTAAAAACTTCGTATGGAGCGGTAGTTAAATTCTCAATAAATACTTAACCCTTCCAAAGCTGAGGCTACTTTCGTCCAAAGCAGAACGATCTTTGAAAACCATCTAAATCCTGTCAAGTTGGCATTCATTGAGTAGCTCTGAGAACCTTTAGATGAGTATCCATGTGCCAGGGGTTCAGACATTTTCTTTTAGGTTTTTTGCATCATTTCGTATTGGCAAATTTAGCCACCACCAGCATAAGGGATAACTATACCCACGATCGGTTAGCGACAAATTGCTGTTAGGGAGGGTACTGATTCCAGTATTTTTTCAATACTCCTAATGAAGGAAGGAAGGAATTGGGTTTCCGTCGCTTTCAGCAGCGACGACGAGACGAGATAGAAACCCGGAAGCGCGAAGAAATTCCCTAATCTTCGCGAATAGTTCCAAGGGGTCTTTCAGTTGCAGAAGGACCATAGACAGTCCCCCACAACGCCGCACATTTATATAGCGACCAGTCCAACCCGCTTGAGGATCCAGCGGAGACTCAACGTTTTGATTTCATTCATGATTCCCGATTCCCCAACGAGTGTCAACTGCATTTGGAACATCTCCCGCCAAAAAGAACAGATCTCAAATGTCAACTTTTGCTAATTTTTTGCATGATCTGTTCATTACCAAATGATATCATCAGTGTATTCATTTTTAGCATGAAATAAAATTTCATTTTTACCCTGGGTTCTGCCAGCAGCATCCATGCAAAGCGGGAAATCAACTCATGTGGTTATCTAAAGATTTGAAATATTGTAAGTGTAGGAGATGCATATCAAGTTAGAAATTTAACACTCCAGACAATGCCTTGCAGTCAATTACAAAAATACAAGAAATCAGGAATTATGATGACTTGTAATACAGCAGCAAGAAAGCTATGTTTCATGCTCCTTGTATTTCTAGTCAAATATCTAATATTAGGTTGTTGACAAATACTATTTCCTAGGAACTCCATGAAATTGAAGGCAATATCCTACGTGCATACCAGGATCAAATGCCGCCACGTGACTACACTTGGTTATACGTTTGAGACGCCCTATCATATTATATATTAGCAGGACTGGAAAATCACTGTAAATATCATATATCTAATAACCTTGTGTGGGTGTCCTTGTGGTTAAAACATAATTTGATATGAAGGCATTAACAGTCACCCACAACGTTTTGGAGGCAGCAAGGGACAAAATAAATATAATAGAAAAATATGTTGTGTTTTCAGCGGCAGTTTTCAACTCACAAGCAGCACTCAATATACACTTCTCTGGATGGGGTTATTATCGATCCGCAAGGATTTCTGACTTGAAATCGCGAGATACATACCTAAATCCATCTAAATTACTTCCTGTGATCTAATCTTGCAGATACTTACCATGTTTGCAAATTATAACGTGCAAATAGTGTTTTTTTACACCAGGAACACTTTCTAGCGGGTTGCGATTTAGCAGTGGCTGCCATTTTGAACTTTCTTTGTTGACATGGTATGCTGAACAACGGTTGCCATGGCACTAATGGAAGTAGGATACATAATGAGCTTATAACAATAAACGTTGTGAAAAGCATTGTTAGGATCCCAATACAGGATTAATATTGGGCTCCTACCAATGCCAATGTGAA
The DNA here is from genome assembly GCA_963942565.1 of Maea johnstoni. Classification (NCBI taxonomy): domain Eukaryota; kingdom Metazoa; phylum Annelida; class Polychaeta; order Spionida; family Magelonidae; genus Maea; species Maea johnstoni. The sequence goes on from OZ012686.1 coordinate 25,951,476, forward strand.
AAACAGAATATCAATAAAGTCCAATACAACGAACACACTGACCAATCAGCAATGAGATTCAGAGATTCTGATGATAACGCTTCATATAAGAACAACTGTTTTACATAAGTGCATAACGTACTTTTGGTGCTGATATACTTGAATATCAAAGGCAAATATTTGAGTTATACACAAACCTTTCTCATAGGACAGTCCATGACAATTTACTTGTACATATTTCATGTAGTATTAATACTTTCATGTAGTATTAATTTGAGTTATAAACAAACCTCTCTCATAGGGCAGTCCTTGACAATTTACTGGTACATATTTCATGTAGTATTAATACTTTCATGTTGTATTAATTTGAGTTATAAACAAACCTCTCTCATAGGACAGTCCCGTTGACAATTTACTAGTCCATATATCATGTAGTATTAATACATGGGGTATTTGAGCCATTACGCTGTACACCCTATCAATAAACAATTCCAAAGCCTTATTGACCTCTACTCAGGGCGATATGAGTATTTGTCACAGGCTGGCAGGCTGTTGGACTTGGGGCATTATCACCTGCTCTGCTGTTATTACTGGTGCTGTTTGGGTCAATACAGTAACGGTTTTTATTTCCTGCACTAGATGCTTGGGCAAACCGGCCATCATTACTTGCGAAAGAAAAGCAGGACACAAACATGGAGCACAAAACAGTTTATTAACAAAATGATACATTGTATCCAGTTTGATACAATGTATCTCCTTAAATACATATTCTTGTAACATACCAACACCTACCTTAAATACCATACATCGTTAAACCGAGCTAAACCAATACCCTCTAACATGCAATTAGTGCTACAGTTAGAGATGGGACCCCCAGGCCAGAGCACCGTGATTAAAGAGTTACTGCGAAAGAAAGCTCTGTGGCCTGGAGGCCCCGCAGTGCGTGCATTGCCAAAACAGTGTACTGTGTTAGGTGTGCCCAAGTCTGCAGGTGTAAATTTGGAAAACCTTTAAACTTGAAGGTCCTGCGTAGGTTGGGCTCACCCGTTAACCGGGACGAATAAAAGTGCGTGCCATGCCTGTCCCTGTGTGAAAACCCCGAGCACAGACTGAAAAGAGGGAGGGCGGGTGGGAAATTGAGCACGGCGTAAGCCCGGTAGCCGGATCGTAGTGAAGTTGATTTAAGAATGAGGAGCCGCGTGTGTCAAGGAGGTGCCACGCGACCCGCTGGTGTGGCAAGCCCTGCAGCGATTGGCTGAGAGCTCGGGCCCACTGCCTCGGCCGGCTGCTGGTGCCTGGAGAGCCAGCCGGCACGTACGCCATTCCCCCACTAAACAAACTAAGTCGCGTGCCGCCCATCAGCTACAAAGTAGCCAGCTCAGTGTGCGGCCATAGAGCAGAGAGCGGGGTTCGAAATGAACTTCTTGCACCGCTCCCGGGTCGTGGCCCAGTGCGGGAAGGGACCTAAGTCTGCTCCCCTCTCGCCCGCAATGCCCCGGAATGTTCCCATTCCACCAACATTACTTGCGAAAGAAAAGCAGGACACAAACATGGAGCACAAAACAGTTTATTAACAAAATGATACATTGTATCCAGTTTGATACAATGTATCTCCTTAAATACATATTCTTGTAACATACCAACACCCTTAAATACCATACATCGTTAAACCGAGCTAAACCAATACCCTCTAACATGCAATTAGTGCTACAGTTAGAGATGGGACCCCCAGGCCAGAGCACCGTGATTAAAGAGTTACTGCGAAAGAAAGCTCTGTGGCCTGGAGGCCCCGCAGTGCGTGCATTGCCAAAACAGTGTACTGTGTTAGGTGTGCCCAAGTCTGCAGGTGTAAATTTGGAAAACCTTTAAACTTGAAGGTCCTGGGTAGGTTGGGCTCACCCGTTAACCGCGGCAAAGTTATAAGCGGCAAGGGAGGTAATTAAGAGAGGGAAGGGGGGCCTGCTAACACCTGAGCTACCCTCGCCCTGGCCAGACCCGCGGGATAATAGCTGCGAACCGCCTCACTACGCCAATCCCCATGAAGGGCCAAGTCCGATTCAAGGGCCCCCCTCGCGAAAGCGAACGAGCATCCTCCCCTCCTAAAGGAGTGGAATGAAAACGCTGAGGGAGCCACTCCCACCCTGGCGAGGCAGGAGGCAAGGAAAACGCGGGCCTGAGGCTGTGTGAGGGGCGCCGGGGAAAACGGCCGACGCCGCGCTAGCTGCGAACAAGGGGGCCCGCGGGGGCAGGGCTCGGGCAGCTGCCCACTGCAACAATTCCCCTGCCAAGGCCACCGGGCAGGGCAACTCCGAGGAGGGCAACAGTGGGACACAGAAACCTCCATCCGCTGCCTGCCGGGTCTTGGAATATTTAATGCGCAGGAAAGCTCCGCCGTCCCCTGTAAAAAGGTCCGCCACTGTGGGGTGCCGCGAGGGGTCGAAAGACCCGGCCCCCGGGGGCACCAGCGAGCTGAGCCTAGCGAAGGTAAAAAAGGCTAAGAGGACCAGAGCCCTGAAAGGGAGGGCCCAAATCCCCAACGCGCGAGCCGCCCCCAGCAGGGGCTGCAGCAGATGTGGTGGGAAAGGAGGGGCGGGTGAGGGGGCTACCCTCATAGTCCTGGGCAGGGAGCGAACAGCCATGCGAACCTGAAAGTGGTGAAACAGGCCCAGGGGCAGCCCCAACCGCTCGTGCTGCAACTTGACTGCTGCCAAAGCGTTGGTGACGGCCTTAGGGGTAGAATAAGACAACGTAAGGAACTCTACAAAATAGAGCAGCGCATGCAGGGAAGCTGGGAAAGCGGGCAGCTGGTAAAAAACTGTAAAAGCCAGAAAAAGCCTCAAGTGAGATAAGTGGTTCCTATTCGTACCGGGGGCAAAAGCCTTGGATTGTCTGTCCCGCGCCTGGCGCTGCAGTTGTAGTAACCCTGTAATAAAACAGAAAGAAGACATGAAAATTTACTGTGTGGGGGGGGGGGGGGGGGGGGGGTGGGGGGTGGGGGGGGGGGGGGGGGGGTTGGGGGGCAAGATGTGTGCCCAGCAGGGTCTAGAGATCGTTGACAATGGTAAAGAACTCCAGGGGGACGGAACGTCTGGTGGCTGCCTGCAAGTGTGAATCTTGAGCCACAAAAGTGGCATACTTCTGATGCGTATGCTCCCGTGAGAGAGCATCCGCCCAGATCATGTTAACCCCGGGCCTGTGACAAATCTGCAACTCAATATCACAGGCTGCCGTATAGAGGAAAACCTCCCTGGCACAGGCCCGCATGAAAAAATCACGGGACCTGCCGGTCTGAAGAACATAAACCGAGTTTAAGTTATCGCAGTACACTTGCACTGCCCAGCCTGACCAGCGCTTCCCCCACATTTTTACAGCCACCACTACATTCAGCATTTCCAGGTGGGCAATGGAATGTTCCTCGTCGCACACCTCGGGTGGGAAGCGGGCAGCATAAAACTCGTTGCCTGCAACCGCCCCACACCCCGTGAGGCATGCGTCGAGTTCCACCTGATGCTGATAAGGTACGATCGCCTTCCCCATGATTCTAGTGCCGTTAAACATGGGAAGAAGATCTACAAAGAACTGGACGTCTTTCTTAAATTGGTGAGACAGCGACGTCGACCCTGAAGGGGGGGCCTCTCTAAGGGCGTCTAACATCCTATTTGTAAACAAACGAACTGGGGGGGCCACACTAGCCACAAAATTTAGGAGCCCCAACAGCGACTGCATTTGCTTCCTAGTTGCCCTGGCCCTAGCCTCCCAATCCCTGAGACACGCCATGATCTCGCCCATTTTCTCTGCGGGTATGGACATGGACATCTCTATTGTGTCAAACAGGATGCCCAGCCATACCATGCGTTGTGAGGGTAAGCAGATTTTCGCCTCTGCCTGGACCACGCCGAGCGTGTCCATAATGCCCTGGAGAGCCTTGAGAGCCTTGTCCGCTACGGATTGGCTACCCTCAGCTCCCCCGAAGTCGTCGATGTACGCCTTCGAAGCGTATCCCCGTTTGCTATGCAGATAAATGATAGCCTGGGAGACCCTCTGCATTGCCATGGCAGAGGATCGAAGCCCGAACGGGGGGCAGATGTCCATGAAATGGGCGTCTAGGTGTCTAAAGGACAGGAAAGGCCAATCCAGGGGGTCAACCCTGAGTTGCCGATACCCCCGCGAGAGGTCTGTCTTGTACATGTAAGCCCCCCTGCCCACCCCGACAACCGCACGCTCCATGTCGTCGGGGGTGGGCAGGGAGATGGTTAGGGGGCCGTCTATGTATTCAGTACGGCTGATCCCATCATTGACAGAAAAACCCTTGGGCCAAGAGAGGTCGATTATGACCCGCCTGAAGAGGGAACCCCTCTTCAGCCTGGTCATGAGAGGGCTGTAGTGACAGCCGATCGCGGGGGGGCCCGCAAAAGGGCCGAGGAGAGCCCCGTGGCCTAGCTCTGTGGCTATGTAATGGCCAACGTCGCGCGGATGTGTATCCGCTGAAGGATGGTTTTTGTGGTAAGAGAGGAGCGCGGCCTCGCGATCGATACCGATCGGCCAGCCGAACTCGAGATAATCCACAACCCGGAAATCAGAGTAACCCTGCAGTAGCGTACGCCACTGCCCTATATTCATGGCACTGGGAAGAGGCACCCTGGGGCCCTCATGATTAAACCTGCCATCTTGTGCCACAACATCAAAAATAGTCTTAAGCACCCTATTAGTGTCATTTACTGCTCTTAAGTCAATGTCTTGCAAAGTCTTGTATCGCCCATCCGACCCCTGATGGGGGCTGCCCGTGGGTGGCCCTAATGGCCCGTACTCACCCATCCCGATCGTCAGAATGTTATCGCCCGCAACCCGGCCCGAGACTGGTTGCCCCGACCGAGCCCTGTCATCTGTGGCTTCCGGCGATGCGGCAACCAGAGGCCCCCGCACTGACCCCTGGTCCGGACGACACTGAATAAAGGTTTCGCCGGCGTCCGTGGGGCGCCCGGTTGCCCCCCGATGGCCGTCAGCAAAGGTGGAGAGTCGCCCGTCTGTAGGCTCGCCCATCACGCAGTCGTCGTCCCCCTCTGCTGCTGGGCAGAGTTGTCGGTTGACGTGGTGGCTGGACCCTATGCTGGTGTGTTCCCCCGACGGTTCCCGCACCACCGCCAGGGGTCGGCCGAGATCTGCGGCAACATCGCTGCCGGGTGGGGGGAATTGAATCATTCCCCCCCTTTCACGTTTTTTGGTAGCTCGATCCCGTTCTTCCGTCTGCAATCCAGTTCAGGATGGGGGTACGTGCCTGCCTTTACTCGCACGCAATGTGCACAGATGTGCCGTAGGCCCCCGTGGTCGTTTTTCTCGGGGCATTCCCTTTTCTGATACGGAACACAGAAACGAGTTTTTTCAAAGTTCGGCTGCTGTGTGGCCTGTTTCTTGACCACTACCTCGTGTTTCTGTGAGTGCTTGACTCGCAGCTTCGCGATCTTCTCCGTCTCCTCCCATTTCATTCTGTCGTTTTCGACCTGGTTGCCCACTACCCAATAAAAGTTCCTGACGTTGGCCCACGGATATTCTACCGCATCCTCCATAATATCCTTCAATAAGTCCCACATGATCGCCCGATTGAATTTCGCATCGGGCTGGTCGACCATTTGAAGGAAGCCAAAGGTGAACTCTGCGACTGTCAGTCGCTCGAAAGTCATGGCCTCCGCCCCCGGGGGCGTATAGATATGAAAGTGGGGCCAATCGATATCATGAATAATCGAGTCCTGCACTGTTCTTGCGGCTCCCGAGCGCTTACCTCTGGGTCTCTGTGCTCCCGTGCGCTGTGCGACTGCGGAATCGTCCGCTATGTCCATTTCTGCGAGGCGTCGGTTAACCTCTCTCCCCAATACGTAATCCCTGCGTAGCTCGCTGACCGATGGCACATTCATATCAGCGGGTACGTCTCCCGATGCTGCTTCGTGTGGAACCTGTGGTTCGGACCCCGCGGCCTGCGGTGTGGTGTTGATTTTCGTTGTGACCAACTTCTCCATTGCTCCCATACGTTCGCCCATGGTATCCATCTGGGCTTTAAAACTCAGCAAAGCTTGAGTGAGTTCGGCTGCCTGTGTCGGCGGTGCTTCAGGCTCCTCGCTTTGCTCGATATCTACCCACTGGCAATGCTTTCCAGTCGGGCGTGGATGTGATGTCCCGCAAGTCGTGCATTTGTACACCCTTGCTCTCGGCATCTTGATGTTTTTCGAAAGAATCAGAGGCTGTAAGCCCGTAAAATCCGACAAAATTGAGCACGGCGTAAGCCCGGTAGCCGGATCGTAGTGAAGTTGATTTAAGAATGAGGAGCCGCGTGTGTCAAGGAGGTGCCACGCGACCCGCTGGTGTGGCAAGCCCTGCAGCGATTGGCTGAGAGCTCGGGCCCACTGCCTCGGCCGGCTGCTGGTGCCTGGAGAGCCAGCCGGCACGTACGCCATTCCCCCACTAAACAAACTAAGTCGCGTGCCGCCCATCAGCTACAAAGTAGCCAGCTCAGTGTGCGGCCATAGAGCAGAGAGCGGGGTTCGAAATGAACTTCTTGCACCGCTCCCGGGTCGTGGCCCAGTGCGGGAAGGGACCTAAGTCTGCTCCCCTCTCGCCCGCAATGCCCCGGAATGTTCCCATTCCACCAAAATGCACGACTGCACGCCAAATTGCCGCCCATTCTTCCAAGGTTTGGATGCGACCGCCGGCCACTCATGCCACAATATGCCTGGCTTATATTTTTCGACATGATATATATTGTATTGTATGTTTATCGACTGTACTGATACGGTACAAATTCATAGCAAATACAAAATGATAACGAACAGAACGGAAATAAACAAAATAAAGAACAAAAACTATCAACGCATGTACAAAGAAATCGCGTGAGGAGTTATGCGAATATTATATGTCCTATTCGACGCAGCTTTGGGCATGAAAATATAACTAATATAACTACCGTTAAAGCCACTGGTTGTGGCGGGTCCTGCGAACTTACACGACCGCTACCAAATAAAAGGTTAACGGTAAAGCGAGGAAACAGTAAAAAGTACAGTGTGTTCAAAAGATGAACGCGAAAAGCGAAACATAGGTTCGTCTGTAAACCAATCACTGACAGACGTCTGGTCGACTGGTGCCGAAATTAAATGTGTTTACATGTAGGTGGTCAAACCCCTGATAGTTCATACAACACCTCTGTGAAAATATCATCACTTTGATTCAGCAAAATCAAAGACACGAATTACATGAAATATAACAAAAAATACAAGATCTGTATTGCTTAACTACATATATCACATTACTTTTAGTCCAGGTACATGAGTGAGGTCATTTAACCGCTAGAAACAGCGGAAAAAGTAAGTCGTAGAGTTTGTCTTTTCCTTCTTTAATTCTAGCTTATATATTTTAGATATATGTCTTGCAGATACTCGCTGAATGGTATCTAGCTGAGCCGGCGTGAGTGGACTTAATCGTCTTTGCCAAGAAGGACCATCAATGTAGCAGATTGAATTTAACATTGTACGACCACTTGCACCTGGGATACTCTCAATCTCATTAAGCATAGTATACCTTTACTCGTTCCACCTGGGACACTGAAGAATTAAATGTCTCACGTCATCTTTTGAGCACAAATCACATAAATCACAAAACTCTCCACTAGCGGTTGTCTTTTTAGTCTAACATCGCCAATCCTTAGAGGTGCAGTCCCATTTTTGAACATGTCAAATCTACATAAAAGGATGTTGTCGAACATCCATCGTACCTACTGTCTTGGGATTTCGTATAGCTTCGTATCTTTTTCGTACAATTCGTATATATACTGCGAACGTGATTTTCACCAATTTTTTAAACAAATTCCTGGCTTTCGTCATAATCCTGGTACAATCTGACATTATGAAAAGGCGTTAAATCTCTTTAACACAGTCACTCAATAGTATAACCAGTTTATACAGCATTATGAAAATACTATTTTATTTACTTCGATGTACAAAATATGGAATACATGTTTCTTTATTCAATAGTTCTTTACGATATTAAATATGAATGGTTTAAATGTATACCCGTGGTGTTTTACAACTTATCCGCCATGGAGTTGCCCATTGAAACCCTTCAATAGTGCTAAAGTGGATCGCAGTTCCTAAGTAAAAACTGCGGTCGAAGTTTCCCCAGCATTAACCTGGTAGAGTCTGCGATCGCAGTTTCTACTGATAGTCAGGTGTGGAGTAGCTCCTTTAAGATTAGAAACGGGTCGCTGGGAGAAACGTAACAATATACAGATTCCTAGTGAAGAAAGAGTGTGTTTAAATTGTTTTAAAAATGGTCTTATTGAAACGGAAAATGAAGAACACTTTCTTTTGCGCTGTCTGCACCCTGACCTCAAAGTACTTAGAGAAAACCTTTTGCTTAAGGCTTGCGCAGTCTTGCCATCCTTTATATATTTAAATGACACTGATAAATTGGTGTTCCTACTGTCCAACTGTGATATTATCTTTTTTAGTGCCAAAACCTGTTCTAAAATGCTAAACATCAGAACAGATGTGTCCCGGACTGATTTTATATGATTATTTAATTTTAACATTGTATATTTCGCTTTGTCTATATTGTATGGTCTCTCGTAGGTCAAAGTTGACCGTCCTTTGTTCTATCATGTCTTGTATGTATTATATATCTATGGGTGAGACCTTAATAAAATTTTCTTATCTTATCTTATCTTATCTTACTGATAGGATCGCAGTTCTACCACGACATATATATATATATATATATATATATATATATATATATATATATATATATATATATATATATATATATATATATATATATATACATATATATATGTACAGTACAGACATTTAATTCCTGCACCAGTCGACCAGACGTCTGCCAGTGCCTGGTTGTACAAACCCCCAGGCATAACATGTCAAAAAAATAAGCCAAGCACACCAATGACCCACGTAGCTTGCGAATCAATAATGCTACGTTCAGTTGTGAAGTCATCCATGCATCCATGCCCAGGAAACTGGGTGGCAATCGGGCGTGCGGCCGTGTATTATGGCCGGGCTGCCCACATATTTAGTACTGGAACTAAATACCGGCACTGTATATATATATAAATGTATATATATATATATATATATATATATATATATATATATATATATATATATATATATATATATATATATATATATATATATATATATATATATATATATATATATATATATATATATATATATTTATATGTTTGAAAGGGGTGAGGACCGAGTTCACCGTAAGATACACAAAGGGTGGAATTGAAGGATTCACGTAATTGTGAAAACATTGAATTATAAAAACAAAAGGGGACATCATAGAGCCAATTGAGCACAGCAGTGACACTAAATCTACATATAAGGATGTTGTCGAACATCCATCGTACATCGTATCTTTTTCGTACAATTCGTATATATACTGCGAACGTGATTTTCACCAATTTTTAAAACAAATTCGTGGCTTTCGTCATAATCCTGGTACAATCTGACATTATGAAAAGTTTTCAAATCTCTTTAGCACAGTCACTCAATAGTATAACCAGTTTATACAGCATTATGAAACTAAATACCGGCACTGTATATATATAAATTTATATATATATATATATCTATATATATATATATATATATATATATATCTATATATATATATATATATATATATATATATATATATATATATATATATATATATATATATATATATATATATATATATATATATATATGTTTGAAAGGGGTGAGGACCGAGCTCACCGTAAGATACACAAAGGGTGGAATTGAAGGATTCACGTAATTGTGAAAACATTGAATTATAAAAACAAAAGGGGACATCATAGAGCCAATTGAGCACAGCAGTGACACTTAATCTAATAAGGATGTTGTCGAACTATTGACCACAGCCTAATTAGGGCGCTTCTCGGGTACTAAACTTGGTGCCATTTATTGCACTAAACATGCTTTAAGAGCCATCCCCCGCGTGAGTCCTGCTCCTCCAAGGTGCATCATTACCCGATTAATCTACTTGCTGCTCTCCCGGTCCCAACTCACAAACAGGCTTAGCCCAGAGATAATTGACCAATTAGCAACAATATACCTGTAGCACATGACCGGATGAGCACGCGAGAATATCGCACTTCGTTTAATTACATACGGTCAACATGTGCAGGTTGATGAGGACCTAGACCATATTCGTATAGCTTACGACCTCTGGGAGATGTAATTTGCTATCCCTAAATCCGTAGAATTATGCATAGGCTTTTCTTTATTACAATGAGGTCGGCACCTAAATCTCTCTTTGATTACTATCTTATCTAGACGTATACGATGTCAGTGTCTGCCTTTCATTAATGTACTTTATAGGGGGTTGCAAACGCCGCAGGCATAGTAGTTAACCCTTATGCTGCTGGTGGCTTATTTGGCCAATACAAAATGATGCACAGAACCTGGAAAATGGCTAAAACCTGGCACATAGGTACTCAGTAAGAGCTATCCAACGAATACCAACATGACGGGTTTAGAAGATTTTCAAAAATATTTGTCCTTGTCCTTTGGACGAAAGTAGCCCCAGCATTGGAAGGGATAGCCAATTGATGCTGTCTGAATCTTTGATGACGTAGACAACAATTTAAGATTTTTAACAAAAAATGTCAAGGGGAGATGATTGTAGTATTCTGATGAACAATTTAACAAAACATGTCAAGGGGAGATGATTGTAGTATTCTGATGACCAATCTAACAAAAAATGTCAAGGGGAGATGATTGTAGTATTCTGATGAACAATTGGAATATATCCTTACTATTCATTCGCCTTGAAGGATTCACCAAAATTGTCAGTCCGCTGCGAGCATTAATTGGTTAATGAAAAGGTGGGAGGAACATTTCTGTATTTCAAAACCTCTCACGGACAAGCGCAGGAAGAGAAAGAAGGGCACGTATGCAATAAACACGTGGATAACGAGATTATGCAGCTTGTGATTTGATTTATGACATGGGCATATTATTTGGTCCTTAGCAATTTAAAATATATATGTGAAATTGGATTTGAATAAATAAACGCATAATAATCTGAATAGACGGATACAAGTAGCGCCAGCTACTGGTGGTTGCAATTACGAAGAAGGCGAGCGTGCATGCCCAAAAGGGGGTGACACGTGAAGTATTAACTTTGAAGATTGTGACACTGGTCATAAAGTATACGAGTGGTGTGTCCAGAGAAGGGAGGTAAAAATCATATGGAATGACTGAAGCCATTCTTTATAAACCCTGATGTATTTAAAGCCTGCCGGTTACCTCACAACCTAGACTACCTATACCCGACTTTAATTATGTATTGACGTCAATGGGAACAGTAGGCAGTATTGGCCTTGGAGGCAGGTGCCATTTAAATGGATTTCATCAATATTGTAATGGGTTTATTGTTATGTGCAGTAATGGTGGTATTAATTTATCAAATAAAGGAGTCATTTTTAGATGGCCATCGAGACCAATAACAAAATGGTATAGCGGATATCAGATTATCTGTGTACTTCCGTCATCTCATATTCCAGTTGTCATAAATAGGTGATGCTATTTCCTATGATGTTAAATGCATCTGCAGTAAGTAGTATGTGATAGAGTATTGTGGGCCATGGACGGAAGAGTTGGCTGCGTGCTACTGGCATGGAGATTTCAGGGTGACGTCTTATATTAATCTTTATACAATACATGAATTCACGATTCATTTTCATACTTACATTGTACATCATTTGTATGGACCATCTATATAGAGTAGTGTGACAATGTTAAACTATGATATGACCATCTTCATGGAATATTATCATTTAGCAGGATTTATTTCTAAAAATGGTGTTATAGAAAACGATTGAAAAATCCCCTTTTTTACTGAAAAGTCAGTCCAGTGTTCTTTCCGTAGCCTCTCTTACAAGGAAATGTCCATAAGGGTAGATGTTTTCTAACATCTAAAAACATGGTTTTACTTAGACGGTATGGCCTTTGCTAAACTCAATACTATACTGGAATTTGACCTAAACGTAGAAATCAAAAGGTTAAAAGATATGATTTCGTGATTCATTATAGAAATGATTTAATGCGCAGAGCAAGAATATCAAAATTTAAAATAAAGGATTGACCCAAAGTCTAGGCAATTTGGAAGTACGATTTTTCTCCACCTAACCTCAATTTGCCAATTTTTGTTGTTCTATATCTTGTACTGTTTTCGGGATTTTATGTAACTCAGGGATTTGTTTGATGGCGTCTTTTAGATATTTATCTCCACATAACTTTGCATACCATGTGCAAGTTTTATCAAATAGCAAGTGACGAGATACCAGTTATGTACGGTGCGATTGCATTCATATACTGAAAGGCACAAAAGTATCTGTACACCATTCCTTTTATGTGTATTGTAGTGTCAAGTATTCCACTGAAATCAAATGACTAATTCATACAATAGTAATTTCCTAAATTGAAATGTAACGACAAGAACTTTGATTAGCAAACTATAATTTGACTTTGTTCTAGAACATGATAACTAGAAAGTGATAGCACTTTTGATCTGTTTTACTTTTTTGATTGCTGTGACAAATATCGGTATAATTTTAGACATGTTCCATTAGTAGCCAACTCCTCAGAAAACTCCATTGCAATCTCCATTTATTCTGTCTCGTTTGGATGACAAGAGAAGATGAATAGCTTATGGTATTGCCGTGCAAAACAATGGAGCCTATTACTACGATTTGTTGGCAATTTAGGAAATTAGATCCTGTATGTGTATACGGGGAGGGATATAGGTCAGGACTGACGTTGACATACGCTTAGTACTTGGTCGTATAAATCATTTCAACGAGTAGGAATGTGGAATTAGGAATTTCGTTTATTGCTACTTCTTCTGCCATTTTGAGGATTATCATTGACTTGCGAGTAGTTCATGGTGAATATAAGCGAGCTGCAGTAAACCATCCCTTGAATCCTGAATTACTGGCATCTTTTTCATAAATCAGTTAACGAATTAGATCATCTTGAGATCGCGAAGGATTTTCAAAAAATAACAGATTTTAAGAGATGAACCTATGTGTGCCTTTTAAAAAAATAACATAATTTCCTATTAGTTTATCGAAGGTCAGAATCCAGCTTGAATCGATCATTTGCCTAAAATAAACATTGTATAGAGATCTTATTTCTATTTTCAGATATCACGAATGTAATAACATGAGGTTATATGTGAATCGTGCTACACGTATATACCAAAGGATAAATGAGAATTCAACACCTCTCTTCTCTACCTTTATGTTTTTAGTGTGACAAGTATATCTTGATCCTCGATAATCTCTATGGAAATGAAGAAGACAACACATAATAAACTCATTCCATTACACATTATTTTTGGCCATTTAGGCTGTCTATGAAAGTGTTATTACACTGAGATTACCATTTTTCATTTCTCTTAACGACAGTACTTCCCGTGTTTATTGTGTAGACTCCCTATATGTAAATGTGCACCCGCCAACAGGTTTCCTGAAAGGTTACTTGTTAATCTGAAGATGAGAATGGCACTGTCATCCACGCCCTGTGCCTACCTCATTAACGGTCCAGAAACAACAAAATCTGCATATATGTAACACTGAGATTTTATTTAATCATCTATCTAATAAGTCTGGATAATTATAAACGATATGTACAACTGATATGATACACCTATCTTACTCCATGCCCTTAGCAACCAACACAAATTCATACTGACACCCAAGCAGCAGAAGAGTTAAACAATCAACACAACTAAATATATACTAACAAACAGGGTGGGTGGGCTGGAAAAATGCTGCTGATAATTCCGGCGACTATCAACTACTGGGAATATAGAAGAGAGTACACAACCTGACGCGCAACAGAATTAATCACTTACCAATCGTTGCTGTGACGTCATCTCTCTTAAAACAACAATCAAATGCTCATCGCATTGATGACGGAACTAAATAGATACCTAGCAACACTTTATCGTGCATCCTCTTGTCCTCATAAATGAAGCACAATTTAATGTTATCGTAAATTCATCCTACGCATTGTATACCCATTAATATGGATGAGAAACAACAAAACTTGGATATGCAGCAACAGCATTTTATTTAATTATCTCTCTACGAAGTCTGGATAAACGATATGTACAATTGATATAATAAGCATATTTTACTCCTTTACACGTAGCAACCAACATAAATTCATACTGACACTAATATCAAAATCACACTCGTAATCGACACAAATTAATTACATTTACCTGACACTACTTAGTCATCATGCTAAATATATCTCACCATCAACCAGCCAACTAGGCAGACATGCACTGTCCCCAACAGCACTCCAATTATGCAATCATCCTCCCTTCGACTCCAACTGTTCCCGTTGAGGCAGCATATGGAGCCAGGTTCAAGAGACAAACAGGCAAACATCTATACCCTAAGCGAACGACGCCATAAAGATAGCATAAGAAAGTTATATAATTAGTGGCGGTTTTGGAAGTAGCATGATCAAAAGGTAAATATGTGCAAATGGCATCACTATGCTATCCGCCCAAAAGGTCTAAATCTTACAAGTTTCCTCAGTTTATATAACCAAGCTGAAAACCACCCCTTATAAATGAATGAAAGTACAGTGCAAGTATGCAAGCCAACCATTCCTAACAATCACCCCAAGAAAATTGCAGAAAGCTGTTACCAACAAAGATAGCCTAGCCAATGCGTGAGTTATCACATGCTAACACAATTACTGTAAAACCTCCAGGGTCATAGGTGGTGCTGGTCTGGGTACATAATACACTGAACGAGGAACTGGATGAGGTAAATGAATGGAAGTAGAATGCAAGTATGCAATCCAACCATTCCTAATAATCTCCTCAAGAAAAGGCAGGCAGCACCATAAATAACCACTGTCCTAGTTGCAGGAAGGAAGGAAGGAATTGGGTTTTACGTCGCTTTCAACAGCTTAGGTCATACCGCGACGAGATAGAAACCTGAAACCGGGAAGAAATTCCCTACTCTTCACGAATAGTTCCAGGGGGTCTTCCAGTTGCAGAAGGACCATAGACAGTCCTTCACAACGCCGCACATTTATGGAGCGACCAGGTCAACCCGCTTGGGGATCCAGCGGAGACTCGAACCTGCGAACTCACGCTTGGGAGCCAGGCATCGTAACCACTAGGCCACGGCGGATCCCTCCTCCTAGTTGCATCAATCATTTCATATGTAGCTGGTACGAACAAAGATAGCCTCGCATAACTGTAAAACCTCCAGGGTCATACAGAACAGACATTTAATTCCTGCACCAGTCGACTGGACGTCTGTCAGTACCTGGTTGTAGGGAACACCCAATGCATAAATTGTCAACAAAATAAGCCAAACACGTCAATAACCAACGTAGCCTGCGAATCAAAGCTACGTTCAGTTATGAGGTCTGAGGGACCTGTGGTCGCATCCATGCCCTGGAAACAGGGTCGCAATCGGGCGTGTGGTCGTGTATTATGCCCGGGATGCCTTGGCATTTAGAGAAGGAATTAAATGTCAGCACTGTATGCGGTGCTTGTCTGGGTACATAACATGACCACTGTCCTAGTTGCATTAATCTTTTCCAATGAAGCCAGTTCCAACAAAGATAGCCTAGCCAATCCATGAAAAACCTAACAAACACACCGTTCTCTGCGGCAGAGAGACAATGTCACCGTATTCTCTATGCGCACTTCTCGTGTTATCTATTCTTCTTAAGCGTGTTAAATCATTACCCTGTACAGACTCAGTTTTAAGTACTTGGGAAGTGAGAGGTAATAATGCAACAGCTTCAAGCAGTTTCAGATGACTCTTACTTGTCAGACTTAGTACTAGTTTTTGTAGTCATGTATTATTACTTCTAGTTAACTTTGCACATTTGTTTATTTTATTTTATTCCACTTAAACTGATTTTCTGTTTGTATACCTGTTGAAATCTATACTTTTGTATTTGCTATGATTTTGTACCGAAAAGGTACAGCCAATAAAACATACAATACGATACAATACAATACAGAGCCTTAATAGCTACCCCCTGCAACCCTAAGTTATCACATGCTAACCCAATTACTGTAAAACCTCCAGGGTCAAAGGTAGTACTGGTCTGGGTACATGATGCACTGAATGAGGCAATGCCTTTTTCGTAAGTGCAAAATGAAACCATTAAAACACATAGTATCTACTTTCAAATATGACGAAAAAATTCAAACTAGATAGAGCATTTAGAATAGAGCTGGATGTCGAATAAGCTCTACTCATAAACTCAGATACAAAGAAAGAGTATTACAAGAAGCAGGCAAATTATGAAGAGAGAAAATTTACAAAACCTTAATAGTTTATTAAGTGAGTGTGATAGATAAAGTTCATAGTCTCATAGAAAACTTACGTCTATTCATTAAGATACTTACAATGATCACAATTGCACACCATTCAAAATATCATCAGTGATATAACTACCACATATTTGTAATGTTAAATAGTGTATATCTATGTTGCAGATTTATAGCTTTGCGCGGACAGTCACTAGTGCGTACTATATTAACATATGTGGTACCTGTAGGTTACCTGGACAAAGCAGCAGCAAATGTCAAAGAAAGGAAGGGAGTGTGCACTACATTTAACTTGATATCACAGGCTACCACTACCTGCTACAGCTCTTGTGGGCAAGACTGCGAGAAAGGATCCAAGGATTTACCTGTCATAACGATTATGCAAGTGTTCGTATCATCACACCTGATGTCTATCTTAGATCTTTCCCACAAACCCAACCACAACTCGACGGTCACCACCAAGTTGAGCAATTCTAGGTGATCAATAGGATGTTTGGAATCCAGTACTACACTAGGAAAATGACAGCCATAAAAATTGTGAAGCGCACAAGGCACCACAGCCATTCAAGCAAGTGTCTAGCTGAATCACGTCAGCTGAAACTATGAGTACTTTAAATACATAATTTTCACACCACTTATCACTGGATACCCTGACGTGTGCCTGCTTATAAGTTGAACACCTTGTGGTTGACACTGTTTAAAAGATCTTTTTAGCACGTAAACACCATCCCCCACCATCAAATAACTATCTCCTCCATCACTCCTCATATCCTTTTCAACTTCAAAAGGTTTGTGAGACAATTCTGTATTCTCTTTTTTAATAACACTATGCCCCTCCTACTGGCCAACCTGTTCAGAAACACCCCTTTTAGTTATGCAAACTTTTGTTTACAAGGAGACAAAAATGCCCCCCTGACACTCTACTCTATTTTGCCGATGGGAAACAATCAATTTCTCTATGTTTGTGCAATAGTTTTTCCACCAGAAAGCTCAAGACTGTACATATTGAGTAAGGGATCCACCATGGCCTAGTGCTTACGAGGCCTGGCTACCAAGCGTGAGTTTGCAGGTTCGAGTCTCCACTGGATCACCAAACGGGTTGGCCTGGTCACTATACAGATGTGTGTCGTTGAGGGTGGCTGTCTCTGGTCCTTCTGCAACTGAAATACCCCTTGGAAATATTCGTAAAGAGAAGGGAATTTTTTCCCGGTTTCTATCTCATCGCAATATGACCTAAAATGATGAAAGTGACGTAAAATCACATTGCTTCTCTCCTTCCTTCTTCATATATTGATTATGATCTAACGATTTTTTAAGCAAGAACAATTTTCGTACAAAGCACAACAAGTTGAGCCCTGCCGGTTGATTCACCTCTTTTGTATTAGATTTGACATATGGCTTATATACTCTACATTGAACCATTCTACCCTTTGGAATAATAGCAGTATCCTCCCAGTTGAGCTTTACCATTGAACATACAATCTGACACACAACAGAATAAAGCACTTACCGATCATTTTTATGATATCAGCTCTCGTGAAACAACAAGTCAATGCTATTCTCATTGACAACCGAACTAAAGTCATAACCATCAACACTAAATCTCACATCCTCTTGTCCCCATCAATGAACCACAACGCTACGTTATCACTGATTCCTCCTATGGGTCATTCCATGCCAACTCACTCACTTTTTTCCCGCCCCATCTCCGATTTTGATGAAATTTAGCAGACTTGTTGACCCCCCAGAGAGACTAAAACACACCAAGTTCCAGCTCATTATCATCATTATTGATGAAGCTACAGCACTTCAAAGAATTCTGAAATTTATCAAAATTTTCGACTTTGGGACACAAAATATACTTTAACTCGAAAAGTAACAAACTGAGTTTTAAAACCCTGGAACCGTTGGAAAGAGGAGACAATTTCTTTTCCAATGATATGTTACTTGATGACCTTTTGAGACATTTGACCTTTCAAGGTCATTTTCTGTGACCTTGGCCTTTGACCTACATTTTCCGAAATACATATCCTTCAATTTTCCTGAATTTTATTGAGGAGGTGCTTAGTGATGTAGGTAAATGGCATGTAAAGTTTAGTTATGGAGAATTGGGTATTTCTTATTAAAAAGCAGGAAATAGTATTTGGTGTAAGGGTGCATCATACGAAAACGGACATTTCAATTTCATAATGCACATGGCATGGTAAACGAACTGCATATCAATAGCTATTTGTTTTCAAAGACAACCTCAGGCCATTGTACATGTATGTCAAACATATCTGACTCCATCACTGCCTTTTGCCATAAATTATGTAGCCAGTTGATGTCACTAAAATCCCTGGGCAAATTCACTTGTAATCAATCTTTGATCTATATGAAAATTTGTACAGCATATACCTTAATGCATTATCATTACTGTTTTGGTTTCTCTACAGAGCAAACTTTACCTCATCATTATAAGTAACATCTTTTCATACATAAGGCCAACATTTGATGAGTATATCCAGTATGATTTTATGCCTTAACAACCTAAACTTTTTGACATTCATCTGAGTTTGTTTAAAAGCGTTTCACTAACAGTTTGTGTTCCCCAGGAATATGGTGAAATGCAACAGTTTCTGGGTGCCAGCTACAGTTATAGAATTTTCCAGTCTTGCTTTTATCATTTCTTCATGTTTTGTAATATCGTCTGCTGAACAGAAGATGGCTGTGATCCTTGTGAGATTTTGCTTTGCCCATTCAAACAGTTGTGAAGGATTCTGGATTTGAAGGTCAGCTGGTCGCTGCAAACTAACTCTGGATGCAAGTCTTTTGAGGGTGCCTCCAATTCCATCACATGGTCCTTTAACTTTTACATGTGATGTAGCAACGAAATGCCACTTTGCAAGTATATTATAATCCTTAGCGTGGTAAGCTAACTTAGCAAGGTTTTGTGGTTCTTATACTGCACAGCAGCACCATACGAAAAAGTAGAAGATATTTGTAGGTTCCAATTTAGTTTTGATCAAAGAGATGAGTCTGTTTAGTAAATAGCTTACCGCAACAAGGCATTGACTTAAGTACTTGCCCGCTTGCCCTGGCAAGTGATTTTTTTAAATGTGACTTTTGGGCAAGTATATTTTAGTTTGCATTTGCCCGAAAGGTCAAGCAGATTTTCTGAACATTACACATTTTTCAAATAGAAATATGCAGAAATATACCGAGAAATATGCAAAAAAATGCAACACAATTAAAAAAAAATGGTTTTCAAATCATTAAATCCATAACAAGTAATACATGCCATTCTAGCATGTTATAACTTATTTCGGGCAAGCCAAAAATTACATTGGGCAAGTATAAATCATTAACTACTTGCCCAGCATTGTAAGTTTGCTCTGAATTTTATGTTGGTGCCTGCCAACAGTGTCATGAACTGAGCGATCTGATACCTTTACACAGCTTACACTTTACATTTTGTTTTTCTCCTAGTAGTATGCAACACAGGGATGAATGGTTGCTTGGAGATTGAATCACTAAACTAAAATTTACACTGATGTCACTGCGTACAATGTCTTGCTCCTCCTCCATTTCATTCTTGAGACCGTGCAAAACACGGAGAAAAAATAAAAGCAAGCCTAGAAAATGCTTTAACTGTAGCCAGCACCCGGAAACTTGGGTGCATTTCGCCATATGCGCTTTTCAAACTCAGATGAATGTCAAAAGGTTAAGGTTGTTTAGGTATAGAATCATCCTGGATATACTTAACAAATATTGGCCGTAGGTATGAAAAGATGTTACTTATAATGATGAGGTAAAGTTAGCTTTGTAGAGAAACCAAAACTGAAATGAGAATGCATTAAGGTATATGCTGTACAAATTTTCATATAGATCAAAGATTGATTACAAGTGAATTTGCCCAGGGATTGTAGTGACATCAACTGGCTACATAATTTATGGCAAAAGGCAGTGATGGAGTCAAATATGTTTGACATACATGTACAATTGCCTGAGGTTGTCTTTGAAAACAAATAGCTATTGATATGCAGTTCGTTTACCATGCCATGTGCATTATGAAATTGAAACGTCCGTTTTCGTATGATGCACCCTTACACCAAATACTATTTCCTGCTTTTAATAAGAAATACCCAATTTCCCAAAACCAAACTTCACATGCCCGTTACCTACATCGCTACGCACCTCCTCCCCAAAATTCAGGAAAATTGAAGGATATGTATTTCGGAAAATGTAGGTCATTGGTCAAGGTCACAGAAAATGACCTTGAAAGGTCAAATGTCTCAAAAGGTCATCAAGTAACATATCGTTGGAAAGGAAATTGTCTCCTCTTTCCAACGGTACCAGGGTTTTAAAACTCAGTTTGTTACTTTTCGAGTTAAAGTATATTTTGTGTCCCAAAGTCAATAATTTTGATAAATTTCAGAAATTTTTCAAGTGCTTAGCTTCATCAATAATGATGATAATGAGCTGAAACTTGGTGTGTGTTAGTCTCTCTGGGGGGTCAACAAGTCTGCTAAATTTCATCAAAATCGGAGATGGGCCGGGAAAAAAGTGAGTGAGTTGGCATGGAATGACCCCTATGCATTGTATGTACACAGGTAAAAATTGACGGGTCCAAACGGGTCCGTTATACCGACGGGCCCGTTGCGGGCTCAGAACCTGTTATAATGGGCCCGTAATGTGCTTGTTATAACGGGCCCGTCACAGGTCCGTTACGGGCCCGTTACGAGGCTGTTACGTGCCCGTTATAACGGGCCCATAGAAATAATGGAACCGTTGCGGGTTTTCAAGCCGTGAAATGTCGATATATTGAGGGATAGAAAAACGGGCCTGCTACTTTTACCTGTGTACCATTGTTGGATCTAACTGATCTAAAGACTATTCATTCAGACAGTGTTAACTGTTTTTGACGTGACTAGTGATGTGAGTTGTAACACTAATTGCCAAGTAGATAGGTATTCTGCATACTACGTACTTTTACAGAGACTCAAATTTTTGAAGTTGGGGTACCATCTTAGATCTGACTAGTCTTGTTCCTTATTTCGCTTAAATATTGACAAAATCTATTTATCTATGTGTAACTCTTGTATGTATGTGTATTTTTTGTATTTTGTTAACAGTTTAAACAGTTCTTGTATTTTCTTTTTTTCTATAGAAAACATTTGTAAAATGTATGATTTTGTACTCTTGCAGTCACAGTCAATATTAAAACATACACTACAATTCTGAATTGGCTGGTCAATCACACGTGGTTTGTTACCTGTTTTTGATTGGTGAACAGAAGCCGTTATTTGTTGTCTTACAATCCCCTGCTCCATTAATTGGAAAAAAACACCAATCCTTGCTTACAGTGCTATTCGAAATTTGTCATCTGCCAGACTTATACTTCTTGGAATAGCTTAGAAATCGGGAATTGAAAACATATAGTTGAGAGGATAGTCTGTGGTTAGGGATCGGACCACAATCCATTTGACCCATTTTAAGTGTGGTCTTAGTTAGAAACTTATTACCAAAATCATAAGCCCATGATTTAGGGGATTTCAGGTTTTGTAAACCTTAATGGGTTGACTGATACATTTAAGTAAAAAATTAGGATTACAAATAACACCATTTGAACATATATAACATGGAATTCACTTTATTTAGACCTTCTTTTGATACAGTAAGCATTTCCTACAGGATCTTTAATATTTGAAATATCGATTGGCTGAAATATCGACCTTGTGCGATAATCAAAAATACTTGTTTAAATGCTATTCAAATAACCAGTTGTATTGATTGCCGGAAGTCTAACAAATCTTCCAGTCAGTCTCGATTACAGGGTTTGACTCAATATATCGACAATCTAGTTATTGTGATTGAATTACCTTATCAGACGTAAATCGAACACAGCATGTTCTGAATGAGAAATCCAGTATCAAGCAGCGTTCTTGTAATTGTGTAATGATGTTTTAGATGCATCTTGTACATCAACGTGAAACAAAATTTCATTAAAATTTGTTCGGATTTATTTACTATTGTTACGTTTTTTAGATTTGCTTTAGGAAAAATGCTCCTGAGTAGGTTTCCCATTTGCCAGACCCTTTTAACTCCGTTTTTTTCTATGTGTTGGTTTCTGTGAGTAATTAAATGCCATGTGTGGGCCTTATTTGCATTTACATTAACCCATTAATGCATGAAGCGGCCAAAAGTAGCATTTACAATGTTGGTAAAATCTTTCATCAAAAGCACATTTGGTAAAAGTTTTCAAAGGGGAATGTTTATCAAAACACTACCAACATCTCTCTTTCATTATTTGGGAAACCATTCTATATTCCTATGCTACTGTCGAAATTATGATAGATCCAGCCATGAATGGGTGAATTGTTACTTTGTGGTTGATTGATGTTCACTCCAGGCTATGCTTTTAGGATGTTGCACGTAAAAAGGTTAGATTCTCAAAATTAATACGATTTGGTGACCTATTTGATGCCAAGTTCGTACAGATGTAT
The DNA here is from genome assembly GCA_963942565.1 of Maea johnstoni. Taxonomy (NCBI): domain Eukaryota; kingdom Metazoa; phylum Annelida; class Polychaeta; order Spionida; family Magelonidae; genus Maea; species Maea johnstoni. The sequence goes on from OZ012686.1 coordinate 25,974,338, forward strand.
TTTTTGCCATTAGACGCAGGCTATGACTCAGGTATAATCCCAGCTCCATTATACATCAGGGACACTTACCTATCCTAGTGACCTTCGATTGTATAGTCGTATCTCTCAAAATCATGCTGTAGGCAAATGTGGGTCGTTGATAGAATGATCATTTAATTAGCAGTGGGTTGGGGAATATGCGGGCTGCGCTCACATTATTGTCTGCCTCATCCTCAAGACATAACCTATTCAGACGTGTGTGTGTGTGTGTGGGTGTTTGTATGAATGAATGAATGAACAAATGGGTGCCTAAATGCACATCCGCCCAAAATGGCCATTTAGTATTAGTATATATATATATATATATATATATATATATATATATATATATATATATATATATATATATATATATATATATATATATATATATATATATATATATGTATATATATATATATATATATATATATATATATATATATATATATATATATATATATATATAAAATAATGGCCCTGTGTTATTGTAGAAAGTAACAAAATAAAGAATAAATAAAAATGTTCACAGAACCATGAACAATTTCAGTTTATAAGTAGTACATGCATGGCTGTTTCAAAAGAAACTAAGTTCTTAAAATGGGTCAGAGTTCAATATTTTGTACATAAGATAAAATGCTGTTTGGATTAACTTTATCAAAGAGTTCCTTAAAGCTGTTTACATTAAAATGTCTATATCTGGATGCTATAAGATCAACTTCATCAAATGAAATACGTTTGACAGCCGAACGACAATCACAAGCTTTACAATGAGGAGGGTCCTTTTCGAAAGGAAAGAGCGAGTGAAGTGGCTGTGACCAATCCATATCCTTGCAAAAACAATCAAGTGGTCCTAAAACCTCTGGGCCACAGTCACCCAGCTGCTCACCAAGGATAACTTACATGTAATCTAATTGGTTGTGGAGAGCTTCATCCAACTTGGACTGCTATTTGCATTTTAAAGGGTCACTTATGTGTTTTTTTGAATTCCCATATGGGATGGGAATATTTGGAACTCTTCTCAAAAGGCCTGCTTTGGCTGCAGCATCCGTGTGTGTGTGTGTATATATATATATATATATATATATATATATATATATATATATATATATATATATATATATATATATATATATATATATATATATATATATATATATATATATATATATATATACGTATATGAAACTCTTTCTTAACTGGTGACGCGATGTAATGTAATTTCTACAACTTAATAATGTTTTAAAACTACTTTGAACACAACTTGCTTTTCATATCCAAATTTCCCAATTTTGGACATGATTACGGCTGATGTACGAACAAAAATGACCTATTTTAAATGCATAATTACAATCGGTAATGAAAATTATACTTAATACATTCACGGTCTATATGGAAAGACTCTCCGTAAAGGGAAAAACAGGGCCCTGTACTTGCTTCGTAAACATGGCATTCCGTTGATATCCGATGATATGTGTACTTTTAGTTTTTGGGTAATTCTAATTTGGTTTCCAAATTGAAAAGAAAAAACATTGGTGTTGATTTCATCTCTTCAATCGTGACATGTCACAATGACAGTCATATCAAACTACAGATTAATTGTAAACATGATAAGTATAAGGCTACGACAGCACATAAAAAGAAAATAGATTGACAAAATGTGAAAATAAGACAGAGGATAATGAAAAACACGGGAGATGAGTTTTGAAATGTTACCACTTGAAAGGTTATTCATCGTCGTTTTCAAATATTAAATAATAACTACTATCATTATTATCATTATTAGTGATATTATTATTATCATTATTATCATGATTATAATTATTATAATCAGTATTATCATTATTATAATCATCATTATGTTATGCTTTATTACTACTAAAGCTCTTAGACTTTTTTTTATTTTTAAAACATTTTTATTTCTGTTGCTCGCTGGTCAAATTAGGAAATTTGACATCCCTGTATTACATCATCTCATTGAAGGGTCTAATACCACTTCTGGGAGGAAGGTACAAGAGAATAGAATATAAAAATATACAACAATAATAAAATAATAGATAACTTTATATATTCAACGGCTCCAGGTTTTTCAAACTGGTCGAGCCCACCTTTCATGGTAGCCATGTATCTCTCATGATTACGAGTGTTTCTCAATAAGATATTTACCTGATTGAAAGTAGGGATTGTATTATTGATTTTTGAGGAGTAGATTGCTCTCTTCACATGCACTATTATTATTGTAGCAAAAGTCTTGTTTGTAGTATCACCTGGTATTTTTTTCATCAGTAAGTTCGTAGTCAATTTCTCCCAAGTCTGAGATCCAATTGTTTATCTCTTGCCATAATGCTTGGATTGTATTACAGCTAATAAGCATGTGAAAATTGCTGTCACTCTCCTCTTTACAAAAATCACAGACATCCGACTGTTTAATGTTGCATTTTTTCAACATGTCATTAGTGAAGAATCTTTAATGTAATGTTCTAAATTGTATATATTTTAAATAAACATCATCAAATAACATATTTGTTTGTATAACGGATTAACTGACTTCTGTTGTGTTTAAAGGCATTAGATCCTTTTAAATCCCACTTTGAACAGATATTGTATAATATGTCAGAAGATTTACCATGTATTCCCTTATACAGGTTTGACACTCCTTTTCTATCTTGGGAAATAATCATATCTATTATTTTGTTTTGAGGATTTAGTTCTTCATACCTCGGCATTTCTTTGTCAGTTAAGAATTCTTTCACTCTGGTTTTGACTCTACCATATTCAAGAAAATTTGTCTTCACTGAATAATAATTTTCAAATTCTACTTGTGTCATAATACTTCTGTTAGATGTTAAGACGTCTCTAACTGTCTTAATACCTTTTCTATTTCATTCTGAGACAATTTGTAATCTGAACTCTGGATTGTACCAGATTGGAGTATGTAATACCCAAATGTTATTGGTCACAACATCACTTTTCCAAAGTTTTTTTTAATGCAGTAATTACACCTTTTCAAAAAGGAACTGTAGTAACCTCAGTGAGGCGATCTAAGTAGTCGGCCCCATATTTGAAAACATTATCAAAATCTTCACTGACAAGGTATCTCTATTTTCCTTGAGAGGACAAGAGACAACTCAACCGGCTTAATTTTAATGCATGATTAAAATATTCCAAATTGTGGAGTTTCATTCCACCTTCTTTTATTTCTGCTTCTAAAATATGTCTGCTAATCGCGAGGTGCATACTTAAATATATCATTGTTACTTCCTACCATCCTATCTTCCAGATACACACCATGTTGACAGATAATAATGCGCAACTAGTGTTTTAGGTTGCGATCAGCAGTGGCCGTAATTTTTAAACCCCTAGGTTGCTATGATATGCCCAACAACGTTTGCCATGCACTACCGGAAGTCATATTAATGTATTGAGGTCCTAACAATAAACGTTGTGAAATACATTGTTAGGATCTGAGTACAGTATCAATATTGGGTTCCTGACACTGACAATTGCAAGAAGCAATGTTATAAGCCCACTTCTGTCCAATATAAAAAGGAAATTGACCAATCAGCTGCTAGAATCAGAGTGGAGCTGATAATATATATATATATATATATATATACATATATATATATATATATATATATATATATATATATATATATATATATATATATATATATATATATATATATATGTATATATTATATATATATATATATATATATATATATATATATATATATATATATATATATATATATATATATATATATATATATATATATATATATATATATATATATATATATATATATACTAAGGCAAGTTCGGATGAATGAGTGATGAAAGCATTTGTTCAGTTGTTAATAGTCCACACAATTCATTCTACTGCTGCAGATCTGCTTTTTCAAGTAGCCTTTTATATGATGGATCCTCTTCATCCATTGAATCCCTCGCAGCTTGTGACATCTGACTTACACACTCTGCATTTACATCTTGTAGCATCAAATACTCTGAAGACTGGATTCGGATGAAGGGGGTGACAATTACGTAATCGGACTAACCGATCTGCCTTTCCGGCGTATGTGCAAACCGGATGGCTGCTTTTTCGGTAGGGTAGTTTGAAGTCGCCAATCTGCAAATGAAATAATAGCACACAGCGTAAGGTGTATATCAGAACAAAGGATTCACATCCATAAACGCACGGACAAAGTCGCACATAAATAGGTTCAGGGTAAGGAAATAACATGAGTAATTTTGACCCGAAGGTTATCTTTACCATTTATTTCGGTCGCTCACGCAAATAACATGTAGTTCAACTTTTCATATACATTGTATGCGAAAGACACAGTTAGCTTGAACCGTAAACTCTTAATAAAAGTTTTCATGTGTAACAACCTCTTGCATATTTCTTTTGTTGTCTTACCATTGTGTTCTTCGTTTGGTAGATGATACAAAATTTACAGCAGCCTGACAATTTTGGCGAAATCTTTTAAGCTTAAGCATACCTCGTATACTATTTTTAGCATACCTGGTATAATATTTAAGGGAGAGAGAATTGTTAATCAGTACACTACTAACAAATCTTACTCAAATAATCTGTAGAATAATTCTGAATCTCCAAGTATCAGATATCTAGGCGACAATTGCAAGAAAATATCCAAAGCAGTAATCGGTTAACAGTATACCAAATCGTTTATGCAACACAGGTTTTGACAAGAGCAAAGGTATGAGGTTCACCAAATCTTCCTCTGGTCAATGAATTTTTGGAGAGGCAGTTGTGTGTCGTAGGTTTGTTTGAATCGTTAAAGCAAAGGCATAGTTCGAAAAATATATAAAGACCAAATGTTAATTATGACAGTAATCGACAACTTAGTTTCAAACATTTTGTGAAAAAATCATTAATTCCCAAGTTACTGTAGAACAGGAAATTAATCCGGGATGCAAATATACTGAATTTGACCAAAAACGACCTTTCCCAATTTAATTTTACTGAACAGTTTTATTACACATTAACGCAGATGGGGGCAGATTTTAATCCGAATTTAATTATGCGGAGATTTTCTAATTCGTTAAATTCGGATAATTACATGCTCGGAATCATTTCCTATTCTACAGTATTGAAGGTAGATTTTCGATTTAGATGGCAATTTCAAGAGGAACTTTAAAGCAAAGCTTACCTCACTCGAATCGCAACGTCCCCAGCAGGCCTTCACAGTCACTGTGCCATTACAATGAAATATCTCCCCTTGCGGAGTTCTGTACGGCTTGGACACATACTGCTCGTAGGTCCTCACGTGACATTCAAGGGTAGTTGTAGGGTTCACGTATCCACGGACGGCCGTTGCCACTGAGCAGACGAACAAAACCCGGAGAATACCCCAGTACGTCATTGAAAGGAAATCTGAAAAATGAAACAATAAGATATGTTAAATATGAAACAAAAGAACAATCGAAGTTCATGCAATCTCAATGGATAATAATTACTTTGAAGCCAGACAACAGCTTAGATCATACCTCGACGAGATAACGGGGAAGAAATTCACTTCTCTTGAAGGATAGTTACAATGTGTTTTTCAGTTGCAGAATGACCATAGACAGCCTGCCACAATGCTGAACATTTATATAGCGACCAGGCTAAGAGGCTTATAGGGATCTAGCAGAGGCTCAAATCTGCAGACTCACTCTTGGGAGCCAGGCATTGTAACCACTAGGCCACAGCCGATCCCTACCTTTTTAATCGGTCACATCCATAATTATATGTATATCAAAAGTTAAATGGGTATTTTCCCAATTGAACGTACTTGAGAAAACAAAAAACTTTCTGATCATCATGGATAATTTTACCAAGCACAGATATAGTTCTTCCCGCTAAAATCCCTGAAATAAATTGTGTGTAGAATTTAATTAAGTGGCAATAAACTTTTTTTTAGAAATTCAATTCATTAAAGTTACATCCAATGAAGGACACTGAGTCCCATGCCGCGGTTAAATTTCCGGTGTAATCCATTAAAAGTGCTCGGAACAATGTCCTGGAATATAGTTATGGTAATTAGCCAAACACACACGTACAGTGCAGACATTTAATTTCTGCACTTATTGCATGGGCAGCCTGGGCATGGATGCATGGATGACCTCACAACTGAGCGTAGCTTTTATTCGCACGCTACAGTGCCGACATTTAATTCCTGCAATATATGCGTTGGCAGTCCGGTCATAATGCACGACCGCATGCCCAATTGCCACCCAGTCTCCTAGGCATGGATGCATGGATGACCTTACAACTGAGCGTAGCTTTTATTCACACGCTACGTGAAGTCAGTGATGTGCTTGGTTTATGTTTTTGACATGTTATCCATGGTCGTCTGGTGCAGGAATTAAGAATCTGTTCTGTAGGAGTTTCCTTTCAGCACTAAGAGCGATGTTGGCCAATGGTGTATGTATTAAGGCCATGCACATCTGTAGTGTACACATCGTCTTACCAGACAAGGATATATCTTATTAACAAAGCAATATTTGAGAAGAATTTGACTGAAATCTGTTGTTCCTGTTGGGTGAAGCAATCCATTTTCAAATATATTAATATTTATGTTCAAAGCTGGCAGACCGTGTGTACAATCCAGATGCAGATGGTCAAATACTGTAGATTCACAAAAGATTGTGTAGCGTAATTTTTGCGAATTTACAGAAGATCGATTTTTGCTTTTTTTAACTTTGCGAATTGGCCGCAACATGGAGTTCCTGCTATACACTTAAAGTGGCAGCCCTCATCATCGCGAATTTTAATTTTGCGTCCGAGGCTAAACGCTAAGATACGCAAAAATTAAACTAACGCAATCTTTTCCGAATTTATAGTACATGAAAGCCGGAGTACTTCAAGTAATACCCAAAATTTAAGCCCCAACGTATATGATGCATATAACCTAAGGCTATGTGATAATAAAGTGGTAAGGAAAAAGTTGGAAAACTGATATGGGAGAATGCGGCTCTAGAATATATACGGTTTGCACACCACTTTTAATCCTAAAGCCTCCAGGGTAATTATCACTTAACTAATATCAAACAATAACACAAATTCCAGTAACTTTTGGGTTAGTCAGTGGTTTTTCAAAAAAATGCTGATTTTCTGCACCTTTAACTAGTTGTGTATGCTTTAGCCTTAATATGACATAGATGATGATAGTAAATGGAATCAAATTGCCTAGTATAATATGACCACTATAAAACAAGTACAGTCACGTTTTCTGGCATATTCAAGTGAGGTTATAACTTGCTAGATGTTACCAAAGAGGAAACCAGAGTACCCGGCAAAACTCACTCTTAACCCTTCCAATGCCGAGGTTACTTTCGTCGAAAGCACAAAGACGCAAACAGGTTTGCAACTAATCTAAACCCTGTCATGTTGGTATTCATTGGATAGCGCTCACCGAGTACTCTCAAATGGGTACCCATGTTTCAGGGGTTCAGTCATTCTTTAGGTTTCCTTGCATCATTTGGTATTGGTCAAATTAGCTACTAGCAGCATAAGGGTTAAACCTAAATATCTTATAACTTTTATTGCGCGCTATGAATCGGTTTCATAGGGGTGTGAGACAGCGAGCAGTCAATTGCAAGGATTTAGATCACTCGGCTATTAGGGCAGACCTCCTTCGGCAGCGATAATCATAAATGTATACAGACTAACATGACAGATCTCCCGTTACTCCAATTTGTGAGATAGGCAAACCTAGGTTTTTTCCATGAAATATGTATCGCTCCATTTCAACTAATGCACTGCTGTTTGCTAAGTACCTACGTCGTGTTTTGCTAGAGAGAGGGCGGGCGGGTACTCCTCCGCTAACAGGGCATGACAGCAAGCGTCACACCCTTTCTCAACGCAGAATCAACACGTCATCCTGATAATACAGTCACAAGCTAAAAAAATCGTTGTGAGTCAATACGTGATGCGTGTGCAACGCACAGTTGGGATGATCAGAAATAATAACGAGTGCTAAATTCCCGAGAGCGAGTTCCTATCAAGAGCGTGCTTCTTCCGAGAGCACGTTTTGTACATAGCTTTTTTCGTGCAATCGCACTTAAAACACTCGTTCGACGGGATGCGAGTGTGATTAGTCACTTGCAGGTAATATTATCGCACATGAAAGCGTACAAGTATCACCCGTAACGGCAAATCCTATGACTTTTCCATTTACTCGCGACGCACGTCACAAACCCCGATGCAAACAGTTCCCAGAAGAGCTGACATGCATGTGATCCAAATATGAGTCCATCATCCGAATGTTCTTTTATTTCAGAGAATTAGTCGATGCGTTTTGTCTGAAGACCACGTTGCATAATGGTTATACTGTACACGGCTTTAATTTGGAGTGCTAAAAATCTCGCTTTACAGCCCTGATGGAGGATATTTGTGCTAAGATTTGAGCATACAAGCACCCAAACTAAACCATAGATAATGCAGGATGTTAATTTGAAGGATATTATTAAAAGTAAATGCCTGTAAAATAACAGATATACAGTATACCCATGTGATTCGTGTTAGCATGGAGACTATAAGACTGAATGTTCTTTTATTTCAGAGAATTAGTCGATGTGTTTTGGCTGATGTCCACATTGCAAAATGGTTATATACCAATGTGCTTCGTGTGGGCATGAAGATTATCAGACTAAAGAGCTTTCCAAAGTTACAACTACATAGGTGCCAAAATCTGGAACTCTTTGCCAGACGAGATCCAGACTACGTTCAGTAAATCTCTTTTTAAAGTGAGATGCAAAAAACATTTCATGTCAGTCCTCTATGAGTCATAAGAAGAAATTCATCAATTCTAGTCCGAATGTTTGTATTATACTATATGATATTGTTGTTATGTCAATCTTGAGCAGTGGAGTTGATCATTACATGTGATGCCATTGGACTCTGGGCAGACTGGGACCACTATGGAAATAGGTTTCTAACTTTTAGTGTATATATCCTGTGTCTGGTTAGAATTTTATTGCATAGCAGTTAATGACTATCCATCTAGTCACCGTTATATATGATTTTTGTGTGCCAAATGCTATCTTACTAGACCGGATAAAATCAAATCAAATCAATGGCTTAAGATTTTTGAATATTTTTCTTAAGAATCATATTATCAGGAACTATTGATTAACTTTTTAGTTTTAGAATTTAGAGCAGTACAATACTGATTATTGAAGTATGATGCATGTCAGGAGAATGGTTGATTATGTGGAGATATATATATTTTGTGGATATATTTTGTGAGTTTGGTAAAAGCATCTAAAACAAATCCGATGACAATTGGTGATCCTATAAAACAGTAAATTCGTTCCAATTCAATGATTCTTAAATGGCAGTGCTAAGTTCTGGATATATATACACAACGAATCCACTGAATGAAAAGGAAAAGTATTGAGCATGTTGACTCGAAACCACTCGACCGGAGGGTTAGCTCAACTGAGAACTGATGCTGTTACAAAAAGTCATTGCGCTTTGTCTAAAAACAAAATGGCAAGAAAGTTACAAATAAATGTTTGATACACACTTTTCCTCTGTGTGCATGTACCAGTGCGTGAACAGGTCTATGCTAAACTGCACTTAACATTATCAAATCAACTAGCTGTTTTAGGACGTATAGTAACATCCCCAAAGCTTTACCGAACTAGCAAAACGTAGTCAATCCCTTATGTATATTTGGGATGCAAACTTTTAGATTTTAACCTTACTTTTGTGGCCAGATCTATAGAATGTCCATGCTCAGATTAAAAGAGAATCTACAGAGCCACATAAACGGTAAAAGGGGCATTTATTCATGAGTATTTATTTGGTGCGATTGTGTGTGTGGATAGAGAGAGGGGGGAGAGATAGGTATGAGCGTCGAATATGTTCATGTTACACGTGCTAGATTCTGAATCCTAGACGTCGTGTCATAAATGTTGGTGCAACTAAGCTATTAGCAGCAAGGTAGCTGCTAATGACTTAGTTGCACCAACAGCCCTATTAGAGGCTATTACCAAATGGCCGTCCCCAGTGCCTCTATTTCGTGTCTTTTAGGAGGTGTTTAAACAGCAATATACTTCTTGTATGAATGTTGGCACTAGTGGGAACTTGAGTTAAGTAGAGAATACCATTTAAGAAACTATTCAGGCCTCTGCTGTATCCATGGTGGAATTGTCCTTTAATGGAAATAATTGGAATCAAGAACTATTTTGCAAAAATGTTTGAAGGGGAACTGTAAGTGGTGTTCTCTATTTTGTTTCTTCATTCTGTTCAAACTGTGCCTTTGCATGCAAGATTTCATCAACATTGTCCTGCTGTTTCGACCGCTGTGTGCATCAACGGGTTAAAGGATGTCAGGCCCTAGATATAGCCTGGATGCATATGGGCAGCTAATCTTTTTAGAGAGCCAACACGCACAAAAAAACAGTCTAGAATAGAGGGACGTCGACAAACGACTTCCGCACTTGGAGTAACACTATAATAAAGCAAACGACCACATTTGTCTACTCCAAGCAATCAATACACGGCTGTGTGTTTATGATTGCTTTCCTTCAGGGAAATATCTAAGTGTTGCATTTTGGCATAGGTATGGTAAGGATGATTGCGGCGACACGTAAATTAGGAAATTGTGGTTATCTCCGAGAGAGAAAAGTGAATAAAACGTGGTAATTGTAGACACTTCAAAGGGGGTAACTGCGGTTCGTCTTTTGTTGACGAGGACAGGACATTCAATCACATAGATAACATGCAGCACGAAGACTACATTGATAATCACATTGACCAAGAGCCCTATAGCAAAAGATCAAATAAAACACACTTTCTTGACCAAATTATTAATAAGGCATATTATCCATACCAAACTATTTCCGAAATCCTGTAAATTGACACATTGACTCATAAACAGTGCCTATATATTTATTTATGTGGAGATATACATTCCAACATACATACATACATACATACATACATACATACATACATACATACATACATACATGTATGATACATATACATGTATACAATTACATAGAGCCTTTTAACCATACCCGCATCTGCACAAAATAGATACCGGTATTACACCATTCTCTATACCAATATGCAATTTAATTTACACTGGAAACATATCAAGATTCCCTAAGGATTTGTATATGTATGTTCATTGACTGTATATTAGCATAATGGACCAAAGACTGGTCAGAAGAGCGGTTGGCGCTACAACATATTTTATTAACACCTTACATAAGAGTATTTTGTAGCAATGTAACAAAACAACTGTATTTGCACCGTACAATATGTAGTAAAAGTAATACGACAATATAGCAATAGGTTGTGACAATTAGTTTGAGGATTGTTTTAGCATAACCTATCTGCATGCTCAACAACGACTCGTTACTATGATGCGATTGTGATCGTTATGATTTTCACTTTAACAGAGTTATTTTTAAGTTGATAGTTCAATACCTTTAAGCTGAACAACATATTCATCAATTGACTGCAAACCTTAACATATTACTGCAGAAGAAATTGTAAAATGTGAATTGGTAAATACGATAACGCAGAGCTTTAAATGTTCACAGAATAGCCCGTTCCTTAAACTGTATGCTGGTGGTGTCTAATTTGGTCAATAACACAATGATGGTTTTCAAAAGGCTGCGTCCTAGTGCTTTGGACAAAATTGGTCTCAGCATTGAAAGGGTTAGTTACAAGGTCCTCAGGTGAACATTATTCTAAGTTGTGTCTCTGTCAGCTGCTTTCCACCATACATTTTGAGCTTGTTCTCTAAGCAGTCAAAAGAACTGAGATGCAACGAAGAGATTGGGTGGTAGGCCTCAGCAAAGCAAATTCTTTGTCTGTGATAAGGGGTAGGATTCCACGCTATCTAGACATTTTGGAAGTTGTGGCATATGTAATGCCCCCCGTAGATGATCAGTTTCGCCTCGCCGTACCTCGAATACATCATATACAGCGGAGCTTCCCTGAATGTTTTTGCGCCAATTCTTTGGGTTTTTTTTTTTGCGAACTTGCTCTCATTTCCATTAAAACGTATGGCACATCCTTAATTAAGGATACTACTGGTTTAAAACATAGATGGAGACATTAGGTCACTTGACCGAACCAATCACCGTTCAATTCGTCTGTTTCACACTTAAAAACGTTCCATTATGATCATCTGCCAGTAAAATCACCGACAACAAGGACAACACGTGTGCCGGAGTATGAATCAATTCAACCAAGCAAGGACAGTTGTACAAGCATTCCGGCTATTGTTCTTAAATCGGGGACCCATGGATGTGTGTGTGTGTGTGTGGGCGGGAGGGGGCAGGTGATCAGCTTTTGTCTCTAGAGTTTAGTGAGATGGACGTATTTCTTCCCCAACTGACTTGCGGACGCGGACGACCGGTCTCCGCACAAATCCGTGTGTCCTACCGAGATATTACATCATCAATCCAAAATTTCACCTCTTGAATTGCGTCTTTCTGGACTGTACCTATCACAAAGAAAGTTACATTTACATGCACCATCAGTTATCTCACGTGTTCGACCGCCTTGAGCCACTACTAGCATTTATCCGTTTCTTTTCACCAGAAGCACTGCCTACCTTTCAAATGGCTACGTGTTATGTCATGTTGGTCCAACATTTCGCTCGTGGTAACCTCCTACCTTTATTGAACACATGATGCTATCGTCAGAGGGTGATGTAAAGTGCACATGACATAAATCGTGGTATGAATATGAAATTTTCATGCATGAAAATGAAAGTTCCCCAAAAGTTGTCAGGGATGAGAATCATATGCATGAAATTGTGCACAGTCTGGGGCGAAGAGAATTAATACACGAAGTTTTGGGGAAAATGTGCTCATTTCCATGCTTGAAAACATCATTTACATGCATGAAATTTTCATGCCACGATTTTTTCATGGGTGAAACCTTTCGTACAGTGTGGAATCTTTGAATCAAACCCTTAAGATCACGTCACTTAGCACGTGTATGAATTGAAGATTGATGGCACTGTTGTGTTTTTGGGAACATTTCTAGACGCAAACGGTAGATTAAAACTCTGAACGTTTTTAGAAAAATGTGTTTTCCCGTGATGCCTTGCAGTGGAAGTGGCAACATCCGTTTGAAAGGCTTCGTGAGTACCAACACCAACTCGTCCTTCCAGTCACGTGACGCGTATAAATCCCGCGATAATTCACTTCCGCCACACGAGAACAGTGATGAGAGACGCTTATCCGCCAATTCAGGGATCGATTGATCGTGATTGAATTTAACCATCTTAACCCGATCAACGCCGACCGTGAATACGTAAATGGCTTAGCTTATGGCGAAGTCAATGGCCACATAATCAAAGCTCTACGCTTCCTTACACTTAAAGTAGTTTAGATTCATTTTGGCCAATGGCAATCAATTTAAGCGTCAAACAGCATTATAACCTTAATCTGGTATTTTACTCCTATGATAACATTTGAATCAGCTCATTAGAAGAGCAGGCTTACTCATTAGCACTGATTGGGGAAATCTCCTATGCCTATTTACAGCTTCTACACGTATACCACGCCTCTGTCCTCTGTATACAACTATATACACCACTATATATATATATAAGTATATATATATATATATATATATATATATATATATATATATATATATATATATATATATATATATATATATATATATATATATATATATATATATGCCTGTATACATGAATGCGTGCATTCATACCCACATACATACATACATACATACATACATACATACATACATACATACATACATACATACATACATACATACATACATACATACATATTTCACCGAACGATATTTCTGTGAACTTAAGGGGGCTCGGGATTTTAACACCTTTAAATATGGTGTGTTTATGATTTTGCTATATAAAAGTTAAAAACGTTTGCTACTTATTCCTTCCAATTAATACTCTCAACTAGAACTAAAATGACTTAACAAAAAGGGACTTTCTAAAAAGCTGCCTACCAGAAGAGAGGACTCCTCTGGTACCCAGTTGAGATGTTTATTTAAGCACATAACGGCTCTTCCTTAGTATATTTTCCTTGGGATGTGTTCTATATTGGCAAGAAGTTGCATATTATGGACCTTACCTGTCCTACTCCTAAAATCATTTTGGGCTGTAGAAAATGAAGGACTGCACTACGCTGAGGTTTAGACAGCTTTCTGAAATCATGCCCAGGAAATTGTGAAAATGTCACAAAATATGTTCAAAATATTTGACCTTTCCTGATTCTCAGTTTTAATAAAAGGTATAGTTTATTTGGGTATTCTTGTACATGCACCAAGGAATTGGTCAATTTTTACATCGAAGTCTCACGTGAAGAACGAAGGTCCGAGCCCCATTCACCCTCTCAATGCTGAGGCTATTTTCATCCAAAAACAATGCTGCAAAGATTTTGTTTAACGTTTAACCCTGTCATGTTGGTATTCATTGGATAGCCCTAGCTGAGTACTCTCAGAACTCTCAGGTGAGTACCACATGCCAGGGTTTCAGGGTTTTTGCATCGTTTTGTATTGGCCAAATTAGTCAACAGCAGCATGAGGGTTAACCCATTAATGCTCACAGCGGCCAGACGCAGCCTCACAATTTTAATGGTATTTTACAGGCAAGTGCCAAGTCAGGAAAATATTTGATGGAGAAATGTCAATCAGAACATCAACTACAACCCTCCTTCAAATCTTTTGTAAAATTATTCTCAATTTAAAAGTAATAGTCAAAAGTATCAAAGATCCAGAAGACAATTTTCAGGGGAACTCTTAAGCATTAATGGGTTAAGGTGCTTCAGGGTGTGCTATATTTACCTCACGTAATGCTTTCTGCTTCAGCGTTATGCACATTGATCAATGGAATACTGATCCTATTTTCAAGATGACCTGCTCTTGTCCAACTAGTGTCTCAAGAATCAGACTGTGTGACAAAATCAATTTCTCAATGCCTCAGATATTGAATTTGGTGACACATATTTATGATTTCCATTTACTAGCATGTGATATACACGGTGATCATTATCCTGAAATACGCCCTCCTGCATTACGGGTAAACTTCACAATTTGCGCGAGTACGATGGACCAAGTGTGAAAGAGAAAAAAAATTAAATACTAGTACGTTTTCACTCCCGTTTATTGGGGAGAGAAAATGAATTTAAACATATTTTTACTCCCGTTTATTGGGGAGAGAAAATAAATTTAAATTTATTTTCACTCCCGTTTATTGGGGAGAGAAAACAAATCAAATTTATTTTCTCTTTCACACTTGGTCCATCGTACGCGAGTAACAAACCTCTATTTATAAATCAACATCGAAACAAAGCTTTTTCGGCCTATCGAACAAGAACTTAAATGACGGTTCTTGTACACCGCAATAAAATATATATATAACATCGGTTGGATATAGAGGTTCCATCACGAGTGGATGGACGGAGAAGGTAACTTGTACGAGTGAGTGGTTTTGTGTCTTGGGACCATATTTGCTGATTCCTTAAGACACAAAATCACACAGGAGTGCAAGATTAATTCTCTTTCCACCCACAAGTGATGGAACCTGCTTCTCCCACGATAGAAAGAAGGAGAAGTATTCGCGTTTTACCGTGAACGTTACCTAGTTAAACTTAGCCAGCAAAAGGCCGCCTATGCATTAATTGAACAATGGTAATACGCGTGTATTGTGACGTAAACCGTTTGTTTTCCTTAGAAACTGGCGCCAAAGCACGAACCCTAATTCGCGGCTCAACTGTTGGAGCAGCAGAAAATTCTCCGTATTTACCAGGTCCGAATTTAATGCCTTAAATATCACCTTTTAAAACATATTTATCGTTCATTTTTGGTACCACCTTTAGAAAAACGACCGGATTTTATGGCACATACATTGGCGATCAGTTTCAGGGATGTTAATTCTAACTTTTACCGGTTTTATCATGACCTAAACATTATTCTGAGCAGCGAACAGAGTGTGAGAAGATATAGTATCTCTTTACGTGTTTTCCGCACATAGTGCAGACCTTTGAGTAGGAGCAAAGATCATCACTGACCAATTGGGATGATTTCTTGCCAATCCTAATCAAGTCATCATTTGACAAAAAAAGAGACGGAAATCGAGATTCAAAAATGGTTTAACACCAACCTCAGTCTAGCCAATACTCCCCATAGTTAAATGGTAAACTACATGTATATGTCGTATCATAAATTGACCGTCTTAGGTGAAGCGCGTTTTCTGGATTAAGCTGCAGGTCCCATCCATCAAATTAAAGCTATCCATAAACAAATAGTAATATTCGCAATACGCTCGATATGGATAATTTGGATATATTTTGTAAGTTTGGATTATTCTAACATATTTGCTTATTTTAAAGATAATTTCATCGTAACACTATTAGCACAAATGTATATTTGGTTAGAATTATAGCACTTCTGGGGAAAATCACATTTTCATATGTCCGTAATGTATCTTGCCTATTTCATATCCAGAGTGCTTAAATCATCACATACGTGATTCGCTCAAGGATGTGTAACTTGTCGAGGATACATAATTGGTTTGCAGTACACTTTCCCTTCCTGGTTGTTACTATTCTCATTCATACACATCTTACTTTGTTTCTCTCGTTGAATCTATCACCTGACGTTTAAGTTAGTGTCTTAAATTTCTTTAAAGTTTTTTTAAACGCTATTCTTCATTTAATAATTCTTAAGATCCACCTCTCTATTTCATCCAAAAATCGTGATTTTTTTGCAATCTTAGAATGAGTGACCATTTGTCTCTACCGCTATCTTGCAATTATTATGTCTGAACCGTTTATGTCTATTTCGTTGTGGAATTGTCTGTCAAACAAAACTGTAATTTTCAAACCCACGGATCCATTAAAGTCTTCCTTAAAATTTAAACATACATTCCACCAAATTTAAACTGATTTCCATATTCCCAATTTTCTGTGTTTTTTTAAATATCAGTTATAGTTTTTTCTGCATGATCTATAGTTTATAAATGTTTTACATCCCGACACTCCAATTTCTAGGTAATCCATATGCTTGTTCCTCGGCCGTAAAAACATGGCAAAATTAATCAAGAGTGGTCATTAGTGGGTCTAATATAAAACCAGTATAAACCATTATAGCTGTTTAATGAGGTCCTTAACACGAGGCCATCCTAAACTAGTGTGAGCCATAAATTTGATCTTTCCCTTGGGTCGATAATTTCAATCTCATGAAAGGCTACCATTTGTATTCGTGTGGCATTAATGTCTGTGCAAACGTCGCCACACGAGGCCATTGATATTTTACTCCAGAGTTAGATCAAAGCCCGGTTGGACGCCAGGTAGAGATTGCCATAAACAAGAAGCCTGCTATTTAAGATAAGACACCTTTGGATCATTCTTAACAAAAGCATCAACAACTCTATTAGACTGAAGGGATTCTTGAAGATCTAAAATCGCTATTCGCCCTTGTCTTATGCATTCGCAAAGGGTTTTGTTACACTAAACACTATATTCATGCATCAAAATATCTTATTTACAATATCCTAGCGTGTGTTTAATTACAATGCATCACTGGCTCTAACTACTTTAGGAGGCGGGAATGGCAAGGTGTTCACTGCTTCATACTGATAACAAAGAAGTATTTTCAGCCGTGCATAGAAAGACAATGGTGAAGATTTCATCTGAAGGGATATAGTTAAGGATATGGTATCTTAACGCTTTGGTATATTTGAGGTCATAACAAATTGACTATGTCTTATTGATAAGGGTATAGTATGTTTGAGATTTGGTATGGATAAGGGTACGGCATTAATTAAAATTTGATATAGATCACGGTATGGCATGTTAACGGTTTGGTATAGATGAGGATGTTGCACGTTAGTGATTTAGCATAGATTAGGGTATACCTTTCTACGTAGACGATGGTGTATCACTTTAATAATTCACTACAGATGAAGCTATGTAATTATGATAATTTGGAATGGATAGATCACACCATTCAAAAACTTGTTATAGATGAGAATAAACAATTTCACCGATTTGCTATTGGTGAGGGCTATATGATTTTATATGTTTGATTTAGCATTTGGTATGGTAAACGGTATTGGTTGTTTACATATCGTGTGTATAAAACTGAAGGAATCTTGAATTTCATTTTCATTAGTCATCTGTTGCTGTACACTCAAAGCATCTTTTAAGGCTTTTGCAACAGAGCCCTTAGGTACTCAGCTATTTGCCCAATGGGGAATTTGCAGTGCAATTTTGGCTCACCAAGTTCCCTTTCTAAGAAATATCAAATACGGTATTGTTCAAATGTATATTTTCCCCACTAAGTATGGCAAAAGTATAATTTGGGAAATCGAACTAACATTTGTATTTTTTAAGCCTTCAATCCTTAGTTTGCTTACATTGTTTTGATTAACATATGAAGACCTAAATTGGTAGTTCTTTTCGTCTACTAACTTACGCTGCTAACTGGGAATAACGTATAAGGAAAACATATGTTATAATCTGTAATAAGGCAACATTGTGTTTGATATATACACAGTTTAAAATTCTACATAATAGATACGTGAGTCAGACCTTACAAATGAAAATGTGCAAATCAGAATTTGAGTCCTCTCCATATAGTAAAGAAATACATGTGTAGAAACACCAGTACATTCATTTCTTTGTTGTCTCTCAATCATTCAACTTTGGAGTTATATTGAAAAGTGGATGAGAACATAAAATCATCCTCATTCCAAAATGTGTGAATGGGGTATTTTGCAATCCCAAGTTATCCTTCATAATAAATATTATCATTTTTACACAAAAAGTAACATGCCTGACATACCAAAAAGTAACAAACTGGTAAGGAAATGCGTTTTAACTTAATATCATGTTTATCAACAACTTAAAGGGGCACTAAACCCTGAAATACGGGCCAGCTTATATGAAAGGAAAAACACTTTTAAGCCATCAATTATAAAGACCCAATCTAATTAGGTCCCATTGGGCAGAAAGGTGTGTATTCCAGTAGTCCCATCTCCTCTCTGTGGCCATTCATATTCCACACATCCTGCAGGTGCCAGGATGTAAGATTCACTTTAATGTTGGTATGGCAGTGATAAGCTAGTTTGTACGCAGTGTATAGACTCTGGGTTTCTTCTCTCAGTTTCCAGCTTTTGGCTGAGGTGAATAGACCTGCAAAAGCTGATGATATCAAAATCACAATGGTGAATTCATGTGTTGCCTTTGGCTGTACTAATATATCTGGAAGTGGCGTTTGCTTTCACAAGATTCTTTGTGCTTCTGTTATTAAAATAAACTCCAGTGCTGAGGATAATTGTGTGACCATTTGAATTCACCATGTGAATAGACGATCAGGATTTCCTGATCATCTCGTCTCATTCACTTACACTTGCTAAGCCACCGAATCTAGAACATGCTCGTGTGTGCTGTGATCATTTTCTGGAAGATTACTACCCAAATTACAAAATTCAATCAGAACTAATTGGTAGAAGCGCAAAAAGCAGATACTTTAGCAAATTTAATGTTCCAAGTGTGTTGTCCAAATGGGACCTAATTGGATTGGGGTTTTTAATAGATGGCTTAGAAAGTGTTTTCCTATCATATAAGCTGGCATGTATTTCAGGGTTTAGTGCCCCTTTAAGACTGGTGATCACAGAGCACATCTCAATATGACCATGCATCAATTTTATGACAGGTGGAATATAATGTATAATTTTTGAGGCACTTTGGAAGCTTATATTGAACTATTCTTTTTCATTTCCATCACAAGATATCCGTATCCATACTGCCATTTTTGTTGTAGTTAACATGGTATATGCTTTGTGAATTACTAGTATGTAATTACATGTGGTTGAAACACAAAGCGATGACGCTTATGTACTCAAAAATGTAGTAGTTAACATTGTATATGCTTTGTGTATCATGTATTACATGTGATTGAAATACAAAACAATGACGCTTATGTACTTAAAAATGTATTAAAGATATTTCGATATGCGTTGCCTAGTAAGGATCAGGGTTATGTTTTGTTCCTTCTTGTGTTAATTGGCATGTGATATGTTCATGCAAGGGACACATGCTTCAGCTATGTCACAGGAGTCCTCTTGTTGGCTAGACTGTTGTCTCGTAGTGGCGCTTTGTTTGTTTTGGTTTCTGACCTAAATTCTTATTTTATGCTGTTTTGCCCTAAAGGTATTAATCACTTTGCATGTCTGTATATCTTTTGATTCTTGAAGCAACGGCTAACGTAGAAGAATGTATACTAGTCAAAGTACAACTACAATCTTTAATGGAGTCAGTTGTAAATCTCAACTATCGAGTCCTCTAAGAGACTAAATATGAATTATTTTATAAACAACGACAGGAATATATTAGCAGTGCACTTACCTCTAGAGCGAAACTAAGTTTAAAGTCATTGTAAACTCAGAAATAAATGTGTGTCAACCCAAGAATAAACTGCTCGGACTGTTTATCTCAAAGTGTTTAACTCTTTCATACCTATGGTTTCCCCTAACAACTTGTAAATGTAAGTTTCAATGTGTTCTCTGTATTAATGACATTGTTTGAAAATAACAGTAAATATAAAGGTAACATTGTAATGGCGAGAGGTAGGATTCGGCTTCAATCAATATTGCTCATTCACTTATTTCTGTCAAACTGATTTCCTTAGTAAGTTATCACCAAATGTGGCTTACAGTTGTAACCACTGTTGACGAATATCGGTTTAATAGATTTCTCTACGTAAAACAAAAAATAGAGTCAATTCTGAAAACTCCAATGTGTCAGATTGTTATGATTCTATTAGAATTCCCAATGCGATGGCCATTTTTGCTGCTTCATGTCCGATGTACTAAACTACTTTTAGTTCAAGTCACAAACTGGACTTGAAGTTTAATAATTGAAAAACCTCCAGTGCTGAGGATATTGTTGTGACTATTTGAATTCACCATTTGAAAAGACGATCAGGATTTCCTGTCCATATTGTCTCATTCAGTTGGTTCACGTTTCAGCTCGAAGGATACTGTACACTGCAGGTAAATGTTAAAGGTTTCTGATTAGTCTATGTGAGAAAGCTGATACAACAGCCTGCTGTTACAGAGAACACCACTTAAAGCGGAGCATGCCATCGTGGATATCTGCCTGCAGGACAAAGGATTGAGGACGAACGGACAGTCCGCATCACCACACTGCCCTACCAGTTTTTTTAAAAATCTAAATTGACAGTGTGTGTGTGGAGAGAGAGAGAGAGAGAGAGAGAGAGAGAGAGAGAGAGAGAGAGAGTTTGTATGTAGATATGCATGTATGTATGTATGTATGTATGTATGTATGTATGTATGTATGTGTGCATGTGTGTGTGTGTGTGTGTATCTATGTGTCTGTCGGCAGGTCCCCATCTGACTTCTTGCTTGTGAATCCATTTATAAATGGGAATCATTCCATGGATGGTTTGTCTACTCCACCTAAAACGAGTCCAGCGGACGAGTACATCTTTCAGAAATGGGGTATTGGAAAACCGGTAGCAGAAGTCATACTTATCAAAATACTCATTACTTTTATATCAACGTCTACACCACCATTGATATACATATGGATTGAAATTGAGATTGAACAAGCACGGGGTGTGTCCAATGTTTGGCGGACATATCAGTTTATGTCTGTCGTTTTCGAGGAGAATGAAACTCCGTGCCGGCGGAGGTGATTCATTTAAGGGCGTTTGGGAGTATAAAAAACGAAAAGGAAATTTAAATCACACACATTTTTGACAACTAATATAATATCTTGATAAAAAGGCACACATTTGATAAATGTTTGACCAATCATACATTCCTTCTGAGGTAACAATTACTCGTCAAACACGTTTAGTATCATATGTTATTTGAAGAGAAATGCACTTCGTTGTGCATGTATGTACTCTATACGCAGCCGGGGTAAGTAATGCCAAACCGATTTAAGCTCATATTGGCACAGATATTGATATGGACGTTCGCCAATTTGGAATAGATTTCGGGATAAGAATTTCATGTCTTGGTATAGCGGGTGATGTATCATAAGGAAATATGGGTCTTACTCCGAAATGAGATATCTTTTTCTGTGAAAAGTTTTATGTGCAAATAAATGCTCAACATTGGAGATCTATTCCACGAGTGACTAGCAAAGAGCTTATGGCGCGACCCAATTGTTATTTTTTCAGAGTTCTGCATTTATGCTGTATTGTACTTTTCCTTTTTTTCCTAATGTTATCATAGGGGAACGTCCTGCTGTCGTCAGTTTTCGGCCATATTTGGGCTAAGTCATGACTATCCAGTTGTCCGTGGTAGAGGAAACCGGAGTACCTAGTGAAAACAAACCCCTAGCCCCTAGTTCCTGGCAAATTTCAAACATGCTTCGGCTGGGATATTCGAACCCGAGAAAGGTGTGACAGACAGCAAGCAGTGAGTGGCAACGCATTAGATCAGGACGGGGCATCTGAGGGCAACCGAGGATCAGAGAAGGCCCCACAGGAATATAACACGTAATTTTGCTAGACAAGTGAAATTGACCAATCAGCTGCCATAATCAGAGTGGTGCTGGTGTCACAAAGGCATATATTATGATTTAGCTTGCATACTGGGGTGATAATCGACTTTTTAAAATTCCAAACTCTGGCAAATTAATATCCATGAACAATATCCATAACCACAAACCCGTAGCGACAACCCAAATGAAGAAGAAATGTGTTGCGGTTTGAGTTAGTCAGTATGCAACATAAAATAGATGGCATTATCCACGCAATCAAGGTAAGTTGACATCCGCTAATACTTTAAACAACACCCAATTTGGCCAACCAGACATAATTGATCTCGAACGAAATGGCAAGGGAAGCTGCCTGTTACTTATATATACGGTGCAACGAACGGGTGAATGTGCTTTCGATAACTACAGTACAGTCATTCGATTCCTGCTACCGGTCGATCGGACGTATTATCGTGCGTGGTTGTATAAACACGCATAGATAACATGTCAAAAGATAAGCCAAGCACATCAATCACCCACGTTTGCGAATCAAAGCTACATTCAGCTGTGAGGTCACCCCTGCACCAAAGCCCAGGAAACTGGGTGTCAATGGGGCGTGTGGTCGTGTGTTATGTCCGGGATGCCCACCCATTGAGTGCAGGAATGAAGTGTCGGCACTGTAGCTTAGTGGGACTGAAAGCACACAAAATAAAACTGCTTGAACTATTTCGGAATGTGTGTGTGTGTGTGTATGTGTGTGTGTGTGTGTGTGTGTACAAAAGGGGAATATTTAATCAGGAAACTACCAACAAACCTTTTTAAAATCATTTTGGATTTCAAAGATATTACCTAAGCATTAGCGTATTAAATAGAATAGAAGGAATGTATGTCAGGAGTTCTAGATATTGATGTATGCAACACTACCTAAGCCATAAACTTCAATGACCATCAAAGATACTTGATACTTTTAAACATAAAGTATTATCAACATTTACATATAGTAAGTGAAAAGTTATTACAGGCGAGATATGTTATTAGACTTTCATTGATATGGGTGAGGCCCAAAAGTACCATTCTTTGTTAGAGGCTTGTTCATATCTCATAAAATTGTTATAAAAGCGGGCGGCTGTTATGACCAGATATTGAACAGAGTAGTAAGCTTTTCCCTCTTGGATAATGTGTTTCCCTCTTGCATATTAGGGGCCATGCTGCAAACAAGATACACTTTCTTTCCATTTTCAATTTTCTGCAAGGCAGATGTTTATTATTGCCTCTCAAGGTCATCTTATTTCAAACGTTTCAATAATGTAATTCAAAAAATCAATTCACTGATGATCATCGAGCATGTAATAACACCTCAACTACAGTTCACGTTTGTTGATATTCGAGACATTTGCAACAATCCCACATTCTTAATCAATTCACACAATTCTTGAGACGTAAATAACAGCGGTTCTATGGGATCCCACTTTGAGGAAAATCTGATTTCCGCAGTCACTGTCATCAGAGACGTTCTTTCCACTTTGATTTTTAATCAATTTTGCTTTGCTTTATATGTTAACAACTTTTTAATCTTAAATCTTACATTATACCTAGGAAGTAATTGTACGTACACAAGCATTCAACTATTTTTCATCAACATATTGAAACACGATACATTTACCTCAACTTCAACAGTGCAGTAATATACATTTAATGGGCCATTATGCTATAAATGATTAATTAAGTAAACGCCATCTTATATACATGTTGACTATATATATATATATATATATATATATATATACATATATATGTATATATATATATACATATATATATATATATATATATATATATATATATATATATATATATATATATATATATATATATATATATATATATATATATATATATATATATATATTATATAATATATATATATATATATATATATATATATATATATATATATATATATATATATATATATATATATATATATATATATATATATATATATATATATATATATTGCTTTCCACCAGACTAGAGACTTCCTTGCAATATTTATGTATTGACATGTGAAATGACGTTTGGTATGAATAAAGCAGACTAAGGCCTGTAGGGCTGCAGCGCTTATATGAATCTACCTTTCAACTTCAGGTGGATTGAAATGACTAGTATAGTAGATCTCATAGTACTGATCAGTAATAAGAGTTATTTGGGCTAACATTTAAAGCAAAGTAAACTTCTTAAGTCAAACGTGTACCATTTTGAGATTGAAAAGATTTGCATTATGGTTACCGCTAGTAAATATCATAATACCGACATCTCTCTCCAAAGGTATCATTATATTGATAAAGAATCAGAGCTGAGAAAGTATTGAATGAGTGGTTCAAATTTCCGCCGGTGATTTGATACATGTCTAACCAGTCAGCAATCAGTGGCTTCTTCACTATCATTACTGTGATATAATGCAGATTAACCCATTAATGCTTAAGAGTTCCCTTTGAAAGTGCCCGTATCTTTGACACTTTCGACAAGAACTAAGGAATTAAGAACAACGTTACAATATATCTAAAGGAAAGTTCTCTATAATATACTGGTGAACAATTCTCCTTCAAATGTTTTCCTAACTCTGCTTTCACCGGAAATATGTAAGCAAGAATTCACAGATGTCACAATAACTTTCAGCTCTGTGTGTGTTAAGAGGTTGAGTTAACTGTCAGTTAATCATTAAGGCCTATCATTATAGTAAATCATTGATGCACACGAGTAATGACCATAATTAGCGGAACCCTCACAATCAAGTCGGAAGTAGAAGCTTTAAGAGATATGTTGACCAGATTTGACTGTGTGTAGGAGATTGTTTCATTGTTAAACAGTAAAGGTAAAGGTATGTTGAAAAGCACTTGGTGTGAGTGCGTCAATATATATATCTTTTATTGACTGTAATTTCTTACAAAAGACAATATAACAAATAAGTAAAGTAAATATTATAAGAACAAATAAACATATACAAATAAGGGAACTGGTACGGACTAGAGAGGGATTGTTCTAGTTCATTAGTCGAGGTGGAAAGCAGTCTGATCCGTGTGAGTCAAGATTCAGATTAAATTAAGAATTTAGCCGACTCCTCTTTTCTCAGAGGTGTTCCTTATGTACATACGGGATACGGAGTTTAGTACAATCATTCTTATGCGTTGCAGTAATTCTTCACTGATACCATCAATCGGCTATCCTAGAATGATGTGTAGAATGTCTTTTCCCGTATCTCTAATCGCATTCTCAATACACCTATCGACATTACTAATGTCATTGAACATTTGAACTCTCTCTTGGTGAAAGAAAGGGCATTGCAAGATAAGATGTCTGGCGTCTTCTACTTCGTACCGATCGCATAGGACACACATTTTGTTCACTCTTGGCTGGTTTCTAGATTTAACGTCATCGGCTAATAGGTTACTTGAGTGGCACAAGATCTTCATAAGGATTTCGCATTTTCTAGTCATTTCTGGGTATTTGTCCGAAATCTGCCACCACACAGAATATCTTGTTTCATTACCGATATTACTCAGTAAATCCAGACTTCTATGCATATGTTTCTCTATTTGCCAATATGTGTTTTCTAGTTCCCAGCCTCTAAATAAGTCTTAAATAATGTACAGGAAAAAAATATAAATATGTGTTTCAAAAGACCTGAATAAAACATACAGTGCCGGCATTTAATTACTGTACTTAACGCGTGGGCAGCCCGGGCATAATACACGACCATGCGCCCGATTCCCATACAGTTTCTAAGGTATGGATGCATTGACCCTACAGCTAAACGTAGCTTTGATTCGCAAGCTACCTGGTTCATTGATGTATTTGGCTTACGTTTCGGTGTGTTTTCCATTGATGTTTGTACAACGTCGTCTTTGATCCGTGTCAGTGGTGAAAGACATCTAGCAATAAGTGGCAGTTCCTTCGGCCATTAAGTTATTAGGGCTTCCCACCCTGAACCTGTGAGACACACATTTTAGAAAAAAAGCTTAACTCAATTCAGTCATGGGCCCAGGATTATTTAGTGAACATTGAAGGAAGTTGTAAACCTTATATCTAAGTTGTATAATGTTAGGTTTATTGACTTTTGGATAGATTTATGAAGAAAGGCCTCCATATACAAGCAATGGTGGCCATGTGGGCTCGAGTGAAGCACATAAGAAATGAATAAAAGAGATTATTTCTAAATTAAAAAAGAAAAAATATTAAGGCAGAAGTAGCCCCATCGGTTAGAGTAAACACAGTATCCCAATAGAACAAGAGAGTACAGTACAGACATTTAATTCCTGCACCAGTCGACCGGACGTCTGCCAGTGCCTGGGTGTGAAAACAGCCTTGGATAACATGTCAAAACAATAGCTCGATCCTATCAATGACCCACGTACTGCAAATGAATGCTACGTTCAGTTGTGAGGTCATCCATGCATCCATGCCCGGGAAACTGGGTGACAATGGGACGTGCGGTCGTGTATTATGCCCGGGATTCACACGCATTCAGTGTTGGAATAAAATGCTGGGACTGTATTCGCGTAGGTATCCATAAAGTTAGGTTTGACGTTCAAGGCAAAATGTTATAGGGAAACAAATAGGCAAGATAACCGTTCCATAATAATGGTCCCAAAGAAAAAGGTCACAAGGTGACTAAGGTACTCAGTTAGTAACAAGTAAGGAGCCTGAAATCATCAAATACCAAAGGCAAAAGCAATCAGGTATTTCCAGATATCCGCATTGGTTTTACGCCTCTCTCAGTAGCTTGTGTCACATCGTGACGATTTGGGTAAACCGGAACGGGGAAGAAATTATCCTCTCTTAACGAATACTTCCAGAAGCATCATAGACAGAGCTTCACAACCCACAACATTGCATAACAATATAGCGACCAGGCCAACCCACTAATGGTGATCTACAGTACAGCCATTTAATCACTGCACCTGACGACCGGACGTCTGCAAGCGCCTGGTTGTATTACACTCATGGAAAAACATGTCAAAAGTATAAGCCAAGCACATCAGTGACCAACGTAGCTGTGACCAATCAAAGCTACGTTCAGTGGTGAGGCCCATCCATGCCCAGGAAAACCGGTTGGCAATCGGTCGTGCAGTCGTATATTATGCCCTGGCTGCCCGCACAATTAGAGCAGAAATTAGATGCCGGCACTGTAGGGGAGACTGAAACCCCACGTTAGCGAGTCGTGCCTCATGCCCATTAGGTTACGTCATATTCCTATCCTAGTGGTAAACATAACATTAACACACACTGCTAGTCAAGGTCAGGAGCAGTTAAGAATTGTCAGATGATTAATAAAGGCATACTGAGTTGCTTAACTCAACGTATTACTTTTATTAACAGGTTATCACCATTGGTGGCACGTGTGAATTGGGTTAGTAACTTAATGAAAGAGATGCCTGAGAGAGTTGGACACTTTGTAATCATAGATATGACCTCCTTGTTATGCATTTGCCATCTGCGTCATTTCAGGCTGGGGCGACCTTCCCTTAAAGCTGAGTGTTCGAAGAAGTTACCACAGATTACCTCTGTGTCTCACCCCTACTGGTATTCAATCCCTGGAAGTGGTGAGTCAACAAGTTGCATGTGACGTGGGTTTAAACGACGGCATTCACTGCGCCCTGCCGTTTCCTCCGAACATTTACTACTCAGTATTTGCGACGTTGACGTAAAAAGGCAAACACGGTGATGATAGACAAAGTTCTGAATTCTTAGTAAAATCCTGAGAGAATCTATTCACCTAAGAGAAAGGATACTGGGGCATTATTTACAGGTTACAGGTAACTATGGGTTAACCAGTCCTCAACCTGGCAATTTTGGATGCTGACTGGCAGGGCATCGGTATACCCAAAATCACATGAAACAGCTTATAAATCTCCAATTTCCATTCTAGCTTATGATAAAACGTTAAAACTATAATGACAATGTTTAATGTAAATGTTTATGGATTACGTATACACATGTTAGTGGCAACTGTGAAGGAGTGAGATTTAAACAGCCAGTCACGGTTAGGTCAGACAAACACCGCGACAACCTTCAGTACAGATAGTTAATTCCTTCACCAGTCGAACGGACGTCTACCAGTGCCCGTTTGTACAACCACCCATGGGTAAAAGGTCAAAAAATAGGTCAAGCACATCAATGACCCAGGTAACTTGCGAATCAAAATACGTACAGTTGTGAGGTCATCCACGCATCCATGCCCAGGAAACTAGGTGGCAATTGGCATGCAGTCGTGAATTATGTACGGGCTGCCCACGCTCTTAATGCAGGAATTAAATGTCATCACTGTACCTCGTCCGCATAAGCTTAAAACTGGTTTTGCATGGAAACAAAATTCAATAATCCTAAAATTTCGTTGGCATCTATCATTGTGAAAAATATACTGTATTATTAATGAAGGTTTCATGGCAAAAATGTCCTATGATAATTAATACAGTAAGAAACATCTAACGCAAGAACTTTGCATTCTTATGTATTTACCTGAACCAGCACATTAAATGGAAGATTCTGCTCTAGATCTTTAATCAAGAAAACGCCAGCATAGCATATATAATACATGTCGATCAATTCAAAGATTGGAACAATGGTTTAACTGACTAAACCATTTCTTTGTATTTTCATGTCCTTGACTATTGGAGATTTTTCCTTTGAGTATGCATGATTTGTATTGGTTTTAAGTTATTCATCTCGTATGTTTTATATTTTACTTCCATTGTAACATGTGGGTGCTAACTAAGTAGATGTTATTATTCATTTAAGTAAGGACACATGTATGCCATGTGGTGAGCATGTGAGAAAGTTGCCAGTGACTTGGAGTTAGGCAGTGGTTTTCGCAGGGTACTCCGGTTTTCTCCACTACTTACAACTGGCAAGTCGCAATTGGCATAAATGTGACGAAAAACAAAATTCCAAATTCCAAAATGCCATGTGGTGAATGGTAAATGTATGTCTTGCACAGTAGCAATATCTCTAATTGAACAAACAAAGGAGACATGATGTGATGTGTGAGAGGCCCTAAGGAAACTGGCTCCTTGTTTTATTCCACTCACCTGGCTATTCCTCTCCATAATGACAAAGGAGAAACATCCTTCTTTATGTGCATTAACAGTGTAGTTTGTTTGGTTTTTATTAGGGTATTTTACCATAAAATCTAACCTGGGATTATGGTCATATGACTCGGTTACTCCATAAATCACAGTCCCTAATCCTTTCACAGCTCATAAGCATTAAAGCTCAGATGAGATGACCCACGGTAGTGGATAATTTCTATTTAACGCCGGTGCACACCTAATAGATGATTTACATCCTCTAGGTGATTTAATACTCAAAATCCACACTTTTCTTCTGAATCTTCCTTATTCAAACCTTCTGGGTGATAACACTTAAAATCCACACTTTTCTTCTGAATCTTCCTTCCTTCTGGGTGATTATACTCAAAATACACACTTTTCTTCTCAATCTTCCTTATTCAAACCTTCTGGGTGATTACACTCAAAATCCACACTTTTCTTCTGAATCTTCCTTATTCAAACCTTCTGGGGGATTACACTCAAAATCCACACTTTTCTTCTGAATCTTCCTTATTCAAACCTTCTGGGTGATTACACTCAAAATACACACTTTTCTTCTCAATCTTCCTTATTCAAACCTTCTGGGTGATTACACTCAAAATACACACTTTTCTTCTCAATCTTCCTTATTCAAACCTTCTGGGTGATTACACTCAAAATCCACACTTTTCTTCTGAATCTTCCTTATTCAAAACTTCGGGGTGATTACACTCAAAATCCACACCTTTATTCTGAATCTTCCTTGTTTGAAGCCTCTGGGTCATTGCACTCAGAATCCACACTTTTCAAAATCATACTTCTTTTCTTCTGAATCTTACTTATTCAAGCCCTCTGGGTCATTATACTCAAAATCCACACCTTTCTTCTGAATCTTCCTTAAACAAACCCATTGATGGTTCGATATCACGGCCAATGTGACAAACCAATCTCATTCTAAAAATGTATTGCTTTAGGATAATAGAAGGTGTAAGAGAATTTCTCGCTCGCTTTGCTACTTATCCAATGCTATGGTAAGGCAGTGTTTTGTTGTAGTCGTTCCAATTTCCTTTCACGTTTTCTAATCACAACCTCTATATTTGTGTTTATAGATGCTTCACAATGGCTCTTTCAACGTACGTGCTAATGCCAATTCTGTGTGACATGTTAGTAGAGACTGTATTTATGTGAGAACATATATGGCCAGTTTATTGGCGGTGCGCCACCAAATGATCATTATTTCAACAGTATGGGTTCAAAACATGGTGTGGTCCTCATGATTAAAGTATTACAATTGTCGAAATGGATAATTATTTTTCACCACAAATCAGCTTCTTAGCAAGGTGAAAAATCTTAACCAAAAGGCAACAATTTGAATGAAAACTGCTCATGTATAAAATCGACACCAAGATAAAAATTTAAGAAATATAAAAAGTATCCTTAATTGCATAACAGTTGCAGTTGAACATATATATATATATATATATATATATATATATATATATATATATATATATATATATATATATATATATATATATATATATATATATATATATATGTGTGTGTGTGTGTGTCTGTGTGTGTATCTGTGTGTCTGTGGAGAGAGACAGAGAGAGAGAGAGAGAGAGAGAGAGAGAGAGAGAGAGAGAGAGAGAGAGAGCTGAATAAACAAAATCTTAACCTTTTCAATGAAATACAAATTAAGAAACAAAAAGTGGATGTTGACCGAAAGGAAATGGGAATAGAGAAATAACATAACTTTTCTCGTAGATAGTTATATCTCTGTACGTGGTAATCTTGAGCAATAAAGATAGCAATAATATACAAAAAGATCACATTCAAAACATTTTGTATCCAATTCACTATATAATATACTTTTATTATTCTCAATCTGTACATATACAGTAAACAAAAAACTTTTCAACCGTAATAAAGACTTTTCACATAGGCACACGAAACATGACCATGAAATAATCGCTGGCTTCTAAGGTGTTTCACTATGTAATGGGTTTGGCCATCCGGCAAGGGAACGACTGAAAACTGTCGCTAATGGAAAGCTTTTTTCACGTGAGGTGGGTAATGGATGTGAAGAGTGAATACATGTTATTCATGTAGCATAAGTAAAACACATACTGCAAAATAGACTGGGGTTCTTCGGCTGGATAGGAAGTTCACTTAGTTCTGGGTTGAACAACAGGAAGTTGTACAGCTGTTATACAGAGGTCATTTCGAACTGATTACACTTTTTGATGTCTTTATTGTTTCAAAAACATGAATTAATTAGATAGCTTGCATTCATCAACTATCTTCTAGTAATTTAAAGAAATTCAAATATATGTTGCTCAATTTGAGGTACACCTCTTGGATATATATATATATATATATATATATATATATATATATATATATATATATATATATATATATATATATATATATATATATGTATATGTGTGTGTGAGTGTGTGTGTGTTGAGAACATATGCTTAATTCATGTTTAGTGAATTTCCCTGCCTACATACTGATGTGTCCCCCTCACTGTTTAGTGCCGTCGTTGTAATATCAAATGTATGACTTTCATCTGATGATCTGTGTGTGTATTTTCAAATGTTTTTGATACTATTCCAGATGTGACCTATGATAAACTTTTCACCCACTAATCTATGGGTGAGGTATCAGTTGGCAAACACAAAAGGAGACCAGGTGGGTTGGGAACTGCGCTAATAGGTAATGTCTGATTGCTTTTGAACCCTCTATAGGCAGAATTCTCCGCAGGCACTCCGCTTAGTGGTATTATCACGTACATTGCACCTTCGAAATATACATACATACATATATATATATATATATATATATATATATATATATATATATATATATATATATATATATATATATATATATATGTATAAATAAATAAATACATATATATATATATATATATATATATATATATATATATATATATATATATATATATATATATATATATATATGTGTGTGTGTGTGTGTGTGTGTGTGTGTGTGTGTGTACCTACTAGTTGTGTGTGACATCCGCCGAAAACCGCTAAGTTCACCAATGAGAGCGTCCTCATCGCTGTTTGCTGTAACCAGACTGTATACTATTTGATAATGACTTAACCAACGAAACTGAATTGAATAATGACAGGACCTTCCTTCTTTCTACTTCCCCGCTCCATCTGTTCTATCGTGTTTGCCTCAGCTTTTCCTAATGATCTATTGACATCAGAAGGTGAATTATGCAATCGATTTTATTCCCTCCCACATAAATGTAACTCGCCTTTCTAGAAACCTTGATTGAAGCCACGGACGTCAGAAGGCGTTGGATGTATTGCAGAGGTTATTACCTCTTCATTTACAGTCTCCTGATTTGATCACGCCCCACACATGGATAATTGCTTTTCTAGGGAGCCCTACATCTAGCCAACCCTTTGTCACAATGTGTAATAAACATCGGGTGAAAGGGACACATTCTGAAAGTCAGAGACGATTAAATCCGACACACACAATAAAACCTGCATTCTATCCTTTGCTTGTGTGTACCTGTGCGTGCATATAAACGTAAAAATTAATCTGTGTATATGCATGGGTGTATATCTAATTACACTATGTTGTTGAATTTAGAGATGTATGTATGTATGTATGTGTGTATGTATGTGTGTATGTATGTATGTATGTATGTATGTATGTATGTATGATTCGATACATGCATGTAGGTATGTATGTATGTATGTATGTATGTATGCATGTATGTATGTATGTATGTATGTGTATATGTATGTATGTTTGTATGTATGTATGTATGTATGATTCGATACATGCGTGTATGTATGTATGTAAGTATGTATATTTGTATGTATGTATGTATCTCAATTGAAGTCGAAATTCCTGTTAAATATCATCGACCTGGGAAATGCTCAAAAAGCTACTCAAAATAGATTTTTGGTTGTTGTTAATAGTACAATTCGCCGCCTAGTATCGTCTTTGTGCAGGTCCCAGAGTCAGAATAGAAGGGTACACCCTCAAATCGCAAATCAAATATTTGAACAACCATACCAGGGAAATTGAATTTAACTTTTATGAATATAAATAGTACTTTATTCTGATGTGGAATTTGCAATATGCATGCCTGTTACTGTGAAGTTAAACACGCCCCTTTAACGTCATGCTGCTATAACAGATTCGTTTAGTACAAACTGGTACAAATTATTTATTCTCTAGTTTGATTACATTTAGTTGATGATGTTTTTTCTCTCTGTTTTTTTTTTGTTTTTAAAGAACTTTGGATCACCCATAGTTCATTTATTTTGTTTTTCAATATTATAACAAGAACAAGTGTAACAGAATAGATAAACTAAAACAGGTAAATTACATAAAGTCATCACAAAGAGTACAGTATCTTTCATGAAAAATAAATCTTATCTATACATTTTATATACAGTGATACTTGCCTCCCTTTTTACGCACAGTACAACATTGGAGGTCTTTTTGAGACTAATAGACGTCACAAGAGCGGCTGCTGATATTTTGTCTATATACTATTTCTGTTAATAAATGTGGGTTTTTTTGTTTAATATAATGTGAGGTATTTTTCCCACCTCCTCTCATATTGTTCAATCTTGTCATTTTCATTGGCGTATATTTCTTCCGACTCTCTTTCAATTTCTAATAATGCCTTAAAGTGCATTAGCGAGTAGATATTGCCTTTTCCCCTATTTTGATAGATCAGTTTTTTGGCTATTATAATAATTAAGTTAAAAAGGGGATCCATTTCTGTGTCCCCAAAGATTAAGATTTGATGTTCTAGTCTAAAATTTCTGTAGCCAATTTCAGTAAGGAAAGTATTTATGTCGGACCATAGATTTCGAGATCTTTCACAAAAAATAAAGGCATGTGCATTTGTTTCTATCTGTTGGCAGAATTCACAATTGTCTGTCTCTTTTATGTTCATACGGAAAAGTCTTGCATTTGTGGCTACTCTTCCAAACCAGATTTTATATTGGATATCCCATAGGTACATATTCCGAGTTGTTTTTCTAAAAGTTTTAATTGATTGCTTTACCTCTTCTGCTTCGATATCTTGTAAGATATCTATGTCCCATTTTTGTGATATTTCAACTAATATTTTGTTTCCATATTGTCCTGTTTTTCTATATAGATTTTGACATCCCTTTTTCTCCGAGAAAACTATATTTAGCAGGTAGGGTCGGTATGGTCCTGTGTTTTCTATCTGT
The DNA here is from genome assembly GCA_963942565.1 of Maea johnstoni. NCBI lineage: Eukaryota > Metazoa > Annelida > Polychaeta > Spionida > Magelonidae > Maea > Maea johnstoni. The sequence continues at coordinate 26,009,205 of OZ012686.1, forward strand.
TTTTTTGCATTTTTAATAAAACCTTTAATACTCTGTTTAATCGACATGTATTCTAAGAAATTTAGGGTAACATTTTTTGATCTTAACATTTTTTGATCTTTTTTGAGGGTTTTTTCTCTCTGTTTAAAGTTAAAACCATATCTTGAGAATGTGATATAGATTGGTGCCTTTCAGAATGTCACTTGCCTCATAATAGGAAAGAAGTACCACATGTTTTATGCCTAGAACGACAAAAAGACCGTAAACTTTTGTGGAAAACATGGTCATGTTACTGTAAGCTGGTGCCATTGAGAGGTGTATTCATAATGTTACATGATCATATCAGGATACATCTACCAAATGAAACGCCATCCTCTTTGGAATATATTCAGGGAGTACTGGAGTACTAAGAGCGAAATACTCTGTGTTGCTAATGAAAGACCCTATAACCCTATCCAGCTTGTTAGTGCTCTA
>OZ012686.1:26012157-26014370 GCA_963942565.1 Maea johnstoni
GTGGTGATTTATTAAACTGATTCATAATAACGATGATAATTATATAGCTATGTTGCTTTTCATATAAACTGTACATGAAGTATCTTGCTATAGATTGCGCTTAATACCATATGGTCAGCAACTAGTTAGATTCTTCACAACATCCAGTCCAAGCGAACACGTCTAAATGTGCGGCAAATATCTTGCCTAAATATAGAGGGAGCCACCAAATGGCGATTGCACTCGACACCAGTAGAAGTAATACATGCATTCTCTCCGGTGCGTTTGAGACATTCGCAGTCCAAGTCAAAATACATATGTTTAAATCTAAATCACTACTAAGTTGAATTGATAGAAGTATGATTAGGTTGAATCATGGACAGATATTTACGTTGTGGCACCACACTTGGGTACTATTGAATTGGTGGTAACGCAGATACCGTTAATCGTATGCGGTTGCTTACTAGTACAGCGGCTGTATTTGAAGTTTCTTAACGGAATAGAAATGGTTCTGATAACACTCACCACACAAGCGCGAACGCTTAAAATCTCTCTTTGGTCCTTATGTTGGTTCGCTAGAATTTCGTTCGACGGAGGTTTTGAAAACAGGCGTTGTTTTTTGTGAGTCTCGGAGTCTCGTTGGAATTGTTCGCTATCTCGGCCTCGCCAGTCTACGATTACAAGCACCATGGAAATCAGCCGCATGCAGTCTAAGGGCACACCCACTCGCATGATTGGACGAGAGTTCGTGTGACGTCACGTCGATGGTGTGGGTTGGAGTGTTCTGTCGTCCCACGTTGGCAGATGAATGAAATAAGCGAATATTTATTTTGTTTATTCTTAGAACAATTTCGAGAGCAATCAATCAAATATAGACTCAAAACCTACGATGACGAAAGGCACATCCCACACGTAACAGTGAAATGAATTTACTCAAGAAAAGGCATTGTATTGTATTGACAATATGTATTGTTTAGTGACAACAACGACGTGTCATAAGAGTCATTATCGTTGTCAATATCATTAGCATTGTCAATGTCAATATATTGTACACGTTGTAGTTCTCTACTGTCAATAAAGTATATATATATATATATATATATATATATATATATATATATATATATATATATATATATATATATATATATATATATATGTATATGTATATATATATATATATATATATATATATATATATATATATATATATATGTATATATATATATATATATATATATATATATATATATATATATATATATATATATATATATATATATATATATATATATATATATATATATATATATATATATATATATATATATATATATATATATACATATTTAAATATTGTCACTCACTGTCTGTTACCCTTGTCCAGGTTCACAGATGACTTGATACGCGTGATAAGGTTGGCAGTGACTTGGGGTGGGACGGTTGTTTTCCTTGGGTATTCCGGTTTCTTTCGACGTTTACAACTGGCTAGTTACGGCTTGGCCTTTACATGTTAGATTACGTGACGAAGCACATGTTTGAAGTTGCCTCTTGGAGCTTACGATGCAATTCTGTAAAAATCTGATTGCTGAAACATGTGGTGCTTTAAGTGCACCCCTTTGTCCCCAGTTCAAATGGAAAGATGAAAAATCATAAAAAGACAAGAACATTCTGCTTTGAAATGTCCAGTGTGTAATGTTAAGTTTGGCCTGCATTTGTCTATAACTGTTTTCGTTTCTTAAAAAGAACAATATACAGCAGTGGTAAATGCTTTGCAATATATTGCACGTGTGTAATAACTGCTTATATAATAACTACTGCTTGTATAAATTTAACACAACTGCTTGCGTAATAAGAAATTGACTGCTTATGTAGTAACACAACCGCTTGCGTGATAGAGAATTGACCGTTTGTGTTCGACAACCATTTACGTGATAAGAGATTAACCGCTTATGTCCCTTTTGTATGTGTTTATACATTTATGCGTGATAGAGAATTGACCGTTTGTGTTCGACAACCATTTACGTGATAAGAGATTAACCGCTTATGTCCCTTTTGTATGTGTTTATACATTTATGCGTGATAGAGAATTGACCGTTTGTGTTCGACAACCATTTACGTGATAAAAGATTAACCGATTATGTCCCTTTTGTATGTGTTTATACATTTATTGACTGTGACTGTAAATATATATATATATATATATATATATATATATATATATATATATATAT
>OZ012686.1:26014570-26019570 GCA_963942565.1 Maea johnstoni
CATTTGCCAAAAATATTTAAATGCCAATAGCAGATAAAATAATTACAGGGATAGTAACATGATTGAGTTGCATTGCCAACTGTTATCCTTTCCTAATGATGTGTCTGTGAAACATTGCTTATCATTTAAATAGCACACGCAACAGCGTGTGTTATTTAATTAAATAACACACGCTACCAGTTCAACAGTGATACTTTGTGCATGATGTGGCATGCACCATCTCTTTACCAGTTCCTCTATGTGAATTTGTCACAGTGCATGCATGCCATTTCTGGGTCTCCTGCTGGACCAGCAGAAGATCGCTTGTATTTACTGCAAAATCTGTAAGAAAAATGTCCGTTTTGAATGCCTTCTAGGTACTTTTAGAAATGAATTAATTCTTCACTTTTGGTACCAACATTTAGGGAAGCTTTTCAATTTTAAGGTTATTGCCCTGGCGTTATGTTTCGCTGATGTTTATTTTGAGTTATACAAAGTCAATGCCTTGACTCTGCTAGATTAGTTGATAGGTGACCAGAAGATCTTACAGGGGGTAAATACAATTCAAATGCCTAAATTTTACATGTTATGGCTATTATGACATAGTTTTACCCTGAAATGGCCCTGAGAATCATCACTTGGTAACCCAATGGAAACCCTGGTTCACACATGATATTTAAGATTAGTTGATAGTTGAAACAGAAAATACTGCAAGAGAAAAGATACAATTCAAATGCCTAGATTTTACATTTTGTGGCCATTATGACATGATTTTACCCTAAAATGACCCTGAAATGGCCCTGAGAATCATCACATGTTAACACAATGGAAACCCTGGTTCACACATGATATCTAAGATTAGTTGATAGGTGAAACAGAAACTACTGCACGGGAAAAAATACAATTCAAATGCCTAAATTTCACAATTTGTGCAACTATGACATGATTTTACCCTAAAATGACCATTAAGTCATCAAATAACAACGCGTTTGGAAACCCTGTACCACACACGGAGCTTGATTTTAATCAATCGATGAATACAAATATCATCTGAGTGACAAATTTATAAGAAAAATGTTTCTCATTAATTTTTGTGCCCATTTTGATGCGTTTTTACCCTAAAATGACCCTGAACGCGTATATAGGTCACTAAGAGGTCAATTACGTTGTACGTAGATAAGTGTTAATTGGTTGTGATACTTCTGGTAGAACATGAAGTTCATTGGCTAATTGTTTTGAGGTGATAGAAATACATTTAACTCCATAGAAATGACCTCTGGCGGCCATTTTGAAAAATGGCCGCCAAAGTTGACCTAGGGCATTTTCAGAGTGCCTCCAATCTTTAAAATAGTTACTTTGGCATAAACTACCACTGTACCAAATTTGGTGCTTTTATCGCAAAGTGCACGATTCGACCCAAAATTGTCCCTTATCTGCTGGACTATATATTAAAGTTTCAGCTCTGTATATTTCTATTTAATTTTCGTATTCTTGTTCCTGTACCTTACTTTTTCTTTGGATCTTTGGTATTGCTTGCATGATCGTTTGCATTCTATCACTTTTTGTATGTATATATATATATATATATATATATATATATATATATATATATATATATATATATATATATATATATATATATATATATATATATATATATATATATATATGTATATATATGTATATGTGTATATGTATATATATATATATATATATATATATATATATATATATATATATATATATATATATATATATATATATATATATATATATATATATATATATGTATAAATATATAAACATATGTATATATATATATATATATATATATATATATATATAATATATATATATATATATATATATATATATATATATATATGTATCCTGTGAATTTCTCTTTTCTTAACCTCACTTTTTTGTGCACCCCCATTTCCTTTTTAAGATTATCTTGTATTTACTTTTTTTTTTATTCTGTTTGCATCCTGGCAAAATTCACTGCCTAAGCAGAAGTCACTGGCAAAATTCTCACATGCCCAAGCTGGGATTCGAATCTTGGCAGTGGTGAGAGACAGCGAGCAGTCAGTGTTAATCACATAAGGCCTAGTGCCTTATGGTTGTGATACTTCTGGTAGAACATGATACACACATCGTGTTGCCAAGTGTGACTTACCTGTCTGCAGTGTAATCAGAGGTGCACTTGGGGAAATAACGGCTATGCATATTGAAAAATAGTATTGGCTACAAGCAGGGCATATCAGTGGATCCCCTTATGTGACCCATACCACTGGTCGCGTGGCAAGAGCTGCTCCTCGCGTCCCATTATATATTTCACTAAGACTTCCGTGACAGAGGGGGGGAAAACGGGAGGGGGGGGGAAAGAAATCCTGTGAATTAAATTGAACTTGATTCACACTCTCTTTTATTGCAATTCTTTCTCTCTTTGACTCATTGATTATCCTCTCATCTTCAATTTGAAGTTCATTTTGAAATTCCCTTTCTTAAAAATACTGTGTAATTTTAACCTCCTGCGCATCATTGGATAGAACTTCAACCAAACTAGTTATTTTATTATCTATTTATTATTATTATTATTATTATTATTATTATTATTATTATTATTATTATTATTATTATTATTATTATTTTTATTATTATCATTATTATTATCATTATTATTATATTATTATTATCATTATTATTATTATTATTATTATTATTATTATTATTTATATCAGCATCATCAATGTCATTATTATTATCATTAGTAGTAGTAGTACATGTACATGTATTATCATTATTATCATTATCATATTTATTATTAGTAGTATTATTAGTATTATTTTATTATTATTATTGTCATTTTTATTATTATTATTATTATTATTATTATTATTATTATTATTATTATTATTATTATTATTATTATTATCAATATTTTAATTTTAATCAATATTATTATTACACATGCGAAATACGAGTATGTCTCTCTCCATCTTTTGGCTACACAATTTCGAATTGTGTCTACAAGGATCTTAGGCATGGACAGTTCCGACATTGTGGAGGTTTTTCCTTTTAATTTCGCATTTACAGAAACATTTGTGGGTTCCAAACACGTTCATTTATTCTAGGAGAGAAAACACATCTCGCCTTTTTTATAAGTCCATAATTAACTCCATATAAACCCTATCCCATATCTCGTCACATTGAGTTAACTTGTTATTCGTCAAGGCTAAGAATCCCCCTGTCTGCATCTGATGTTTTTTCGTTGACTTCATTTAAGTAGTATTAACTGCCGGTTTGCCTGTTTTAATAACTGCTCGCCGGCTAAACCATGTTGAAACTAAACGTTCTGTGTACAATATCGGGCAATGCTGTGATCAGGTTAATGTGAACAGCCTACGTGCTGTCGACCTTGCGAGGTAAAGGTGAGATGACCTAGTTTACGTTGATATTGTGCTGTGTCTGCAGTTCAGAGGATGTATTTGTACCAAACACCCGGCTGCAGTTCATCCTTTTGAATAATGATGTCCTCTACATTGCAGACATCGCTTTTCTATTAAGGAGACTGCATACAACTGTTTGACTTATACAACAATATCTGTCAGCATCTCTTGAGCGTTAAGGTAGGTAGGTATGTAACCTCTCAATATAACTATTTATATATATTATTGATGGGACAATCAAGATATTTTCGAAAAAATGGGTTTTATACTATTCGTGCATTAGGGATATCCATTTTCTAAAGAAAACACATTTGGTCCCTCTGCACTGCTAAAAGGCAAGTGAGATTGGTGCCAATGCATTTTGGTTATGGGGTGGATTTCTCTGATTTAGCCTATATATGGATAAAAAGGGAAAGATAAACAAATCATGTAACAAACAGTGTTTGTCGAAAATTCCTAATGTGGCTGACATCATGCAATGCATATAGCAATATTAATATGTCCGAAAGGGCAAACAGTTTTTAGCGTGGGTGCCTACGTTAAAATAGTCTGTAAGTTTGTTTGGGTAAAACATAGAAAAATATGCATAGTGTTTTCAAACGGAGCTCTTACCCACACGTATGGGCTGGAGGCCTTCAAATTTCACTGCCCTATCGTATTGACCAATCACTGGGGATAACATATTTCTTGTGTAATGTGGTGAACCATATGTTTTGAATCATTTTACAAAACGTCTTAGCCTATTTGTTCGACAGTCTATTCAAAGTTGTTGAGCCATGTATTTGCCTTATATGTAAACAACTTAAACAAATTCTGCTAGTGCGTCCAAGAGCGGCCTCTATTGACGAAGAGCGTCTTTCTCAATCTCCTGGCCTAATTCTGTATCCGATCACCCATGGCATAGACATAAGTTAGGGTCGATATATATATATATATATATATATATATATATTATATATATATATATATATATATATATATATATATATATATTATATATATATATATATATATATATATATGTATATGTGTGTGTGTGTGTGTATGTGTGTGTGTGCGTGTCCTGGCAAGTATCTATGTGTGTGTGTGTGTGTGTGTTTTACATACTTCATTTATTTGTCTTTTAAGCACCATGGGTATCGCACAAGCGGCGAGGAGGCTGCTGGGATGCTTGCAGGCACTGATGACGTTCTGCATGACGCTCCTACTGATAGCAATGATGAACTTTCCACCAACTCGATGGATATTGCAAGGCAAGATGTTAAAGATTTTGCCTAACAAAAGACGACCTTGTTTACTTTGCCAGTTTAGATTTCTTAAAATTTAACGCAAAGCAGTTCCTTATATGCTTTACATACTTGACTTTAAAGAAGGGGGATAAACCATTCGACGTAACTCTATTGAAACTGGAGGACCGCTCGGAAGCTCATCTCCTCGATTTTGCCTTGAATCGCCCCCCTGGTGGTCAACTTTGGAAGCACTACCTGACCCCCATTTATGTTAGAGATGGAAACCTTCAAGAAGATGGTTGACAACTTCAGCGATATTGCAGACTTTGTGATTATCTACATT
>OZ012686.1:26024570-26074681 GCA_963942565.1 Maea johnstoni
TCCCATGTGTCACGTTTTAACCTATCTTTTATCAATTTAAGGTTTACCATACCTAGATACTTGCTACAGTAGCTAGGTACAACAACTAGGAATGGGGCCCTCAACCGCAACTATATTTGAATCTGTTCTTTTATCTGGAATTGCTTCCAGTGCCAATTTTGTCTGTAAAAAACATTTTACATTTTCAGTTTTTATAACGTTTGAAATTGGAAATCTGACCCATAAACCCATTGGTGTATTTGGCAATGTTGACGTTTCATGGTAAAGTACGAAATGGCGCATGACATGCGCAAATAGTAAACATTCATCTTTACCATGGAAATGAATGTCATATCTTACTCCTCCTTTCTTCCTCCTGAATCTAATTCCAAAACTCAGGGCCACAAGATTGCTTTGACACCTGGTGGTAACAATGAAAATGTGTGACCCATGTTCCTTGATGATCAATTCGACATTGGACACCAGGGGTCGCAGTGGTAGCATCGCTAAGATGAACTGACCATCTTGAACCAGTCCCTCCAGAACAGAGTCTGTCAGTGTGTGTGTCAGTTGTTCACCTGTTTCAGGTAGAGCACAATCTAGGGGAACATCTTGGAGTCCTCCCAAAAACTCCTTGCTGGTCACTCTTTGCAAGTCCTCCAACGACAGTAAAGCTGTGTGTAAAGCCTGAATAACAAAAGCAATGAAGAGATTAGTGTATATTTGAACTTTATGTTAACTTATTAGTAAAACGTTCAAAGGATCCTAATCTGACTTGTGGATAATATTTACTGTTCTTACATTATTGGGTTGAATTTTATCGAATGCAATTAGTTTGCAATGTATCTAAATATGACATTATGATATTTATAAAATAACGTATCATGTCAGATCAAGAAATGTTTGTAAGGGGTTCAAAGATATATATGGGTATTGCATTCTTTAACTAGAATGGGCAAGAATATTTAGTTGTTAAGAATCCTTGCTGCTCTTACTCATTACTCTTTTTTCCTCAAAGTTGTACTGTATATATGACTGAGGTTCAAGCAAAATATTGTACTTTAATAACATATATAGAGTATGCAAAACTGAATGTTTCGTGTGTGTGATTCCCTTAGATTTGTATAATATTTCAAATGTATCTACTAAGGGTAGATTGGTACATGAAGAAGCCTACCCTTTCTCCTATAATTCTGAGGCTACCGTTCTTGTCACATATTGCCTTGTAAATTCCGTAGAACCCAGCTAGTCTCATTCTCTTCATGTGCGGAAAATCTCTTTTTGCAGCTGCAAAATTGTGACCCTTGCCCTTTGTCGCAATGCCCATATTTCGGTACTCAGGGTGGGTCCTGATTGCTTGGATGACCCCTGTCTCTCCATCATCAACCATCGACACGACATTAAAGAAGACCTAATGAAACAAATATGGACGAGTGTATCAAAATAGGTTGCAATTATTTCATGCACACACACCTGAAACAAAATTTCATAATACATACACACATACATACATACACACACACACAGACATACATACATACGTACACACATACATACACACATACATACATACATACATGCAATGTTATATGTTTGGGTATATCTATCTATCTATCTATATCTATATCTATCTATCTATCTATCTATCTATCTATCTATCTATCTATCTATCTATATATATATATATATATATATATATATATATATATATATATATATATATATATATATATATATATATATATATATATATATATATATATATATATATATGTATATATATATATAAAATATATATTATATATTTATATATATATATATATATATATATATATATATATATATATATATATATATATATATATATATATATATATATATATATATATATATATATATATACAGTCAAACTTGCGAATAAAGACCGCACTTGGGAAGTAAAAGAACGGTCTTTGTTCACAGGTGGGCTTTGTTCGGGGGGTTGATTACTGATGCTATTTTCATAAGGGTGCATAGACTGCATACTATTTTTTCACTGTTTCATCTGTTTAAAAATAAATCACAAATTGCTGGGTAAAATGTAAAGAAGACTAAAATGTATCTGATTAAAAGGTTTATTAATATATGTAATGTTATATTTCATAATACTACAAATAAAGGTAAAAGTAGGAAAAGCAGTACATGTTTTGGCAGTTATCATATGAGCATTCAAAATAAGAAAGTTATACTCATTCACAATGAGAAAGATATACATGTACATGTACTTGGGAATCTGGGTTTTTCCAACTCCAAAGTCCTCGGCTATCTTACAAGCACTTCTGTTCTTATTGTTGAGCTCTATTACCTGAACACTTTCTACCAAGGTAAGAAACTTACTTTTAGGTGGCATCTCTACCTAGGTTATCAACTGTACTGCACAAAATCACAGGTGAAACATAGTCTTTGGAAAGAAAAAAGGCGGTCTCTGGTCCTTGTTGACAAGGGGTCTCTATTCGGAGGGAAAATATAGAGTAATTTCTCTCGGGGGGGATTTTGAGCGGTCTTTGTCGGGAGGGGGTCTTTGTTCGGGGGTGGTCTCTCGGTCAGGTTTGACTGTATATGCATGTATGTATGTATGTATGTATGTATGTATGTATGTAAATGATTTAATTTCCATATCTGAAGCTTGACAATCTTGCCTTCATGAAGATTTAGCGACCATGATCGCATGTGATTAAAAACATGAGTGAGCTTTTACACATTTATATTAGTTTTCTGGTATCCCAGGGAGTACTGACTGGGCAAAAGCTTCAAGCCAGGGAAATTAAAGATGGGATCATGGAATGCAAATGGACTTTGTCAAATAATCATTCTAGTCCTGATGATCTATTTTACATAAACTCGACTGGCTCAATGAGAAACGTTTATGTATTTGAACGACTATCAAGACCTCGAAGCTGACCCTATTCTATATTGTAAGGCATATTATGATGACCCTTGTTTCAAATTTATAATATATTTGGATGTTTTTATGATTCTACCTGGTTCATTTTAAGCTATTATGACTGGCCACATATTCTACCCTGTATTCATATGTAATGATTCGTTTGATAAGGATTGGGCTATATGTATGTATGTATGTATATTTATTGGCTATGATTTCCATCATAAAAGATTACATACAGTATAATCATGAGAACATACAAATAAGAATAAATAAATGTGGAGTACATAACGATAGGTTGTACATAAGTGACACAGACACAGACATAGGGTATTTTCACAAAACATTAAATATATAGATTTGATTTCCATATGGGAGGTCCAGGGTATAATGGCTAGGGTCATAATCCGTCACATGTACCATAAGTACCTCAATTATCCGACCCCCTGTCTATGTTTAACTCTCACATTATACATCCGTACAATGTAAGACGCGCTCGTTAACCAAACATTGCACATACGGTTAATATCTAGACCATCAATATAGGAACCCATGACCATACAAAATTTCTCATCCATTGATAATTGATTGAAACCTACATGACCCCCGATTATTGCTTCAACCTCATCAAACATGCATTTTCTTACATCCTGAGATACAGGACATACTAGAACCATGTGTCTCGCATCTTCAGCTTCTGGAAGATCACAAAATTCACACCATCTATTTGTAGCCGTTAGGCTTCTTAGGCGAATATCATCAGACTTTAACATGCTACATCGACATAATAATTTAGCCATAACCTCGCAAGTGCCCATACATTCGGGGAACATATCAGAAATCTCCCACCAGACAAGATATCTTGGAGAATGACAGACTCTCTCGAGTAGAGATAGGCTTCTGTGAGACCTCACTTGGATGGTCCAATATACTTTCTCAAGATCCCACGCACGTGCCCAAATAACTCTTTTCCACATAGGTTTTGAAACATACCGTTCATTTGTGACCAACAGTCTAAAGGAATCAAGAATACCGAAGATCTCTGCTGTCAGAATAAAATCAAAAACAGGACTACGAAATTGGTTATCCCGAAAATCTTCTAGATTATCAATAAGAAAAATGGACCTCTCGCGAAAGACAATCTTAACAGGTTCATGATCTTCTAAGGACATAATATTATGAACGAAGAGAAGCTTCTTAACTTCGATGTACCTTTCAAGCCTCATCCATCCAAGGGCGAAGAAGGTGCAGACTTTAGGAGTTCGATTATAAAATCTCTGCATCCTCCTACCGGCATACTCTTGAAATTCTTCAAGGAGGGTTAAATGTTTATCACTTAATACCAAAAGCTCCCAGCCATATGTAGCTATTGGTACTACGATAGACCAAAAAATCCTATTGCATGTACGGATAGTTAGTCCACACCTTCTTATCCCCAGTCCTGATATGGCATGAAGTGATCGCCTGGCCTTCGAGATCCTCTCCTCTAGGCCGCTTACATCATCATCATACAGACTAGCACGAATACCGACATGATCATAATTTTCACGCTCAGTGATAATATCACCACCTAATTTAAAACTACGTAAGCTTGAGTTCACTTTACTCTCATGTTTGTCTTCCCCATAAACTAGGATACCGCTTTTCTTGGCATTAAAATTATACCGCCAAGTACGCCCGTGGGCCGCAACAATGTCAATTGCACGATCTAGCTTGTATTTAGAAGTACTACACGTAGCAAGATCATCGGCATAGCCCACAGGCGTACTCGGCGTTCTGTATAACATGCAGCAAAGTCTGGACGATTTCAGTTCAACAATAAGAGAGTTTATGAACACAGTGTACTTCAACAAGGACAGAAACCCCCCCTGATGAATTCCACATAGGAGTGAATACCAGTCAGAGGTCTGTCCTTGTATCCGAACGCAGCATCTAAAGTCAACATAAAAATTATATAAGACGCGCCAGGTTTTCCCTCGAATTCCAAGTTCATATAATTGAAAAAAGAGACCCTCAATCCAAACTGTATCAAAGGCTTTTGCAACGTCAAAATAAGCCACCATACATTTTCTGTTAGTCTCAAGTGACGTGGCAACAGTCTCCTGAAGAAGTAAAGCAGAATGGATGCATGAGTGACCTTTTTTGCACGCACCCTGTAGGTCAGATATTATGTTGTTATCTTTCCACCAAGTCTCAATCCGATGCCAGATGACTATTTCCAAAATCTTATTAAAAACTGAAAGAAGCGTAATACCCCGGTAGTTGTTCGGATCCAGGGGACAAGTGTCCTTTCCTTTGAAAAGGGGCACTTGAATCCCAATCCGACAACATACCGGGATATATTCAGAAGTCCTGATCATATTGCATAATAAGGCAATGGAATCTACCATTTGTGGGCCCGCATATGCAATATGTTCAGTTGTCAAACCGTCAAAGCCAGAGGCCTTGCCTCTATTCAGATCCAATATAGCTTTAGTAACTTCCGACTTAGAAAAAGGTAAGTTCAGGAAACCATCACCTGCATCTCTGAGTCGTCCTTATAGTCACCAACAAAAGCCATTACTCTATCATATATTCACTATCAAAGTGCGGGGAATTCTTGGGTATTCCTAAACTCTCAAAATGACATTTCCAAATTTCCAATACCTCATTTATCTCATGAGTAACTTTCCCATCCCGATTTTTAATTGCGTTAACTTTACTTGAGGTACCATTCCTTGCACTCTTCAAGAGCCTCCAGAATTTATTTTTATCTAAATCGGCAGCATGGATGGCCTCAAGTATTTGATCGTTCTCAAAACTCAAAACTTTTTGGTCTCTTTATACCTAATGAAGTAGGTACTATCAGCATGGCGGGGCCTTTCCGACAGAAATCCACACTCTGTAGGCAGAAACCTTCATTAACTTAAGACCTTTTAACTGAGAGTTCCAAAAGGGCTTAATATGTCTACGATATCTAGAACGAGGCAAGTGTCGTGCAGAATTATGAACAATATCCACTAGGCGACCAAAAGCAGTATCGATATTATTTGTCGTATCCGGTAAACGTCTCAAACTGGTATTGAAGTTAGAGAGAGCAGTACTAATAATATCAGTGTATTTAGCCCTCAGATCATCCGTAGTAAGCTTGTCCCATCGAATTTTTTCACTCACAAAGTCACCTTCTTTAGAGACAGTTAATTCCTTAACCAAACACCTAATAAAGATCAGTAGGTGGTCGGAGGTATTGAGTGGATGTTCATCCTCCACAAAACAACTACGAACCCCATCCGTCATCGAAGAGGGGACTAAAATATAATCTAAAGTAGAGGAACTGAGAGGGCCAACAAAAGTGTCGTCAGGTCCAGTTGCGGAGTCCATCAGGTTTGTTACGCAAAAGTCATGCCTATAATAATAAAATCCAGAAGTAAGCTGCCTCTCTTAGTGGGCAGCCGTGGGCCCCTTGGACCCCCCACCAGATCCTACATCCGCATTAAAATCTCCACAGACTAACACAATGGACTCTTCACTCAGATACTCCACAATAGAGGTTAACTCGTCCAGGCAATTGGGGAAAGAGTACTCACCACCAACAGCAGGTAAGTAAAATGATAGGATAGACAGCTTTACACCATCGGATAATTGGACATTAATACCACAGATCCTATCATGGGAAATACTGCTGATAACCGAAACACCTGTTAGCTCCCTATTCCAGAATATAGCGACACCACCTTGTCCTCTAGAGGATCCATATGTTTCTGGCAAGGAAAATTTACTAGACTTGGCATGAAAATTATGTGTGTGGGAGACATCATCCAAAACGTTTAACCTATTTTTATGAAGCCAGTGTTCACTGGTAGCGACTATCATATTTTCACTAAGCAAGTGTCTAAGGTATGGTATAGATGACAGGTACCCTCTCGAATTCCAACATGCTATGGTTAGAGTGTCCAACCTACTCATAACATACATAGAAAGTAGGACAAGCACCAAAGATATTGTAGACATATTCATAATAATCCGGTTTATGGGGTAATATGCATCCAATACAAATCACCACTAAACGCCTAGCGTCAAAGTCATGACTATACAAGTCAAAAAGATGCCTACAACAGGAACAAAGGCTAGACACACAGCAATGAGACTGACGCAGGAGTGTATAAAGTATATATACAGAGGTGAGATGAGTAACCTGCAGACACCACCCACCTAGCTTAGCATACATATGACAGCATTTGACCAAATTGAGAAGTAGTATACATTTATATCCTGCGTCATCTGCCAGAGGACACCCACGCCTGTCTGCGGGGGTAAGTGATTTATCATGATGATCAAAGTTGGAGGGTGACAAGTACTGTAGAACAGGCAAAGTTCGCGAGTGCGATTATTTCGCGAATACGCGAACTGGTATTGCACTCGCGAACTTAGGGCACGCGATCAATTAGATGCATAGTTACTCTACCCACCACTGGAGGTGGTGGCGCGTCGATCGGTGAATTTTACTCCTAGACGGTCGAGGCTGAAACGAAGAAAAATAGGTCCAATAACTTCCCAAAGCTATCATAATATGATACATTGGTAACTTATGAATAAGTTACCAATGTATCATAACATAATTCGCATTCTTACATGTCCAGTTTCTAGGATATCTGGGCCAAGCTAAGGATTTCTTACGAGAAACAAGATGGCTGCCACCATTGTTCGATAGAAAGGGAGACTCGGCCAGGTGTTGCGGTGGAAACATTTGATAATTATCAACATACATACATGTGTATGTTGATAATTATCAGAATAATGTATATGATAAAGAGATAATAATATTGTCCCTGACTCGAATTGAATTGTTGCCGATTTACTGTTTACGGCAAGACGTGTATTTGCAGTTGACGAGTATATACCGGCATAGCGTGATTCTCACTCGTAGCCGGTCCGAGGCTGAAACGAAGAAAAATACGTCTAATAACTTCCCAAACCCATCATAATATGACACATTGGTAACTTATGAATAAGTTACCAAGGTATCATATTATAAATCGCATATTAGCCAGTCCAATTTTATTGAAACTCCTGCCTTATATGACTGCAAGATGGCCCCCGAATGTTTGCATTTTTCTAATTACTGTTTAGTTCAATAGATGGCGCTGTAGAACACGCTCACTCGCGAAATAAAGTACACACGAAAAAACGAAAAGTCGGCTTTTCGTGAAATTTTTGTAACGCGATATATACCTATTCTACAGTATACAATATGTAAACCATCTAGTCGCCTACTACAAAATCCATAACAAGAACCAGCCCAGCTAGACTGGTGTAGACATATATTAGATAAATCTATACACCTAATATTGTCAATGTTGTGACAATAACATTTCATAGATAACATGCATTCATAGCTCAATACTGCTAGGTGCCTATAACAGAAACAAAGGCTAAATAAACAGCAGTAGAACTGACACACGTCTACATACAGTACAATCACAATAAGAATTCCATTGGCTACCTGCAGGCTTCCCTTAAGGTCCTTCAGTACAGCATAGCGGCGCCACTGGTCTCTTTATTCGGCTGTAGACGGTGTGCGGCCGACTCGACCGCAGACTGCCCACTTTCAAGCAAGGGTGCGTTTTTTTCAACCACATTCATGCATGTGAGCCCAAACATTATACTGATTATTTTCGTTTTACCCTTATGATCAGAGCATTTATGGAAATATTGAAAAGCAAACTTTTGGTCGAAAACTATTGAAAACTGTATGAGAACTGAAAATGAATCAAAGAATATTTCTTTTCCAAGCCCTAATATTGCACGGCGGAAATTAAGTATTTTTTGGTCTTTGTTATTTTCTTATTATTTTAGTATTGAAATATATTGCTTCAAAGAAATTTGTAGTTAAAAATCAAGTATGAGAAAAGCGATTGAGGAGAAACTGTCCGTGATGTGCGCATCACAGGCAAATTGGGTCACTCGCAAGGACAACCTGGAGCGTAGTAGTCATACAACATTTGGTTTACTGTTGCATAAAACGTATGCCTAGTGCCTGACAGTTGCAACGCTAGATGGCAGCACAAATCTAGTAATCACACGCGCCGTTTTGGCAATATGAGATAAACAACAACTCGAAATTCGAGTTTTATGGACGTATGATGTATTTCACACTACTGCGCACAGGCAAACCACAATCGTGACTAGTGAGATATTCGTTAACTCGAGTATGGAGTCATGTAGGTCGTCCGGCAACAGGTTATGTAATGCAAATGGCGCCCGAATCGGTGATTATAGTGCACTTGGTCACTTCAGGCATGAATTGTATACTGATGGTAGAATAATATGCGTTTATTTTGTGGTATGCCTCAAGGTGTGGTTACACATAAACCCGTATTGGCAATCAAAAACCTTACTGATGCATAGTTAGCGCATCAAATAAAAACGTTTGGAGGCTGTCATTTACCCTATATTTTGATCAATATTTTCGTTTGTTTTGCACTATCCAGAAGTGTTATGTTATGGTTTTCATATATATTGGGTGTCTAGGTGCCCTGCACCTATGCATGATATGGACCCTCTGATATGATGCTTAATAACGGACATACAGACTATATTCTAGGGATGTCAGATTGCACTCTTTAAGCCCCTACTGAAGCACCTTAAGTAGCCTAGCATACATGAAAAAGTTGAGAAGCGAAATCAGGCTAAGTAAACAACAGTAGAGCTGACACACGCCTACATACAGAACAATCACAAGGAGAATTTCATTGAATACATGCAGGCTTCCCTTAAGTAGCCTAGCATACATGAGTTGATCCATGACAATTCTGTGGAGTGAAATCAGGCTAAGTAAGCAACAGCAGAACTGACACACGCCAACATACAGTACAATCACAAGGAGAGTTTCATTGAATACCTCCAGGCTTCCCCTAAGTAGCATAGCATACATGAGTTGATCCGTGATAATTTTGTGGAGTGATATAAGGTCAGACACTGCGCCATTACAGAAAGCACTCTCACAATCTGAGGCTAAAGTGAACATGATCGTCACATGCTCAAGAAGCCTAGCATACATAAAGTCGGGGTACCATTCCATAGAATACATACATTCAATGCACAATACCGCTAAATGTCTAGGAAAGCAGCAATGACTGGCCACATATTCTACCCTGTATTCATATGTAATGATTCGTTTGATATGGATTGGACTATATACTATTTTAAAACAACTTACGTAATGACAAAAATGGTTGAATTTGCAGGGGAGGATGGATTAAAACTGATTCTGATAAGCTTTCACTCTACACAACTGATATGCTCTAGTTTGTGTCTGCTACCATGGCGGTTCTTGATGAGTGACGTCAACAACTGGACACATGTCAGTATCAATCAGAGCTTTTTGAATATAGATGGAGAAAATGCATCGTGAGTCTACGCTCTAAATTTAAGTGAAAAATCTAGTTCTTTAACTTATATGTTTATTTTCAAATATAGGGAATGAAATTATTTATTTTTGTGCAGGTACGGTGTTTTTGTTATATAACAAGCCCTGCGGGGAGTCTGCTGGCAGTTAAATTGCACTCAGAGAATGGAGTTATATTCAAAGGAAAATATGAAATATCAATATCACTGATTCTTCAGTGGCAGGACAACCCTAGAAAAACGATGCGAAACCAATTATCTTAATCATTGGTTAATGCTGGTGGTTAATGTGGGTTAACAATCAAACATGATGCCCTGGACATGTCAAAGCTTTCACAGTAGGCATACTTGGGCTAATTTCAAAGGGTGGAAATGCAAAAATAAAAACAAAACAACAACTATTGATTTATGAATTTGTAATTAACTGGAAAGTACCCGCCCTGTTATTCTCCACAAACTCTGGTAATTCAGTAAAATCTACATATTTGTTCGTGATTTCATAACGCTACGAGTATTCTCGAGGGTAGGGTAGTGAAGGTATCGCATTCTACACGAACTACGATCTTGCAGTTGGTAGACCCTGCCTGTGCACGTTGAGACCAGAATTTGGAATTTTCATTTTCTGTCAGTTTTTTCTGCCAAATTGCGGCTAGGGCGTATTTCGGCAGTTGTAGCAGGTGGAGGAATTAGAGAAATCCTTTTTGTTTCGTTTGGCAATTCTTTTAATGAAACTACGAGTATTCTCGAGGGAAGGGTAGTGAAGGTATCGCATTCTACACGAACTGCGATCTTGCAGTTGGTAGACCCTGCCTGTACTGCCGCTCAGGAACACGCTGAGACCAGAATTTGAAATTTTCATTTTTTGTCAGTTTTTTTTCTGCCAAATTGCGGCTAGGGCGTATTTCGGCAATTGTAACAGGTGGAGGAACTAGAGAAATCCTTTTTTTTTCGTTTGGCAATTCTTTTAATGAAATAAATATTAGAGCACACAGATATCCCTGCGACCACACACTTAGGGCTACCTAACTAATGTACCAAAAGTTCAAAAACCTCGGCTAACAGATATGAAATTGATAAATGAGATGTTAAACCGGCTGAAGCTCATGTCATTTGCAGTCGTCCTAGTTATTCTCCACGAACTTTGGTCATTCAGTTAAATTTACATATGTGTTCATAATTTCTTAATGCTACGAGTATTCTCGGGGTTAGGGTAGTGAAGGTATCGCATGCTAATGCGATCTTGCAGTTGGTAGACCCTGCTTACGCTGCCGCGCAGGAACACGCTAAAACTTAAATTTGGAATTTTCATTTTTGGTCAGTTTTTCTGCCAAGTTGCTGCTAGGGCGCATGTAAGTAGGTGTGGATGATAGGGAAACCAATCCGCCGCTTGGTTTCAAGTCTAAGGCATCAATCTTTCATGCCCCAGCAGGGATTCAAATTAGGACAGGGTCGAGAGACAGCTGGCAGTCATTGGCAATGCCGTGATTCACACGGCAGGCCACGGGTATCGGGGCGAACCACCGACACACCCTCACCCACAATTAGCATTCCCCTCGCGCTCCCGATCTGATGACAAATCGGAAGGGAGACCGAGAAAGCGCAACAACCATCGATTGTGCTTACCCTAACACAGCCAATGATGCTACTTATATAGGTAGATTGGAGTACAGTAATGTGCTTAGAGTAGTTGACCAAATTAACTTTTGCAAGTTATTTGATTGAATAAAACTGTTCAACTTTAACTTTATCGAAATTGTAAATAGTTTATCATATTTCTATTGAAAGAAATATTCATAATTTTGTCGCATTACCGAATTAGGTACCTTTTACACCTCTGTGGGTGTATTTGTATCTTGTTTCATCGCAGCTCATGTCTATTAATAGAGCACAGTCCCGCATTTGTCATTCGTCGACCGTGATTTGGTCACATTTTCAAAAATTATTTGCTTTACGTATGGCACGATATAAAAACACATTTGAAGTTAGTTAGTGGTATACTATTTTTATCCATCTATTTAAGTGTTGATAACTGTTGTAATTTAATACTTTTGTTGGGAAATGTTAAGAGCTGGTTCTTCATCTCATTTCAAGCATAACTAAAATGACTGGAGAAGAGTCAGCAGGAACCAGTGACTTCTCCTGAAAATGTGTTTTTAATATAGAGGGTACAAAATCCATAACAAGAATCGTGTAATTCGTATATCAATTAAGTACCTATTGCTATATGATTATATGTTTATGTCTTGTCTGTGTCATACATGGTGTGTTGTGCAAAAAAAAGGAAATACAAATCGCTTTACATATGCTTGTAGTTTCAAAGTTAAATAAAATGCTTGTCAGTTTCAATCACAATTTACCCTCTCGCTTTCTAATCCAGAGTGTGGTAAATGCATCTGGTTTATTGGTCTTGGTCTCCCCTACACAGGCCTGACATTTAATGTCCCTATGAATGTCATAAATATGTCTATATGAGGTTTTTCAGAAATTTCCGAATCGTATTTACGGATCACGTAGATTTTTCAAGATCATCTTTATCCTGTAACGTTGGTATTCATTGGAAAGTTATCAGTGAGTACTCTCTGATGAGTACCCATTTGCCCAGGTTTTAATAATTTTCAAGGATTATTGCATCATTTTGCATTGGCCAAATTAGCCACCAGCACCATAAGGATTAATCAACTAGAAACATAGGAATGATTGACTTACTATTTTGGAGTTAACAACACCAACAAAGCAGCGTCTTGAAGGGCTATTTACAAGCAAATCATACCAATCAGCCAGGTAGTCATATCCCTCATAGTGATCTGGTCCACTGATGGCTAAAACGCCTTCGTAGTCCTGTAAAGTTGCTGACCTAAAAGTCACATTGCTACTATTCACTGCCATGTTAAGCCTGGATCTCAGCCCGTTGCATTGATAAGAATGTGCCATAAACTGGGGCACTGGATAAAAACTATAAGCACGGTTAAAACCCACTGAGTAGTGGTGAAATGTAGATTAAAGTAAGATAAGAACAATAGTGATTAAAGGCCCAGTCACACTAGGGTCCGACTATCGCACGATTTTTAAAATCAGCAGGTCGGATTCGATTTTTTCACATAGGCTACGTCTAAAAAGTCGGCATATACGATCTTAACCCAGTACCGACTTTTTAGACGCAGCCGATAGGTGAAGAAATCGAATCCGACCTGCCGATTTTAGAAATCGTGCGATAGTCGGACCTTAGTGTGACTGGGCCTTAAGGGCTATGCTGCTAGTCGTGACTAGTAATTTGCGAGTGCTCACTAACCCAAAGGTCACTGGGCACCTGGGGACAAGTGACCCCGGGTCTCTGACCACTAGCTATGGATGTCTTTCCCAACTGATATAACCCCTTCTATATCTCTACATAAATATGTGTTTCTTCAAAATATGGTCATCTCTAATGGTTACCATATCATGCGGACCAGATCTGCCATCTTTCAACTGGGGTCCCTCACAACTGTTGCAAAAGCAATATGTTTATATGAATATATATATATACATATATATATATATATATATATATATATATATATATATATATATATATATATATATATATATATATATATATATATATATATATATATATATATATATATACATTTCGGTCGTTTTGCATTGGAGACGACTAGATAGATAGACATGACATAAGGCATTAGTAGAAATATATTTAAGTGCTAGAAACTATATTTTTCTTCAACTTCTTCAAGATCTGACTCATAAAGAGCACCATAACACATTATCAAACACAAATAAACATTTTTAAACTCACTTATGATGAATCACTAACCTCCTTAGAAATAACACTTTATTTCTTTGATATCAAGGTTCTAAGTTCACAAATGTTATCAGATTGCGTAGCGCAGAGCATAGAGCCGTCACATGTCAAGATAATGACAAAAAAAGAGTTGCTTGATACAGTTCAATAACAAAATCAACACAAAATCAACATTTATCTTGCTTTTGATGAACTGCAAGATACAGATCATGTTCATTAAGTGACACTTTATTTTTCATTAAACAGTCACCGCTTTTACACTAGGCTGATACCTTGAATCGCTGTTCTATTCTTGGTTCCGCATATTAAAGTTTCAACCATATATCCAGGTCGATAAGATCCATGCTGTAGCCACATGCAAATCACTTAAGGTGGCTGTAAACGTTTCCGGTGGAGAGCAGACTTTCCCTCAAATAATGGTTGATTTCTCATTATTGGTACACTAAACCCCTAGCAAACTATATATTTTTTAGAAAGCTGACATTCTAAGGAATACATAGGATATGGATAGGTTGTATGTGCTCCAAATATTTTGAAGAAATTGGGGTCAAAACTTTGACTAATCAATTTTCAGTACATATGTCACGGCTGACGCAAATCTAAGAGCAGGATCTAAGATAATAACCTGGTTTTTTAAAACATTGAAAAAAACCTTTGTCTCTAGAGATCTAGACAAGGGTTTTGTAAAATATGGCCCCTAACTTTTTTATGGCCATTTATCTAACAACATTTTAGGAAAAAAATGCTTTTTTGGTTTCTTGATTTTTGACTCACTATAAAAAATTAACCAGATTAAATATTGCAATATCCCCGTCTAGATTTCTAGAGAACATGTTTTAGAATCTATATACAAAGTTTGAAGCTACTTGATTAAGATTTGTGTCTAAATTCACGTCAGCCGTGAGAGTAAAACTATAGAAAACTAAGCTGAGAAAATGGCAGTTTTGTGTATTTTACAGTTAAAGTTACTGTGCAACTTTTTGCTACTTCTTTAATGTATTTATTTTTGTCCAAGTGGAAAGATAAAGTAACCTTCCATTGTATTTCACAACTGTCAACATTTTTTCTTCTCAATTACCTCAAAAAAAAGTATAAATGAGTACATTTCTGCAACTGCCTAACATCCCTGTCAACTGGATTCCATATATGGGCATATGACATCACCCAAGCCCCGCCTACTTAGTAGACTGGCATCTTGTTTGCATGCTAATGTAATGCATTATAGCTCTTGAATTCTTAATAATTCAAAGAACTGTGCCATCAAAATCAATTTTCAGCTATCTAGTGTGTTATGCTGGCAGACTCTTTGACTGCAAGTATATTGATTTGGTAGATAAAAACTTGTAATGCTCTAAATGGGGGTTTTAGCTTCATTTATCTAAGACAAACATGTTGCAGGGCCAATTCTGAAGCTATCCAAACTTCCAAAGCATAGCTTTCTGACAAGGTGGCTTTTAGATTCTGGGCCTTGAAAGAAAGATAATTTCACAAACCTCTATTGCTGTATCTCCACTCCAGTGATCCAAGTTACATAATCTAGAATGAGTAATCCATACATATTTTGCAGCAGAAATGGCAACTTTCCCTGAGGTCTGACACAGTATTCCTTTGTCTAATGAATCCCATATGAGTAGACTGTTCACATTCACTACTACACTGCTGGAAATGCTTAGAGGAAGTGACCTTCCTATACCCATAGCAAATCTTATTTTTAGACATTGGTTCCTGACTCCCATAATCCTTGAGGGGATTATGAGTGACACCACACGCATTGTTCTAGAATGGGGAGTCCTGAGGGGATTATGACACCACACATACCTGTATCTATTTCCCCAGAACTGAGGCCACAGTGCTAATCTATCAATAAACCCAATTATTCACCTGCAATTTCAATCTCCTTTGTGTCTCCAACTGAATTGACGACAATTGTTGTGAAAAATACAATCCAGGCTTCAATTAGTTAATAGCCGAATTATATGGGTGTAATTGTACTTTGGGTAACTATATCATGATTGCTGTTTTATTGTTTGAGAAAAACTTGTGTTTGAAGATGAAACCAAGTTGATAATTACTATACAATTAATTTTGGGGGTCTTTATCTATGGGAAGGGGGTTGCCTCCTCACATTTCATTAAGAGCAACACCATGCCCAAGACCAAGAAGTCAAGACAGCCGGAGCCACATTTTGATTAAGACTAATCCCTAATACACTATTTTTGAATTGATTGAAAACATCATTGTCTGTGGTGCAAAAGTGGCCCACCTTACCCAACAGACATCCTTTCTAACCAACACCTGCATACAAAGAAAAGACTGGCTGGCCTTAAATGCCAGCTCTAATCAGTTACCAATCCAATACACATCCATTTCCTGTAGCTTTGATAAGGAGGTGGGAGGGGCTTATCAGCTAACTGGGGTCACATGACCATAACAATGAAGCATGCAGTCTGTCCTGTCTGTCTGTTCATACCTGTCAAATCAAGCTTTTTCACAAATTATGAACTTAGGAGTGGAGTAGAGCTATGGGTTTTTTTTGTAAGGAGGGTAAGACCCGGTTCATTAACATAAAACATAAATCTCAAAACAGGCTTCCCTGAGGACGAAACGTTTACGGCCAGCATGTTAGCAGACTAAAGAGCATCCATGAAGGTAACATTCACACGGGTAGTGTCACTGATACTAAGTTACTCCATTCACTGCACAGTTCTCATTCATATCCATCCCGCAGTGATAATCCTTTGTCTCAAGCAACGGGATACAGGCATAAATGAAATTAGTGTTACTGGTACCAAACTTAGCCTGACTAGGTCAATAAAGGTTTCGGATAAGGGGATGTTCACGTGTTCACAAAATTAAGGTGTGATAGAAAAAAAGGGACTGGTAAAACTGTTCATTATAGGAAGTTCATATTTTGAGGTGTCCACATTTCGAGGTTTCACTATATAATCATATATATATATATATATATATATATATATATATATATATATATATATATATATATATATATATATATATATATATATATATATATATATATATATATATATATATATATATATATACTAGAGATGTGTGACAAGTAATTGATGCCAAACTAAACTGTTATTTCCTAGTGTAAACTTTACCCAATACTTCTGAAACTTTAAGTCGTGTAAATAATGATATTGAAATTTGATATTTCCACTACTAAAAAAAGTGAAATGTTTTAAAACGGTTGCCATGGCAACAAGAATTTGACAAAAACGGTTGCCATGGTAACAAGCGTATGTGCTCCAATTCTTTAATTTGATGATTTTTTATGATTAGTGGGTTCAACAGATACTTTTCTCAAAATTCCATACATATTGACAAAGGAATAGATTAGACCGAATAGGGTTGAAGTTTCTACATGTACTTTACGTTCAATTCAAGTGAAATGCAGAATGAATGAAGAAGTTGCAATGCTTACAGTTTTCTATATCTGAATGCGATATTAATGAATTTCTTTTGAATGACTTTTCTAATGTTTATGAAACTTTGAGGATTGTAAAAGATGATAATGAAGTTTAACATGTTATCAAGAAATAGCATAAAGCATTCTGAAACGGTTGCCATGGCAACAAAAAAAGTTCAAAAGAGGTTGCCATGGCAACATGCATATGTGCTTCAATTCATGACTTAATGGGTGGTTTCTCATCAGTTGTATCACTATGTCATTTTAAAATTCATACATATTGACAAAGGAATGGATAAGTTAGAGACTGAAGACGGAATAGGATTCAACTATAAAATGTTTAATAAACTATAATATGTTTATTAAAAGTGAAATATGCAGAATGACTCAATGTTCACAGCAGTTCTCATGCTAGGTTGACATTCACAGCATTGCATCAAGGATTTTTCTTTGGGCTTTAAGAGCAGTGTGAATTATCACTTACGCTCTAGGGACCCATGTCAAGGGTCTAAATGCTGTATAAACTTAAATATGGCAGCAGAAAAGACCAAATCTTTAATTAAATGTATCAATGAATACCATCCTCCATTCACTAGGATCACATTCTTGAGAGCATTGTGTATTATCAATTACGCTCTAGGGGCCATGTCAAGGGTCAAAATGCAGTATAAACTTCCCAGAGTAGCAGAAAAGGCCATATGTTTATTGAAATGTATTAATAAATACCATCCTCCATTCACCAGGATCACATTCTTGAGAGCAATGTGTATTATCAATTACGCTCTAGAGGCCCATGTCAAGGGTCTAAATGCAGTATAAACTTAAACAGGGTAGCGGAAATGGCCATATGTTTATTGAAATGTATTAATGAATACCATCCTCCATTCACCCAGATCACATTCTTGAGAGCAATGTATATTATCACATACCCATGTCTAGGGTCTAATCACAGTAAAATATATTATTATATATATTATAGTTTACTTTGACTAAATCTAAAACATATGTAACTAAGAGTGCTTTGAAAATGATTTATTGTCTGATTCAAATCAAGGCGATCATTTCATACAATCTACGTTATCAAATCTAGTCTACTATGCGACTTTACGCGACATAAAGAGGCACAAAGTCTGTCCGACTAGATCACTGATCACCATATACAACGTGAATATATATATATCTGATCAGCCACAAAGACGTACAATAGGGTAAATACTTTAGTCAAGAGGTGTGACTCCTCGTAGTGCCGCTCCTACGTAAAGAGTCAAAACCACTACGGAGTCATCCTGGGGGGGGGGGGGGGGGGGGGGAGGGCACTCACGTACACAGGGGGGCCGCACCCGCGTTACGTATTTCGCGGCAGAAGGGGTCTTTTTTAAGACCTCCGCATGTCCGAGATTTTGTAAAGGAAGGGTACTTTTTTGTAACCAGGTACGAAGTATAGGGGTCAAAATCCCCTTACAATCCACGAAATATACGCGGCTCTGACACCGAGTGACTCCCGAAGTGACTGGGCTTCCGAGTTTGCTGCCGCCACTTGCTACCGCTAAACACGCAGAGGATAATAAAATCTAAAGTTAAAATACGTGTTGCGTTCATCCAATGTCAGTGTTTTCATAAAAGAAGGGATGTTTATTTAGTGGAAAAATGCAGCGTTTTTATTAGAATAAGGGTGCTTTTTTGGCCATAAATCAGTGCTTTAGGGGTATTTTTAAATTTTGATAACGAGCGTATGCGCCCCCCCTAAATACCCAAGTGCTCCCCCCCCCCCCCCCCCCCCCCCCCGGGCTTTTCAAGTAATTCAGCGATGTTCAAAATCTAGTACACTGTTGCAGAAGAAACATCTTGGGCTGAAACATTTCTTTCCACAGTAAGATAAGGTTTGAATTTAGGTAAGGAAGTATATAATACACCGGCTTGCTCTTGACGGTTGACTTCAAAAGTTCTATGTGACCGTTTCCTATCATGTACATCCGTGAGCAGATCAAACTTCTACTTAAAGAAAAATTGATATTTTATAAAGACAACTAATCCGCTCACATAGCACTGATATAAACATTCAGACATATCTGACCCAATCCTTTACTCCCTATGTAGGCCTACCTCTCCTCGCTGTCATTATTTTGATATCAGTGGCGCCCTCTTTTTTTTTGCATTTTGTCAGCATTTCAATTTTAATTTATGAATTTATAAATTCTGCCCGCCAGGATATTTAGAATCAGAAAAGAGACACCATTTATGCACCAGTCAATTGAATCTCCGGGAGGTGCACCGACCTTCTGCACTATTTTGCATAGTCCCCGTCCCCCGCGGCACATTTTTTTGTCACTAATCGCCGCCCCCAGGGCACATTTTTTAAAGGGGCCCTAAATGCTCGCATACATATCAGCTTATATGAAAGTAATACACTTCAAGAACATGCTGCCCTTCTTTTTCTCTCAGTGATCCCATGAGGGGAGATGTTTGCATATTGCCATCATCCTGCCCAGCCCCTGGCAGCCACTGGCTGCGGCCATGTTTTTCAATTGGGTGGCAGAGGTCACTTCCTGCCCCTAGCTCTGTGCTCATCTCATGCACCACTAAGCTCCTTTGCTACCCAATAACACTGACCACAGTAGGGTGTGATGACCCGGATTCACAATGGCGGGTGGCCTTGGCTCAGAGGAGGTGCTATTCACTAATTGCAATTTTAGATTTCTCTTTGTGTGGAGCTCTAGGGCTTCCCTGTTTATGACAGATGTAGAGCTATGTTCATGAACTTTCATATAAACCTATGATTTGTTCTTCCCCAAGTTCCCCGTTAAACCATATTTTCTATCCATGTGGGCATCAAAATTATGATGAATGAATTTGAAAAAAAACTTTTATTGTGTTGATTTGTACAAATGCAGGAACATCCTAGAAAAAAACTATCATATTGAGGGCCTTCATGCACCTCATGAAGATTGTCTTTGTTGAAGAGTCCATAGCAGCTTGCTCTGTAGTACCGTGAGAAATTCCAGCCACTGTACATCCTCATGCAGACTATTAATTATTATCTGGTCAGACTACCGGTATACCACGATTGGATTTTAAAATGGCTATTTCATTTTTAAATATTTCTGGCATATATTAGCTTGTGCAGCCCTTCTGCAAAGAAGTGGAAGAACAGGGGAAAAGACAGAAGACGACGGATTTTCTCTGGTGTACAAGAAGAAAACCTGACCGCTAATGACATTGTTGTGTCATCAACTGGCGGGCGTTCCTAGAAACAACAAAGACGTATTCACGTGTCTCCTTGGTCCCACGCGGGTAGTCAAGGTAAACAAGTGGAGTTCGAGGGGCCAGTCGGTGGCTCCCTCTGGAGGGGTTCACGTGAACACCCGTAAGAGCGGTTTCATGCCTACAGACAATCATCAGAGGTAAAAAGTCCAAAAAATTGAATTTTAGAGTGGTCGAAATGTATGAGAGATGGAATTAAAATGGCATCTACAAGATACCCTAAGTGCTATTGAATGAAATTTTGTAATGGGTTCGAAAGTTGGGATAGTGTCACACCCTTAATGCCTGCATCAGGGTGTGTAAAAGTACTAGGAGAATAATAAATTCAAGACGCCCACCAAGAGAAAATAAACACTATGGTCGCTTGACCAGTGTCCAAGCTGAAATCAATAAGGTTATAGAAATACAACAAATGACAGGAAAACAGGGGTTATAACCCAAAAGATCACATGATTGTGTGAGATATGGCATCATCATTTTCTTAGTCGAAAACATTGAGGCCCATAGGGGTGGTGGATCTAAGTCTATGGATCCACATTAATTCCAAAATTAATCTAATGGCCAGTGACTCTGCTGAGTCTGGATCTTTCCTTCCAAATTGCAAAACAAAAAATTCCACATCAGATAGACCACGGTGGTCCTCTGTATTGAAATGTCTACCCACACTGTGGGTATTGTTATTTTGAGAAATAAATCTAAAATGCTCACACATCCTCTCCCTGAGGGTGCGTTTTGTATGACCAACATATTGTTTATGACAACGAGTACAAGAGATACAATAGATAATATTGTTAGTCTCACAATCACAATTGCGAATTGTGTTGTATTTTCTCCCTGTGATAGGGCTATTGATGGATCCTTTTTTAACTAATTTGGGACAATATCTACAGTTTGGGCGTGAACAACGCTTTTTAGGCTTACCTTTTTTCAGGTTATTGGAACGTCTGTCCTGTTGGACATCCATAGGATTAATGCAAAGAGCTCTCACCAGGTGGTCCCTTAGGTTCTTAGGTCTTCGAAAACCTTTTGTAATTTTCCAGTTCAAGATTGGTCTGGTGCTGCTGGAGCGGTCTAGGAGGTCCCAGTTTTTCCGGATGATGTCGTTGAGAAAACCACCTGCTGGGTGGTAGGTGCTAATAAGGAAGATTTCTTCAGGAAATTCCTTGTCCACAGTCCTGTCTTTCAGGGGCGGGTGGATGAGTATGTGCCTGTCTTTCTGAAAAGCCTTATCAAAAGATTCTTGAATGAGGTCAGCCGGGTAATCTGCTTTTAAGAAATATCTTGCAAGATTCCTGCTGTGAAATACAAAATCATCTGTATTGCTGCAAATACGCCTCACCCTTAGGAATTGGCTATAAGGTATAGCCTTTTTACAATTCCTAGGGTGACAAGATTTATAACTAAGATAGTTATGGGCGTCTGTAGGTTTAGTGTAGAGTGAGGTGGAAATGAGGCCATCCTCAATTTTGACAGTAACATCTAAAAAATGTACTTCTTTATTGGAAATATCAGTTTCAAACTTAATTGATTCAACCGCATTGTTCAAATGTTGTTCAAATTTTCTAAATTCAATCATGCCATGTGTCCAAATTTGGAAAATATCGTCAATATATCTCACCCAAAGTAGAGGTTGCTTTGGGTATGTATAAACAAACTGGTCTTCAAACCAGCCCATAAATGTATTGGCAAAAGATGGCGCCACTTTGGTGCCCATAGCTGTGCCTCCAACCTGAAGGAATTGCCTGCCAGCAAACGAGAAATTATTCATAGTCAGAACTTTTTCTAAAAGTGTACATAAATTCATAATAGAAGGTTTTCGGTTATGTTGGCCACTTGCCAGAAGAGCTAATTTGGCAGCTTCAATGCCCTGAGCGTTAGGGATGTTTGTATATAAACTAGAAACATCCATGGTGACTATCAGACTATCCGGTGGTAGTCTATCTAACCTAAGTAATTTCTTAAGAAAGTGAGTGGTGTCTTGAACATAAGACGGAAGAAGTTTAACGGTAGGTTGTAGAAAGAAATCTACAAATTGGGAAATCCTTTCTGTCGGACAACCATTGCCCGACACTATTGGCCTCCCTGGGGGCTTTTTGGGATTTTTGTGGATTTTTGGGAGCATATAAAAGAGGGACGTCCTCTCTTTGCTAACATATAAATATTCATAACATTTATCGTCTATTTGATCATCATCGAGCAATTTCTTGAAGAAAGTGTTTATATCACAAGTGTGTGTGTTGGTGAGATCTTCCGGGGTCTCAATATAAAATTTTGGGTCTGAGAGTTGTCTCATCCCTTCGCTTATATAGTCTAAGACATCTTGGACTACTACTGCCCCTCCTTTGTCGGCGGGTTTAATGACAATAGATCTATTGTTGGAAAGTGATTTTATAGCTGCCTGTTCACCTTTGGACAGATTATGATGTCTGTAGGAAGGGACATTATGTGTCAAAAGGTCCATCTCATTTTGTCTAAAAAAGAGTTCCAGTTGAACAACTGGTGGGGGTTTCCATTTAGAAGGTTCTCTAAATTTTTGATGACTGAAACCATCTCTGTCATCATCTTGTGATGGGATAGATGGCCTACCATCTTCCTCATCTTTCTCCGGCAGAGTGCTGAAGAATAGTTGTCGTCTTAACCTAGTGTGAAACTTATTGAGATCATCCCTTAAGTCACCAAAGTTCGGTTCCCCTGGGGTGGGACAAAACTTTAAACCCCTTTTAAGTACCTTGATTTCATCATCTGACAGTTTGTGGGATGATAGATTAACAACCAGTGTTTCCAAATTGGAATTCAAACTGTTATTATTGGTATTCATACTTGCATACAAATAAAAATCATCCACCTCTGGTGGAGAACATACATAATCCTGGGGTAGCAACTCAGGTATATTATGCTGGAAGACATTAATCAGGTGATATGGCAATAAAGGAATTATACATACATATGTAAGTCTCTGAATCCTGAGGGTCACATTGTCAAAATGATCAATAGAATCACTAGGGAGTACTGTAGGCCCAGCATGCGATAGGTCCTCTATGGTACTCAAAATGCACAGAATGTTAATTGGTTGTCCAATTATGGTCCTGTAATAAATAAAACATCCATAGATGAATATACATAAAACAAACACAGTGTTATTAGATATATGCATGTACCTCATGCAATTAAGATTGGACAAGTGTCCAGACATGTGATAGAGATAAGGCACGATAGGTCTTATGTGATGATTATAGTATACAACTTGAGAGTTGGTACAACAAGAAATGTCTATGTCAAACTTGGCACAGATAGTAAAATATCCACAGGATTGTATAAAACAATAACCCTTTGCATAGATATGCACCTCTGGTGATATGGAGATATGCAGATTAAAACTTCTAACTGAAAAGTCATTATACAAAATAAACTTATACATATTGAAAATAATTATTCATAGCTCAGTCTGTGCATGTACCCCGGAGTGCATGTTCTAATACTTATTGAGGCTATCATAGGCCTCGGCTATCTTCCTGACAACATCAGGAGTGAAAAACCTGTTGTCAATCCCCATGAGTTTGCTAAAGTCAGGTGGATTGGTGGGTTTGTCTGTGACAGAAGGCAGTGTCACATCATGCCAGTCCAGAGGTTCTGGATTGATGTCAGAGCGGGTCCACTCTGGTCGGCTAGGAACCTGGTATCTAGAGCCAGACTGTCTGGGTCTGTCGTTGCTTGGTCTGGAGCTAGTCTTGGGTCTAGCTCCATTGTGTTGGGTACCGGTGTTGTCGGTACGACGATCATTGTTGTTTGATGGTTCAAACCTACCCCTAGTGGGGGCCCTTGGCTGCCGGAAGTCCTGGTTCTGGCGTTGTGGTCTGAACTCCTGGTTCTGATCCTGGCGTGGTGGCCTGAACCCCTGGTTCTGGTTCTGTCGGGGGCGGCTCTGGGACCTGCCTCTGTTGGAATTCCTATTCCTGCTGCGGCTTCTGCTCCGACTCCTGGTGTTGGTAATAACAGGGTCAGAGTTAGTCTCGCCAGACGTCTGGCGGACTGCATCAGCATAGCTGAATTTCCTGGGGATCACACCCCTGACTTTAGAAGCAAGTTCCTTGTCTGGGACTTGCTGAGTGCTCAACTCCTTGTGTTGTTTCACAAGCTGTTCCTCTACCTCCATTTTGACTCGGCGTCTAGCATCAAACAGAGCACCGGCCACTCGTTTATATTTCTCCACATCATTGTCGAGTACCTTCCTTAGGCAGTCTTTGTCGACCTCTATCTTCCTGACCTGGAATTCTGCAAATTCCAGCAGGGTGTCACTACAGAACCTCTGTAGCTCCAAAGCTTGCTGCTTTAGAAATGGCACAATCACATCTGCATGAGGTGTGAGGTAGACTGGCATCGGTGCCAGGTGTAGAGCCCAAGGGTGTATCAAGTCCTTGTCTGTGCATTGGCCGAGCATCATACCCCTGAGTTTTGCTCTGGCCTCTGACACCACACTTGACCGAGTGGTCAAGAAATAGTCCAGCTGCAGTTGTTCCATCCACGTCAGATCTACCGCTGGTATCACTGGGGGACCCCCATCATCTGTGTTGGATGGTGGGGCTTGTTTACCGGTGTCACTCGACGCCGCTTGAGGAACCTGAAATGAAACAGAGAGAGAGTTAACAGTCTTTCCCCGATTATCGCTCACAAAGGTGACGGATGTTTCTGTCGGTCTACCACTCTCCGCCAGTAAAATATCTGACGTGGTGGGTTGAATAATGTCCTCTATGACACCTGACACACTAGTGGGTGACATATCTTTTGTATTGGTTGAACGAACCTCTACATAGTTATCGGTAGGCTTACTAGCATTCCGCTTACGTTTGGATCCCCTGCTAGTCGACTCGGAGGACGACGAGGAGTGGCTGCCGGCAGCCATGTTTTTTTCTGCCAGAATCTCGGCTACGATATTCGGCGCCGGTTTTCGTGTTACCGGTTGTTTAATAGGCGTCGAAGTAGCGCCACTTTTACCGACAACATTGTCGATCTCGTTATCGTTATTGCGGTTATTGGTCCTGACCATATACGCATCAATAGTACGTTGTGACTTCGGTAAAGTCACGTTAGAGGGCTCCGGACTGGAGCTGGCACTTACGAAGCTAGAAATACTATGACTTCGTCTGATTTGACTACGCTTAGTCCTCGGTGGAAGGGGTGTATGAAAGTTACTACTTACGTTCGACGCTCCTTCACCGCTTCTCTTTTTTGTGACGGCGTTTTCCTGCAGGGAAACGTTAGTGACAAGGTCGGTAAGACTGTCAACTCCCTCCATCTTGGTTGGTGTGTTGTTGCCGGAGCTGTCAGATAACGCTCCTTCGGATTGGTCGGGGGAGCTCAAGGTTTTCGAAGACCTAAGAACCTAAGGGACCACCTGGTGAGAGCTCTTTGCATTAATCCTATGGATGTCCAACAGGACAGACGTTCCAATAACCTGAAAAAAGGTAAGCCTAAAAAGCGTTGTTCACGCCCAAACTGTAGATATTGTCCCAAATTAGTTAAAAAAGGATCCATCAATAGCCCTATCACAGGGAGAAAATACAACACAATTCGCAATTGTGATTGTGAGACTAACAATATTATCTATTGTATCTCTTGTACTCGTTGTCATAAACAATATGTTGGTCATACAAAACGCACCCTCAGGGAGAGGATGTGTGAGCATTTTAGATTTATTTCTCAAAATAACAATACCCACAGTGTGGGTAGACATTTCAATACAGAGGACCACCGTGGTCTATCTGATGTGGAAATTTTTGTTTTGCAATTTGGAAGGAAAGATCCAGACTCAGCAGAGTCACTGGCCATTAGATTAATTTTGGAATTAATGTGGATCCATAGACTTAGATCCACCACCCCTATGGGCCTCAATGTTTTCGACTAAGAAAATGATGATGCCATATCTCACACAATCATGTGATCTTTTGGGTTATAACCCCTGTTTTCCTGCCTTCTGCAAAGAAGTGTTTCTGATAGGCATAAGCATATGTACTGATACCTTGAAAAAAGTTCCGCTGGATTGGTCAGTTTCGAAGTTCATTTGGACGAAATTTGCGATGTGCGCAAGTTTTGTGCGCAACTTGTTTCTGCAAAGTACAAACAAAAGCGGCAACCTCTATCGGCGGAATTTGGGAAAGAATGACGTCACTGTGAGACATAATCCCGTCGTAACTTTGTGACTGCTTTAAAGGTTAATGCAGAATGATTAGGGAACGCACTAGTGCCTTGCACGTACTTTTGACCGCCACTGACCACGCAACATGCGCAACCACGCACCAAATCCTCAGTGCAACAAATGCTCACACGACGTCATGATTATAGTAGCGGCGATGTTCTCTATGTTCACAAAAAAGATAAATTATCTGCATCTCTGTGTCAACTTTAATGCAGTTTAGAATGTTATAACCGCCACAACTCATTCTACTTGCCATTTAATTCTTTAATTCTTAGTACTAGTAACTAGTAAAAAAGATACATTTTTCTTTTCAAAAGTGTGGTCTTCATTACTTACAAAATATAAGTAAGTAGATTGAAGAACCGAAAAGTTATGTTTAGTAATTCTTTTTGTGATTCCAAAGTGCCAATTTTGAGAAAAAAATCTCCCGCCGAAAAACGACTGAAAACGA
This sequence comes from Maea johnstoni, assembly GCA_963942565.1. Classification (NCBI taxonomy): domain Eukaryota; kingdom Metazoa; phylum Annelida; class Polychaeta; order Spionida; family Magelonidae; genus Maea; species Maea johnstoni. Next base: position 26,052,002 of record OZ012686.1, read on the forward strand.
GGCTGCCGAGTAGTAAACGTCACGGGTGCCCCTCTCAGATTTAGGTCATCTCTTTTTACACTGAGATGAATAGTCGCTCGTAAACATAGCTGTACTTTCCTCGATGCTGCTTCATCGTTGATATAGCGATTGCCTTGATATTTTATATGCTTATGTAATATCTATGTGCGGTCCGAACAAACTTTGTCGCGTAAATATCAACCCAGAAACGGCTGAGAAATCGCTAGTTAAACACAACAACGGCATTTGTTATGGTCTCATTCGGGAGACTGTCACATGAAGGCATGGTCGACTTCCTTCGCTGCCACTTCAATGTGGATTACGCAATGTTCATGATAATTTCTATCTTGAAGGGATATCTAATTGTAAAAATAGCGATGTTTATTTCGTTAAAATCCGACCGCAAACGGCCGAGAAATCGGAAGTGACATGTTGAGCTAGCCGAAATGTAGAGCTACATTATACGCTCGATGTACATTTCAGTACTGTAACGTATTTTTGAGGGCGTGGTTGAGCTGCGTGGTTGGGTGGGAATGAATGAATAAATGAAGTCCATTTAGTGCCATTATTTCTTTTTTTTCAAAAAGTGGTCCTTTGTCACTGTTTATGAACAGTCTATAGTCTGTCTGTCCCAAGCTTGACTGACCGTTTTTCCCTTGTTTTGTTACCAAAAGTTTGTGTTCGCCACTGGCATCCAACCTTGGCGAACCTCTGATAAACACATATATATACATAGTCGTTTATATATGTATATAAACATATTTTTTTGACTAAACTCAGCAAAATGTTGAATTTGCTCATGAATCCCATTGTAAAATTGGCCCATTGCAAACTTCGGTACAACTGAAATGTGAGCGATGTCGTGCGCAATTTTAATATGGGCACATAATGGGCAAAATCTACATTTTGCGGAGTTGAGGCAAAAGTACAGTGCCGACCTTTAATTCTTGCACTAAATGCCTGGGCAACCCGGGCATAATACACGACCGCACGCCCGATTACCACCGAGTTTCCTGGTCATGAATGCATGGACGATATCACAACTGGACGTAGCTTCGATTCGAAAGCTACGCGGGTGATTGGTGTGCATGGCTCATTTTTATAACAAGTTATTCATGTTTTGTACCACCGGGCACTGGTAGACGTCCGGACGACTGGTACAGGAATTAAATGTCTGTACTGTATGTTTATAAAACTCGACCTAGTGCTCCCAAGAGGTTTATCAAGTTTGTATAGCATATACATCAAAGAGGAGAGACCGTTCGCTTGTGTCAGACAGACTTAAGTTTAGGTGAGAGAAGGAATCGCAAATGTCGATCTATTCAACTAAGAGTGGACTTGTAAGGAATAGTTGTGTATTTCTTTGGAAATTCGTAATAAGTACATTTATTCAACATTTCACAAAACCACTAGTTTATCAAGTATCTTAACCTGCGACAGTTCTTATTGTCAAGCTTAGGAGACAATTGCGTTATCCTATATAAAGCAATTTCATGTGATGTAGGGACTACCCTAAACTGCTGACAAATGCTATTTTATGCGAATAATCGTCACAAAAACGTATCAAGTAATAGAGCACTTTTAATGCCTTAAAACAATATAACTGTTGTAGAAATTGGACACTCCTGGACCAAGAGGCAGCCCAAAGCAATATGTCAATATGTAATTTACATGCGATATGACTTGACGCCATCCTGCATGAAGGCCACCCGTGACGTCACAGCCAAGTTTTGCCGCCATCGGCGTATTTTATGGGTGTCAGAGCAATTATGCTCTGTATCTCGCTTAATACTAGGAATACTACACTTTTATTATGCGTTTTTAATCTACAAATACACGATGTATAACATCCCAGAAATGACCTGGGTACCCATTACTAGTACTTTAAAGCTGTTGTGAAATGACGATGTTGCGAGAACAGGGTGCAACATAGGTTCCAAAACGTTACTTGCCGAGCGGGGCAAGCTGCCCCTAAAGTTATCTTGCCCACGCTGGCACTTCCACTTGTACCATGGTGCAGGTGTGACACACTCCACTCGCTTAAATCACTTCTTGACTAGCTAAAATCACTTCTTGACTAGCTTAAATCACTTCTTGACTAGCTGAAATCCCTTCTTGACTAGCTAAATATCCCTTCTTGACTAGCTGAAATCCCTTCTTGACTAGCAGAAATCCCTTCTTGACTAGCTGAAATCCCTTCTTGACTAGCTTAAATCACTTCTTGACTAGCTGAAATCACTTCCTGACTAGCTGAAATCCCTTCTTGACTAGCTGAATTCCCTTCTTGACTAGCTGAAATCCCTTCTTGACTAGCTGAAATCCCTTCTTGACTAGCTTAAATCACTTCTTGACTAGCTTAAATCACTTCTTGACTAGCTGAAATCCCTTCTTGACTAGCTGAAATCCCTTCTTGACTAGCTTAAATCACTTCTTGACTAGCTTAAATCACTTCTTGACTAGCTTAAATCACTTCTTGACTAGGTGAAATCACTTTATATATCTATATCTATCTATCTATCTATCTATCTATCTATATATATATATATATATATATATATATATATATATATATATATATATATATACATATATGTATATATGTGTATATATATATATATATATATATATATATATATATATATATATATATATACATTAGAATATATATATATATATATATATATATATATATATGTATATATATATATATATATATATATATATATATATATATATATATATATAGTTATATATGCATATTCATATATATAGTTATATCTATATATAGTTATATCTATCTATCTATATCTATCTATCTATCTATCTATCTATCTATCTATCTATCTATCTATCTATCTATCTATATATATATATATATATATATATATATATATATATATATATATATATATATATATATATATATATATATATATGTATATATACACAGACATACGTATATACACACACACACACATTCATTCAAACACACACACGTTTGATTTAAAGGTGTAGGGTGGGGGCGAACGGAACCTAGATAAAAAAAAATATGAGAACCCTTCCCTCGCAACCCAATAAGAATAAATTTGCCGCCGTTGGGGCCGCCATCGGCGCGTGCGCTTATGGGGGTATTTCCCTGTCACTTGACATTTTAGTATGAAAGGGGATTCCACTCACAAGTGTCCATGACGTCATTCACATCACAACTGCGCGGATATAGTGTCCACCTACTAAAAATGAGTTCTCCCTGCATTTGCTGGTTCCTTGTCTCAATGTGTCTAGTTTTTTCAAGTGATTTCAGCTAGTCAAGAAGTGATTTAAGCTAGTCAAGAAGTGATTTAAGCTAGTCAAGAAGTGATTTAAGCTAGTCAAGAAGGGATTTCAGCTAGTCAAGAAGTGATTTCAGCTAGTCAAGAAGGGATTTCAGCTAGTCAAGAAGGGATTTCAGCTGGTCAAGAAGTGATTCAAGCTAGTCAAGAAGTGATTTAAGCTAGTTTACAAGTGATTTAAGCTAGTTAAGAAGTGATTTCAGCTAGTCAAGAAGGGATTTCATCTAGTCAAGAAGTGATTTAAGCTAGTCAAGAAGGGATTTCAGCTAGTCAAGAAGGGATTTCAGCTAGTCAAGAAGGGATTTCAGCTAGTCAAGAAGTGATTCAAGCTAGTCAAGAAGTGATTTAAGCTAGTTAAGAAGTGATTTAAGCTAGTCAAGAAGTGATTTTAGCTAGTTTTTTCAAGTGATTTCAGCTAGTCAAGAAGGGATTTCAGCTAGTCAAGAAGGGATTTCAGCTAGTCAAGAAGGGATTTAAGCTAGTCAAGAAGTGATTTTAGCTAGTCAAGAAGGGATTTCAGCTAGTCAAGAAGTGATTTTAGCTAGTCAAGAATGGATTTCAGCTAGTGGAGTATGTCACACCTGCACCATGGTACACTTGTCCCACAACCCTGTTTAACTAAGGTCAGTTACATTGCGAGGACTCTGTCAAAAGACATTTCTTGCCGAGCGGGGCAAGTAAGGGTCTTGTTCTGCTTGCCAGATTGCCGTTTTTTGCCGAATTCACTTGCAACGGGACAAGTGGTTATGTTGCACGCTGGACAGGTTGAAATAGTAGCAATTGTTATGCCATTAATTTTTGGTCAATCACTACTCATACTGTGTGGTTATTTCACAAATATTTTCGAGATTCGCAAGCATTTAAAGCTTTGCTTTGTAGTCTTATTATAATTAAAGTGTTATCCTCCAACTTTTATGAGATTCAGTAATCATCAATGTGTTTGTTTTTGTTAAAATTCTTGTTTTTTTTCCTCGTATTTATATAAAAAAGATAATTTCATACTAGCCAACTCCAGCGCCGGTCGTATCATTATGACAATATCTCATACCATTTGTCTATCCACTGCTATAGGCGGCAGATTGGGCTAATCTTAAAGTAAATAGGATTTTGGCATAAGGAGGATTTGGGTGGTATTCACTATCCCCGCCCCGTGCACCGGCCTATATCGTCGCTCTACTAATTAGTTATGTCCCCACCCTGCGGGGCAGCATTTTGGTGTACTAAACAGGATAAGCCCGACATCGCCCGGCCCTTTCCCGCCCCCGCCCCCTCCCGGGAATTCAACGCGTTACGTATTTCGCGGAAGAAGGGGTCTTTTTTTAAGACCTCCGCATGTCCGCGATTTTGTAAAAGAAGGGTACTTTTTTGTACCCAGGTACGAAGTATGGGGGTCAAAATCCCCTTACAATCCACGAAATATACGTGGCTCTGACGCCGAGTGACTGCCGAAGTGACTGGGCTTCCTACTTTGCTAACGCCACTTGCTGCCGCTAAACACGCAGAGAATTGTAAAATCTCAAGTCAAAATACGTGTTCCCGTTCATCCAATGTCAGTGTTTTCATAAAAGAAGGGGTGATTTTTTAGTGGAAAAGGTATTTTATTAAAATAAGGGTGCTTTTTTGGCCAGAAACAGTGCTTTAGGGGTATTTTTAAATTTTGATAACGAGCGTATGCGCCCCCCTAAATACGCAAGTTGTGCTCTTGTCAATACAACAAGCACAACAATCAACAAAGCTCTGAACGACTTATCACGTGATTTCATACAGTGCGCTGATTGGCTCATTTAAAATACGCACATTTCCGTGTTACAAATAGTTGCGTAATTCTGAAATTAAACCTACTCAAGGGCAATTTCCTTTAAATAAAAGATATAAATCAAAAATGTGTTCGGTGAATATTTTTATTGAGATTGTTGGCTTCTACATGCTTCAAATTCCAGAGAAATTCGACAAAAGGTGAAAAAAATTCTTAAGCGGTCAAAAAAGGGTACAATTTTCCCAAATTTGATCATTTCCTTGGAATAAAATTATCCACAAATTATTTTTCAAAAATGTCTCTTAACAGTTTTTTGAGCCCCTGGCTGATCTTCAATTGTGCCAAATTTGAAAAAAAATGGATCAGCCGTTTTCAAAATTCACCGAAGGTGAAATTTATGGCTAGAGGTTGCACTACGGCAAAGGACGCTGGCCGTTACAATGTTGCAATATCGCGTGCGTGACGGGGATTCCCCAATAAACTCACTGGGATGTTCCCAGGTCGCGTACTCAACGCTTTGATAGTAAAATCTGTATTTAGGTGTTGGCATCAATTACTCGTCACATATCTCTAGTATATATATATATATATATATATATATATATATATATATATATATATATATATATATATATATATATATATATATATATATATATATGTGTGTGTGTATGTATGTATGTGTGTGTGTGTGTATTGGAGTGTATTGTTGTCTGCTGATGATGATGTACGTCTATCAACAGGCTAGCGTCCCATGGTGCAGCAAAAGGGGATCACGTTGTTTGCAATGACAAACATTGATGGGAGAGAACCAGTAGGTGGCTCCTTCTTTGGTAGTATTCATCAGAGGAAAGGGGGATAAAATATGTTTTTGAAGAGACTATGTGTATATAGGGTTTGGTTCTAAAAGTATATGTTAGAGAAGGCATGCCTGTGGGCACAGGTGGAAAAAAGTAATTGTTTTAAGGGATTTAGTATCTTAAAATGTTAAATGGGATGGGGGTCAGCTCAGGTTTTATGTCTTGTAAAGTGTTGCACCTGGGTCCTAAATGGATATATCAAATAGATCAACGCTGGTCTGGGTAGAGGAACATGCTGCATGTTGTGCATGTTCTGAGCTTGAGTGTCTGTAACCAGTACAATAACATATATAGAATAACATATATATATATATATATATATATATATATATATATATATATATATATATATATATATATATATATATATATATATATATATATATATATATATATATATATATATATATATATATATATATATATATATATATATATATGTTACAGTAAGAGAGTCAAACCAGGGGTTTAGCCAAATCCCTGAAACATTCAGGGATTCGGCCTAAACCCTAAAGTAAATGTCTAGGGCTTTGACCAAATTACTGTAAATTTCTTTTATCAAGAATATTTCTAAGAATGTATGTCTTTTTATTGAACTCATTTCATGATTCATCACACAGATGACATACAAAACATATGGTTATCATTTTAGAACGACAGTGCATTCGAAAAGTGGAAATTAAGTAAATACCGAGAGTTGAAGTAGCACTTACATGTAAAATAGATTTTTACGCCACGCAAGCTCATTTAAAAGTACATGTAGTCCTTTTGAAAAATCTAGCCACAATATTATTGACAGTTGCACCTTACAAAAGGGTCCCTCCGCAAAACCTTTAGACTTTACAATGAACCAGCATGTTCAGCTCTCAACATAATTACATAAGCTTTACATGCAATTTTACCCTGGAAACCATATTTTCAATGTTGAAATTATATATCTTATGTGTTATATATGTGCTGATAAGAGATGTTATCTAATCAGTTTCGGTAATATTTGCCCAGATTATTTGGTATTATTAAAATTTATATTCATGAATTGATAGTGTTCTGATCATATTTAACAAAAATCAGTATCACATTATTAGTTCATCTTTATCTTTAATGTTCCCAAGTAGAATAAAGTCATTGAAAATGGTGAATATTTGGCAAACTATGCACTATATTATAACAGTTGCGCCAAACTTATATATCACAAAGTCTGTAGAATATCCAGTTTATACAATGATCTATCACCTTCTACTCTCTGCATAAATACAAAAAATAATCAAAGAAACTGTTTAGTTAGTTGGTATGATACCAATCTTAGCACCTTGTTTCAGGATACAATTGAGTGAGCTAACTGCGTTTCTAATATAAATGATAAGCTTAATCTTTTAGTCATATGCTAAATTACCAACCAAAGAAGATTGTTATTGGTAGTTATTTTTTATAAATACAAAGTTCATCGGGTGATCAGCAAGCAATTGATATCCATGAGGCTTCTATAGATAAGTCGGGGACCCTCATGACGACAGAACGCTGGAAAACTTCCCCAAAGCTCTTTCCGGCTCGTTTTCAATCACACTACACGCGCGTGAGCCAAACCTGGGTAGCGCTGGCAGCTGCATTTTTGTCTGCACAACAGATAGAAATACTTCCTTTAGCTACATAATTTCCCCTGTGTTACGTTTTAACCTATCCATTATCACTTTTAGGTTCACCTTACTTAGATACTTGCTACAGTAGCTAGGTACAACAACTAGGAATGGGGCCCTCAACCGCAACTAAATTTGAATCTGTTTGTTTCCCTGGAATTGCTTCCAGTGCCAATCTTTTCTGTAAAAAACTTTTTACATTTTCAGTTTTTATAACGTTTGAAATTGGAAATCTGACCCATACACCCATCGGTGTATGTGGCAATGTTGACGTTTCATGGTAAAGTACGAAATGGCGCATGACATGCGCAAATAGTAAACATTCATCTTTACCATGGAAATGAATGTCATATTTCACTCCTCCTTTCCGCCTCCTGTATCTAATTCCAAAACTCAGGGCCACAAGATTGCTTTGACACCTGGTGGTAACAATGAAAGTATGTGACTCATGTTCCTTGATGACCAATTCGACATTGGACACCAGGGGTCGCAGTGGTAGCATCGCTAAGATGAACTGACCATCTTGAACCAGTCCCTCCAGAACAGAGTCTGTCAGTGTGTGTGTCAGTTGTTCACCTGTTTCAGGTAGAGCACAATCTAGGGGGACATCTTGGAGTCCGTCCAAAAACTCCTTGCTGGTCACTCTTTGCAAATCCTCCAACGACAGTAGAGCTGTGTGTAAAGCCTGAATAACAAAAGCAATGAAGAGAGTAGTGTATATTTGAAATTCATGTTAACTTATTAGTAAAACGTTCAAAGGATCCTAATCTGACTTGAAGAAAATATTTACTGTTCTTACATTATTGAGTTGAATTTTATCAAATGTACTTAGTTGACATTATATGACATTATAAATAACGTATCATTTTATATCAGGAAATGTTTGTAAGGGGGTTCAAAGAATTATATGGGGTATTGCATATTTTCACTAGAATGGTCAAGAATATTTTGTTGTTAAGAATCCTTACTGTCTTACTCATTAATATTTTCTCCTCAAAGTTGTACTGTATATATGACTGAGGCTCAAGCAAAATATGGTATTTTGATACCATATATAGAGTATGCAAAACTGAAACCTTCGTGTGTGTGATTCGCTTAGATTTGTACAATATTTCAAATGTAACTACTTAGTGCAGATTGGTACATGAAGAAGCCTACCCTTTCTCCTAAAATTCTGAGGGAACTGTCCTTGTCACATATTGCCTTGTAAAATCCGTAGAACCCAGCTAGTCTCATTCTCTTCATTTGTGGAAAATCTCTTTTGGCAGCTGCAAAATTGTGACCCTTGCCCTTTGTCGCAATGCCCATATTTCTGTACTCAGGGTTGGTCCTGATTGCTTGGATGACCCCAGTCTCACCATCATCAACCATTGACACGACATTAAAGAAGACCTAGTGAAACAAATATGGACGAGTGTATCAAGAATAGGTTGCAATTATTTCACGCACACACACCTGAAACAAAATATATATATATACAAAATGTATATATATATATATATATATATATATATATATATATATATATATATATATATATATATATATATATATATATATATGTGTGTGTGTGTGTGTGTGTGTGTGTGTGTGTGTGTGTGTGTATGTATGTATGTATGTATGTATGTATGTAGATATATATATATATATATATGTATATATATATATATATATATAAATATATATATATATATATATATATATATATATATATATATATATATATATATATATATATATATATATATATATATATATAGTATATATATATATATATATATATATATATATATATATATATATATATATATATATATATATATATATATATATAGATAGATAGATAGATATGCATGTATGTATGTAAATGATTGAATTTCCATATCTGAAGCTTGACAATCTTGCCTTCATGAAGATTTAGCGACCATGATCGCATGTGATTAAACACACCAGTGAGCTGTTATACACATTTATATTATAAAGTTACCCAGGTACCCCAGGGAGTACTGACTGGGCAAAAGCGTCAAGCCAGGGAAATTAAAGGTGGGATCATGGAATGCATATGGACTTTGTCAAATAATCATTCTAGTCCTGTTGATATATTTTACATGAACTCGGCTGGCTCAATGAGAAACGTTTATGTATTTGACCGACTATTAAGACCTCGAAGCTGACCCCATTCTATAGTGTAAGGCATATTATGATGACTATTGTTTTAAATTTATAGTATTTTTGAATGTTTTTATGATTCTACCTGGTTCATTATAAGCCTTTATGACTGGTCACATATTTTACCCTGTATTCATATGTAATGATTCGTTCTATATGGATTGGACTATATACTATTTTACAACAACTTACATAATGATAAAAATGGTTGAATTTGCAGGGAAGGGTGGATTGAAACTGATACTGATAAGCTTTCACTCTACACGACGGATATGCTCTAGTTTGTGTCTGCTACCATGGCAGTTCTTGATGAGTGACGTCAACCACTGGACACTTTTCAGTATCAATCAGAGCTTTTTGAATATAGATGGAGAAAATGCATCGTGAGTCTACGCTCTAAATTTAAGTTCTTTAACTTATATGTTTACTTTCAAATATAGGGAATAGTAATTATAAAATAGTCGTGTCTGCACAAGTTTTACTGTATAAACGTACTGTAGTAGTAAGGGTGTCAAATGTGTTGTTTATTTTTGTGCAGGTACGGTGTTTTTTGTTATATAGAAAATCCATAGCAGAATCGTGTAATTCGTATATCAATTAAGTACCTATTGCTATATGATTATATGTTCATGTCTTGTCTGTGTCATACATGGTGTGTTGTGCAAGAAAAAGGAAATACAAATCGCTTTACATATGCTTGTAATTTCAAAGTTAAATAAAATGCTTGTCAGTTTCAATCACAATTTACCCTCTCGCTTTCTAAACCAGAGTGTAATACATGTATCTGTTTTTTTTGTCTTGGTCTCCCCTACACAGGCCTGACATTTAATGTCCCTATGAATGTCATAAATATGTCTATATGAAGTTTTTCAGAAATATTCGAATCGTATTTACGTATCACGTATATTTTTCAAGATCATCTTTACCCTGTAACGTTGGTATTTATTTGAAAGTTATCAGTGAGTACTCTCTGATGAGTACCCAAAGGCCAAGGTTTTAATTATTTTCAAGGAGTTTTGCATCATTTTGCATTGGCCAAATTAGCCATCAGCACCATAAGCATACCTGTCAACCCCAGACAAAAAAAACAGGAGATTTTCTCACGCGGCAGTGCCGCTACTATATACGTTAGTTTACCAACTTCCCACCAGGTGCCGCACCTGTATATATAATTTACCAACGTCCCACCAGGTGGCTCCTACCTAATGTAGTGCCAATACTCTCCAGGGCATACTCTCAACATCTCATCAGTAAACAGATGGACATAATAACAACAAATCAATTTTAACTAACCATATTTATTATTCCTGTCAGTCCACAAATTTCATGAGACATTCCTTTTTTCACTTTAAAACAGCCATTTATTTCTTAATATTATGTTGCTAGACCAGCATGCACCTCTTTCTACTTCTTAAAATTCAGCTTAGTATCAATTAAAACATATCTACTGCTAAAAATAGGAATGGTTATCTAGGCTAATTGCAACTTTTGGGCAAGCTGCAGCAGGGTTCAATTAGGTCAACTGAGTATTGTTTAGGCAGGCTAGAAGAGCTGAGTTGCATGCTTAGCTGTAGGAGTTTAAGTAGATCTGGGCTGAACTTTCAGAGGAAAAACAGGAGATTATAGTCGCTTTAGACTGGTTTTCTAGAAAAACAGGAGAAAACCAGGAGACAAGAAAAAACAGGAGAAAAACTGGAGGCAGGTAAAATGAAGTCCAAAAAACAGGAGACTCCTGTTAAAAACAGGATACTTGACGGGTATGCATAAGGATTAGTCAACTAGAAACGTAGGAATGATTGACTTACTATTTTGGAGTTCACAACACCAACAAAGCAGCGTCTTGAAGGGCTTTTTACAAGCAAATCATACCAATCAGCCAGGTAGTCATATCCCTCATAGTGATCTGGTCCACTGATGGCTAAAATGCCTTCGTAGTCCTGTAAGGTTGCAGGCCTAAACATCACACTGCTATTATTCACTGCCGCCATGTTAAGCCTGAAACTCACTGGATCTCTTATCAATACAACGGGCTGAGTCAGCCCGTTGTATTGATAAGAATGTGCCAAAAACTGGGGCACTGGATAAAAACTATAAGCACAGTTAAAACTGCCATATTTCGGCAGTCGTAAATAGTCAGTTGTAAGTAGTGGAGGAAACCAGTGTTACAGTGTTCAGTGACCCGATGGTCGCTGGCCCCCTTGAAAGCAAGTGATCCCTGGACGCGAGGTTCCGGAACCCGCCGATAGGCGGCTTCAAACACGTCGAATGTCTTAGTGGAACGCCATGGATTCTTTTATTAGAGAAAACTTGGTTCTTCCAGTTATGTATGATAGCGTACACTCTGTTTTGGTCAAACAGCATGGATACTTTCAATGGAACAATTGTACTAAGAATACACTTTTAGGAAATTAAATAACCTTTTTTAAATCAGTGAAATTAGCGATTTTACAGTTTTGATGACGTCACAAGTAATTGGAAGCTAATTATAATACGCGACGGTGGCGACGCGTAGCGGCGTTCATTTACACTACAGACATGTAGTGTAAATGAACGCCGAACACGAACACGTTACAGTCAACCTCCCCCCCCCCCCCCCCCCCCCCCCACCTTACTACACCAATTCTACTGCCGACACATGGCATCCAACCCTAGTTCCGAAATACTCACTGGGCACTAACTATGGATGTCTTACATAATTGCTAGCAGAGATATATATATGGTAGTCTCAGTTGCTAGTGACCCCTTTTACTTCTCTGCACCTTTGGACCGGCCCAAAACCTTTAGGGGGTGTTCACATTTCGGGCTAACTAATCCAAAGTTACTCCATTCACTGTACAGTACTCACTCATATCCACACTGCAGTTATTATACTTTGTCTCAAGCAACAGGACACAAGCATAAATACAATTACCATCACTGATGCCAAACTTAGTATGGCTAGGTCAATAAAAAATGAAAGTAATAAGTTAAGACAAAAACACTTGACCTACCTCTACGCATATGTGCACTATAGTAGGTTCTCAGTACCATTCCCCCCCCCCCCCCCCCCCCCCAAAAAAAAAATCGGATTAGTAAACATATACATGTATACGTATTCGTGTATATACATGTGGATGTGTGTGTGTGTGTGTGTGTGTGGATATATATATATATACCGTATCTTCTCGCGTATAAGACGCACCCGTATATAAGACGCAGCCCTTTAAGTTGTTCAGGCCTTTAAAAAGATGTATAGACCTTAGCTTTGTGTATAGTACGCACCCCCCCCCCCCCCCCCCCCTCCTTTCGGCCCATGTCTCCAGCTATTTTCTAAAAACAAATGAAAGAAATGGGGGTCATCTTACTAACTAACTAGCATTAGATTCGGACAAACATTACGGTGAATGTAATTTGAAGGCACTATGCTACTCTATAGACAATAGGGGCTTGGACATTCATGTAGTGTATTGCAATTATTGTGCTTAAAATAGAACCGGCTGGACAGGTCCGATATAACAAACAATTCACTATTATGGTGTCTACGGCCAGACAGAACTGATAAGGTTGTACCAGTACTGTGAAGTTGAACCGTTAGAGACGTGCTAAACATGTTAGAAACACAATTGAAATGAAACCATACCGAGCCTCAATTCTGATAGTAATACGGGTTGCGGTAATGGCTGGTCATCGATTTGTGATCTCTGTGTGGCCTGGGCACTCGATGTAAAACACCATAGATTTCTAGCTTTGTGTATAAGACGCAACCCAATATTGAGTGTAAAAATTCGTGTAAAAAAGGGCGTCTTATACACGCGATAATACAGTACATATATATGTTTATATCCTGCCCCCCCCCCTACCCCAGCTCAGATCTCTGGTGTCAGGGGGAGTTCTTCAGTAATCAAGTCATCATTCATATGATAGAGGTTACCTGTATCCCTTACAGAATAGAAGGATATAGCGGGTGAAATCAGTCAGTGCATTGTGGTCGCACTCATCGAAATGTCTCCCTTCACTGTGGATGGAATTACTCTCAGATGAAAAGTTTTCTGAATTATTCACATAATTGCGATGGACCAAGCAAGTGCGAAGGAGCAAATAATTTCATTTTTTTTCACCACCATATTTTGGACGGAGAAAATAAAAAAGCCTTTTTATTTTCCACCTTATATGCGGGATTGAAAATAAAAAAAACTTTTATTTTCACTCCCGTTTTTTGTGGGAGAGAAAATAAAAAAACTTTTCATTTTCACTCCCGTTTATTGGGGAGAGAAAATAAATTTGAACTTATTTTTCCCGACCGCTATAGAAAAGGAAGGAAAATATATTTCAAGCCTGGCTCATTTTCCTATTGGTATGGGGTGTTATCTTTATATCAAATAGGAAAATGACTATGGGAACCGAGATTACTTTGATAACTTTGTATCTGATAAATTGTCAAAATGTTACTTCTTGTTTCATCTTTCTCGGTAAATTTAAATTTATTTTCTCTCTCCAATAAACGGGAGTGAAAATAAACAGTTTTTTTTTTCTGCCCCCAAAATACGGTGGTGAAAATAAAAAGTTTTTTATTTGCTCTTTCACACTTGGTCCATCGTACATAATTGATACATACGATTTATTTTTGTTTGGCTAAAATATTGTTTGGGGGATTACGAATCCACCCACTGTGTGTTCTTCGGGGAAGCAGACTCCTTTCCATCACACTTGTTTTAGCTATATAACTATCCCCCCCCCCCCCCCCCTCCATGTTTGTGTTCTTTGGGTATTCGTTCCAGCCCCACCCTTTGTTTCTGGTATCGTCCTTATACATTCCAGTAGTTGCCCTCTATTGGCAGAAAGTGAAACTAAATTACAAAGATGCAGGACAGCGAAAACAAATACCCAACATAACGTTTACCGGACAGCACTACATCTATAGTATCTCTCTCGAGGGAATGAAATTTTTTTAAATGATAAGAGAAATTGACCCTTTGGGAGCTCCGTACTATTAGAAGTGGTTCATGTGACAATAACTAAGCTATGGCATTGGCTGGTAGACAGATTCATGTTACAGCAATAAACCTGATGAAATGAAATGAAATATTTCAAATGGACGGCTAATAGGGAAAGGGAAATGTCTTGAGGGTAAGCGTTTTTCTTTTTTGTTAATGACTAGTAAAAGGACCAAGCCATATTGGAAGGTTTCGTATCTGTAGTTCACTCGTATGGACATCATTTATGCGCATACCAAATAAAATGTCGTCACAAACCAAACGAGTGAGAATGCTAACAGTGAATTGGGGGTTAGGCGGTGATTTTTATGGTTTTCACTACCTCTTGAAACTTGCCAGTTACGATTTTGCCTAAATTTGGCAGGAGAAGTGACGATAATGGAAATTCCAATTTCCAAAGCCATAAACCCAAACGTTACAAGTTCATATATGTGTGTATTGGATAGTAAAGTAGGTTCAATTCTTGTATCTGGGTCACACGTAACTAGGACTAACACACTTCAACATTGATGTATTCATCGTACGATAAAATATATGCATTACTAGGGGATACTCACACAACGTGTACTAAAAAAGATGTGCTGCCTATATAGCGTGATCAGTGCTATTGAGACCTAGTTAAAAGCCCGATGCCTAAACATACCTCACAGCAGCATAGACATATAACAAGGTGTATCTCCTGATTCTTGAGTATTATCAGGTAGAGTATATCATAGCCAACCGCCATTGGTCAACCCATATTCTATTTCCTTTCAATATTTACAACTTTTCACTCAAATGACATAATCTCATTACTTACACAGGTGATGGTCAGTGCAGGTTCAGAGTAACCTTAGGGATATCAATTACTAGTGAAATTAAGAAGAAAACTTTAGATTCCATACTGCTACAGTTGTGTACAGGCCATAAAATTAAAAAACTTACAAAGTACACTTGGGACCCCCAATGGCTTTTAGCTAGAAGCCTATTCAAACTATATATAGTATGCCGGTCATCATTGACCTTGTTAATTTGAGACTAGTGATCATTGAGGTGTGACCTTGTACAACTGCAAATGATTTACGAATTGGTGGTACATAGAAACAAAGGAAACTATGCAAGTTTATGAATGTATATTGTTTTTGAAGACTGTCGTCTATGTATTCGGTAGAAATGAGCGTAGATCTGGAGTTTGCTTAACCCTTTTGCTGCTGGTGGCTAATTTGGCCAATACGAAATAATGCAAAAAAGCTGAAAAATGACTGAAACCCTGATAGTCATATGAGAGTACTTAGCAAGAGCTTACATATGAATACCAACATGACAAGGTTTAGATGGATCTAAAAAATCGTTGCATCCTTATGCTTTGGACAGAAGAAGCCTTAGCATTGGAAGGGTTAATATTAGATGGCCTGCATTATACTGCAAAGACCACCCCAAAACTAAGAGATACGACCCCCCTATTTCGTTTCACCATTAACTGCATGTATCGCATATGTTCTTTTAAGTACCGTGTTATGCAGCCACACACCGACTCAAACACCTGTGAAAAAAGTTCTTTATATGACCCACTTATGAGTCGCCACAGCTGGTCGGATTTGAAATTGATTCTATATGTATGAACACATTTGAACTACATACAGACTTGTTCAAAAGCGAGACACGTTCAAGTACAATTGCCGTTCGGACAGGTGCATTTCATTTCAACGCACACGCAAATTAGACAAACATGGCGACTGAGCCCATGGCGTCAACACAAATGAGTTTTCGGGATGCAGCAATTGACTTCCTTGGGGGAGTATCTGGCGCCACGGCGTCAGTCTATATAGGACAGCCCTTGGATACAGTCAAGGTCAAAATGCAAACTTTCCCTAATATGTACACACATGCCGGTAACTGCTTTGTGACAACTTTGCGACAGGATGGAATATGGCGAGGGTTATATGCTGGCACGGTGCCATCTTTGGTCGCCCAGGTGGCCGAGAATTCTGTCCTTTTCTGCTCATACGGCATGTGCCAAAAAGTGGTCGCCAGGATATCAGGACGTAGCGACGTGCAGAATCTGAATTTCGTCCAAAACGGAGCATCAGGATTTATAGCCGGGTTCTTTTGCTCTTTGGTTCTCTGTCCCACCGAATTGGTCAAGTGCAAGCTTCAGGCCATGCGCGAGGTTAGCACTTCCGGTGCCGCAAAATCGTCTGCTATGACTGCAAAAAAACACATAGGCCCTTTGCAATTGACGCGACAGATTCTTCGCACTGAAGGGGTCAATGGGTTATTCCATGGTCTTACTGCTACTCTCTGTAGAGAAATGCCCGGATATGTCTTTTTCTTTGGCGGTTACGAAGCATGTCGTAGTTTTATGACCCCTGCTGGTCATAACAAGGACGATTTAGGACCTCTGAAAACCATACTATGTGGAGGCATAGGTGGAATGTCATTCTGGCTAGCTGTTTTTCCCGCCGATGTCATCAAATCTCGTCACCAAGTCTCGTCCAGCCGGGAATCCTTCTTGGCGACATTTCTGTACATTTACAGGCACGAAGGACTTCGCGCATTGTACAAAGGTTTGGGGCCGGCAGTCCTTAGGACCTTTCCCGCAACTGGTGGCCTCTTTTTAGCATATGAAACTACGAAAAAGATCCTTAAGTAGACATTTTAGATTAGATGTTCTTCAGGACCTATGGATTTGGAATTTTGATTTTCGTCACTTTTTCTGCCATATTATGGCTGATTTGTGACAGTTGTGACTGGTGAAACTAGTGGAGGAAACCGCCGCCTAACCCCAAGTCACTGTTAATTTTCTCACATGCCCCGGGTGAAGATCTATGTAAACACTTCCACACTTGACATGATATATACTACTTCTAGTCCGTATGTAAGCATCTTGTACAAGAGACATTAGTAAGAACTAATGGCAATCATGTTCTTGTATATGGATTGAATACAATTTTCGTTTTAATTTGAAGATTTCTTTGGTTTATTGATTACTTGGCAGCTATGGCCAGCGCATTGTAATACATTCTATAGAGTACATGTATATGTTTTTTCGCAGGTGAAAAATCTTACAATGTAATATATTGTTAGTTTGACCTCCTTTCCATAGTAATGGAATTGTCGTAGGACTTTACCGAAATGTGATGGGTTATTAAAAGTACAGACATACCTTATGAATGTTTGTGTACGTACAGCTTATGACCATTCTGTATTTAGAGGATGCCATTCGCGTTCGAATTTTTCTTCTTTATTGTTGATAGATGCCAAATATTTTGCTTGTATATATTGCTGTTTTAACCATTTTTAAAATTTATCTTGGCTATATGAAGTGAGACTTTTGCAATATGTTAAATAATTTAAATGAGACGATCTTTGTTTATACCATAATGCTATTTTCTGTAAGTTTATATTCAGTTACAGATTGAATACAAGTTATAAAATTTTGTTGCCCCAAAAATCCTTGGGAAATTCAAAAATGCAAATTGTTTTTGAGGAAGGACCTGCGTAATCATACGTTTTATAGCTGTTATCGCGGTAGCTCATGAGGTTAATTATTTTGATTCGGTAAATGTCCCCTGCCCAGCTTCTATTTCACTGGTAATCCTATAAGTTAGGATTAAGATTGCCCGAAAGAGCCTTTTTTGAGAAACACAGCTGGGTGTAAATTTGGGGAGAGGGATGCAAAAAAAACATGCATAGTGTTTTAAAATGGAACTCCCGTCCACAATAATTATTATGGACCCGGGAGCATATCATGTATGAATATGGAGAAAATGATCAATGCGGAGGGACAGTTAGAACAGGTTGTGTATCAGGTACTGGATATACAAAAAATTGGTATTCACATTATATTGCCATGTACTGCTGTTAGCACAAGGGTATAACAATATATAATTCTGTACTACTTTTATATAAAAATAAGCAGGTACTCACGCTTACAGCATCTTCATTACCACACATAAAGTGTAAAGCGGGATGACTTAGCCTAAAAGCTTCCCAGAGCATATGTTGTCATAGGAAATTGGGTGTGCAAGGTGTATTTATTCCTAAATGGGGTGAGTAAACACTGAAATATAAAAGGCATCCCCGGGTACATGCAAAAACTTATTTATATCTCATACCCATATAGCAAAAAGGATATGGATTCTACGCTGATATAATTTCTTTGTAGACTTTGGCATATCTCGATGTAACATTGCACTACATTACACTACATGCATCTGAATAAACAAAAAAAGTTATAAAATGAAAGGATCAATTGCAATACGGAGGAATTAGGACCTCTCATATTCCTTTTTCTTTTGTCAATTGTATTGATGTGGCTATGCCACATGTGAGGGAACGGAGTCAGTCCGTGTATTAACGACATAACATCATTTCGTTACATTGTTTACAGCTCCAGAGGGGGAGGAAATTAAAGGGATGTCATAAGAAATCAAATTGTTTTTGGCTTGGTATATGACTTGTTTGGCGATATTGGCCTTTTTAGGCATGGTGAAATGATTACAGGTAAAGCTCCGTAATGTGACCAGGCCAAAGGTCATTTCTCATTGTTTTAGAAAGAAAACTGGATCAGTCAACTGGCATATTGAGATTAATGTGTGGCCTTGATCTTGTATAATTTATCTTTAGCAAAATCCCTATGATGTAAAACTCTGAACTTAGTGTACTTTGAATAGATAGTTTAGTTTATCTATGATTGCGTTCATATGCTTTCATTTTTCTCTTGGAGTGAATGATAAAGGTATGTCTTTGTCCCATTTGCTCATACAATCACTAATACCGAACAGGGAAAATGATGTAACACCATATAGATGTGTCTGCAGTCTTTTGCATCTCTGTTTATACATTAATCCAAAAAGGTATTTGTGGGTTTATTGATTTTATATGATATATTGAAGTACCAATGCCTTTAAGAGACTCTAAAGTTTATTCCTATATAAGAACTGATTAATATCCTTTCTTAATTGACTGTATATTTATTGCTTTGACATGTGCTCTTGAGTAATGGTTTTACTACAGCTTGAAAATTTCTGAGGTCCTCGTAAGCAGTCTTAGAATTCTTTTTCTTTCTTTTTTTTTGAAATTGGGCCTGGAGTGAGTTTTTTGCGATTTTCGGATTTCAAAGGAAAAAAATGAAAAAATAGGCTTCAGTAACTATGACATTGAAAGACAAAAATTAAAAAACATCTGTACTGCAGAGAATTATATAAAAATGGTTTTTCCTTGTATGGTCTTATTTTTCCTACGGGCAAAACGTTGTTGACATATTTCCCCAGTCATGCTGGACAGACACTCCATGAGAGCTGACTGATCCTCGACCTTCACGTGACAGGCCATGAAGTGCGCATGCGTGTAATTCAAGATGTCAGCCACCATAAGTTAGGTAGGCCTTTTCAGAATTTCTTATGAAGATGAATATAAAGATAAATCACTGGACCATTGTCCTCCGTCGAAATGTAACGGATTTAAGCGTCTGAGTACTCCCTTAGATAATACCAGTTTTGCCATGTAACAATGGCATGCGAATAATACATTGATCTGAAATAAATGCAGCCATAGATGAACAACCGCTTATCTTAATCCAAGATGCAGCTAAGGCACTATATCTGTTTCGATATCCGAAAGCATCGAGCACTTTACCCTTAAGAATTCTTAACACGCCCAGTCAAATCGATAGAGTTCCTGGAGTGGGCCTATGTGTATTACTTTCGTATCATTGATGCAAAGCAGTATCTGTTTTGTTTAAGATTTAACATGACCAGTGAAGTTGCAAGTCTAACTTTCCGGGCAGCACAGCCTGCGGATTATGAAGGCGTCTTGGCAATGAGCGGACCTGGACATTATGAAGGCTATGACTACATACCTGACTGGTATGATATGCTCGTCAAGAGCCCAAATCGCCGCTCCTTTGTGGGCGAAATTGGAAAGAAAATTGTGAGTAAACATCTGACTACTAAGGCATAAAACAGTATACGTTTTTCTATTCGTCGTTCTTTTGCATGATCTTAGTAATAACTTAGTTATAACTTACTATTAACTCTCTCTCTCTCTCTCTCTCTCTCTCTCTCTCTCTCTCTCTCTATATATATATATATATATATATATATATATATATATATATATATATATATATATATATATATATATATATATATATATATATATATATATATATATATGTATATATATATATATATATATATATACATATATATATATACATATATATATACACTAGAAAAGTACCCGTCCTGCGGACGGAAACTATGAAATTTCTTATAATGGCAAACGTATCAGACCACCAACACATCCTTGAGAGAGAGCCCCAACCCCTCCCTCTCTTTCAGCCCATCTCTATGCCCCGCCCTCTCTTTCTCTCTCTCCCTACAACCTCTCTCTCTCTCTCTGTCGCCCCTCTCTCTGTGTCCCTCTCTTTCGCTCTGGCCCACATTGCTCTCTCACTGCCCCCTCCCACCCTCTCTGCACCTCTCTCTCTCTCTCTCTCTCTCTCTCTCTCTCTCTCTCTCTCTCTCTCTCTCTCTCTCTCTCTCTTTTGCCCCCTCTCTCTGCGCCCTCCCTCTTTCTCTCTCAACCTCCTCTCCCTCTCTTTTGCACCCCTCTCTCTGCCCCTCTTCCCTTCTTTTGTCGCCTCTCAATGCCTGACTATCTCTCTTTTGCCCCCTCTCTTTCTCTCTCTCTTTGCCCTCTCTCTCTCTCTCTCTCTCTCTCTCTCTCTCTCTCTCTCTCTCTCTCTCTGCGCCCTCTTTTTCTCTTTCTCTCTGCCAGAAAACAGGTGTGGCAACGGAGTTTACCCGTTGCATAGGATAGCACCCAGATATTCCTGCGACAACACACTTAAGGCTACCTACCATATGTTTCAATAATTCAAGAAATTGGATTCAACTGATTTGCTATTGATAAATAAGATATCGAAATGTTGTTGTAATGTTGCTGTAATGAAAAGATGGGGGACGGTGTCCGTTTATCATATCACTCATGACTAATTCTAATCATTTCTACTCAAAACTATTTTCGTTTCGTAATATCCATATTTTCAAAATTAAAGTATGAAATAGCGTATGTCATATATATATATATATATATATATATATATATATATATATATATATATATATATATATATATATATATATATATATATATATATATATATATATATATATATATATGTATATACATTATATATATATATATATATATATATATATATATATATATATATATATATATATATATATATATATATATATATATATATATATATATATTCATTCTGCCCACAAATTGTTTTCAAATGATCCTTTTATGTAGATATCCCCCCCCCCCCCCCCAAAAAAAAAAAATAATAATCGCGCTGCTATGTTAAGATTGTTAAGGAAAAACTATTTCAATAATTGTTGAAGGAAGAAAATTTCCAAAGGATGCAAACTGTTTTGACTTCATAATAGATACATGTACGCACTCCGTGCATGCCAAAAGTGCGGTATGGGCATGGGGTACTTCTATGTATTTAGACATTAAGTTCCATCAGTATGTAACTTATGTACTGGCTGGCTGTCTGGAAAAATTTTTTTTGGAACTACAGAAAATTAGGATTTTTCGTACGCTCAAATTGTTATCCATTTGCCACCGTAGTTCGCCATATTGTCTGTTGTGTCAATACTCTCTGTCTAAGCGCACTACCCTTGTTTGTGCATTATCCCCAAAGGACGCTCTAAGCGCCCATGCAGGCATTGTCCAGGGTCTCTATGCTGCCTAAACCCTTTCGGTACATGCCTTGAGTTTCTTTTGAACATCCGGGCAGGCCACTCTACTACTGTGTGCGTACTTCAGCAACCGTACAACCAACAAAGTCCATGCAGTGCAACCCCACTGTGGAAGCAGAGGTTTGATATCGGTAGTACCATCTAACGCCGGGTGGTCATACCAAACCCGGCCCTCAAGTGAGGATGAGAAATC
>OZ012686.1:26074881-26109881 GCA_963942565.1 Maea johnstoni
TTGTCAAGACAAATCAACTTTTGTCAGGCAAAAGCAACTTTTGTTGGACAAAAGTCGATTTGGTCTTGACAAAAGTACTTTTGTCCAATAAAAGTTAGTTTTGTCGACAAAAGTTACTTTTATCTAACAAAAGTTGCTTTTGTCAAGACAGAAGTTGCTTTTGTCAAGAAAAGTGAATTTTGGGGACAAAAGTTGCTTTTGTCATCAAAAGTGACTTCTGTCTTGACAAATGTTTCTTCTGTCAGCAAAAGTATGTGTGGCGGGTGGCAGGTGAAATAACCAGAAAACGATGCCATGGATCTTGAACGCGTGTTTATTGATTGACGTGACGAAATGATGTACACGGTGACGGGGTAACACGGTAAACGTTGACGGGGTGACGTATCAACACGGTTCAACCTAAAATAATGCAGAACCAAAAATGACTAACTAGTGACTAAATGTACAATACACTACAATACAATAGCACAATACACTACACATAATCTCACACATAATCTCAAATAATGTTATTACAATAACTACATAAACTACACTTAATACATAACATGATACATATAATGACTGAAAATAGTTATACAAAACAAGTAACATCTAAGTTGACATGATCTCTTACTGACAGAACAATGGCAATTGCATGTGAAAAATATGGGTGAAGTTGCTAAGTACAACTATGCTCAAAATACTCAAAACTATAGACCATCAACCAAATATAATTGCCTAAGATGAATCTTTATACACTTATCTTTCATTTAAGCTAACAAATATATTTGGTTGATGGTCTATAGTTTTGAGTATGTCACCATCTTGACCTACAAAAAGCCCGGCCCTCTGGTGGGCAAAATATACAACTTGACCTCTTGAATGCCACCTATTCTCAAGAATCTAAACTAATTCAGTGACCTTTGTAATCTTCCAACTACTCGTGACACATAAAGAAAAATACCTAAAAGTACCCAAAATACACAAAAACACCAAATCTCAATAAATACAAACTCTGTCCGTTACACTGGCCCCTAAATGTGAGAACATCAATTGGAACATTTACTCCTATAATCAAATGGACAGAATATAATACCAAATGTCTCTATCGCTCAATAACGTCTCCATCATTCACTATAACTGAGAAATATTGTCACTATTTCAAGTATGTCACTTAATGTGTGTCTTTAAACCACATAGATTCAGTCTTTGGGCTGATGACTTGCAGCTTCTTCTAGTAGACACAGTTTCTGGATTCGTCGCATCAGGGTTGACGTCTTTGTGTCTCTATTTGCACCGTACGCACTAGGCCATCCTTTCCAGGGAAGGTATCTATCACTCGTGCAATGGGCCACATATGCCGCGTGGCGCAGCCTAGCCGAACACAAGCACAATGTTGCTTAGATTTCTTTTAGGCATGAGCCACTTTTGCCTACTTTGTAGAATCGGCAAATATTCTTTGATCCACCTTGACCAAAACAGATTGGCCAAATATTGAACTTGGCGCCAACGGCGTCTGGCATACACATCTTGCTTATCGGCCATCTTCTGTTCACATGGTGTCGCACAGTCATAACAGCTATTCAGCACACGACGGATAGTTGGTCTGGCGCCATTTATCCAGTATCTCTGTCTGACCTCTGACAGAACATATTCTCTGCCACAATGTCCTATCTTCTCATGAGTGTCTTTGATAATCAGGTCAGCCACATGATGATTTCGTGGTAAGATCAGCTGGTGTATAGAATGTTCCGGAATTGGCGCATTCTTAAGTCGTCTGCCTGTTACCAGCACACCTTGCGATGACATCACTGGCCCCAATCGAAAGAGCCTACTTGACCGCTTCAGCTTGCTGGAACTGTCCAATGTGGCCATCTCATTTCCAAAATGCTGTTTCTGGATGTATCTGACGATTGCGATTTCAGCAATTTCAGTCTCTTCAACGGAGAGCGGACCTGTTTTGGCATTTTTCATGATCCAAATTTTTGAATCTGATGAGCCAAGCAATGTCTTTTTTCAAAGAATGCCATGAAGATCGCCGCTCAAACATTTGGTTGATTCCAGATCTTCGGTCAATTGTCTCTGTGTGGTACACCTTGGCTTTCTTCACCTCAGGATCATCATCTAAGATTTGTTGGTTCAAGTTTCTCAAGTCATGATTGACTTGTACGAAGATTGCTATGGCTGTGCCACTGCTACTAGTGCGACCACCTAGTGGTCCATGTAATATCCAACCTAACGCAGTTTTGGTAGCGTATGGGTCACCTGGTTTGCCTGTTCTCAGATCAATAGGCATGAGAGCCTTGGGTACATCTTGACCAATCAGCAAAGTCACCTTGTCAGCATCGACCTTTGGAATCTCCACATCCCGTAGATGCTCCCAACCATTGAGATCTTCCGAACGACCCATATTGTTGATGTTTATAGGCAGGTGAGGTCTTGCATACACTTCTGGTAACTCCAGAACATTTTCACTTGACATATCAGAGACTTCCAGGTTCACAATCAGAGTCTCAGTCTCACTGTTCTTCTTCTTTAGCGTAGTGAGTGACAAAGGTCCTTTCTTGCCAATCAGGCCAAGTGTTTTCACAAGATCCTCAGAGCAGAAGGTGCTTGTCGATCCAGGATCCAGTAATGCAAATGTACGAACATGTCGCTGAGATCCTGGTGCTCGAACAATGACAGGAAGTATTGGAAGGGCAACACGCACATGACTGGCCCCAGTTGCGCTGTAATTCTGACCATCACCCACTTCTGAGAAAGAACTGAGAACCTCAGGTTTAGATGTTGGAGCTGGCACTGACTTGTCTTGACTTGACTTGATTCACCTCCATCCAATGGATGCAGAAACTTGGTATGCTTGGCATTGCATCCAGGAACTGAACAAGTACGTGTGAGCCTGCAGGTGCTTGAGAAATGTCCAGGCTTAAGGCAATTGTAGCATAACTTCTTGTCAAATGCAAAGTTCAGTCTATCTTGAACCTTCAATTCTTTGAATGCACTGCATCCAAACAAGGAATGAGCACCATTACACTTGACACAAGTTGGGACGTAGTCATTGCTGCCATATGCGTTATATAGTTCTTGAGTTTCAGCGTTTGTGGTATAAACGTTGAAACTACCACTTTTCCTAAGTGGCTGTCTTGTATAGTCAGGTTTTGCTATATTGTCAGTTAGTCCACCATAGACTGGATCATTGGCTACTTCAGCAGCTTCTAAAACAAAAGCTGTCACATCGTTGATGTTTGGATTTCTTTGTTCCAGCTTGCGTATGTGATGGGCCTTTGACTTCCACTTATTTTGCATGAAGAATGGGAGTCGTCCGATGATTTTCACCAATGAGCCTTGTGAACTAATCTCTGCAAAGTTCCCCATGGCTTGCAATGTCTCTGCACAACTCCGCAGCTCATCTGCATATTCTTGAAGCTTGTGTCGCTCATGCGGTTTTATGACAGGACCATTAGTAACCTTGTTGATCCAGGTCTCAGTGATGACAAATGCATTGCCGAACCTCTCTTCTAATAGTTGACGTGCCCTTGCGTAGCCTTGTTCTGGCCTCATCACAGTGCAGCATTGGATGACGGATCTCGCCTTACCAGACGTATACTGCAGGAGACATGACAGCTTCGAACCAGAGTCAACAGTATCTTTCTCGACACAATTATCGAACATCCTGATGAAACCCCAATAACTGAGTGGGTCACCATCAAAAGTCATTAATTCCACTTTAGGAATCTGCACAGCATTGAGTAACTGTCTCTGTTGTTGTTGTCCCTGCTGTATGATATGCACTAAACTATCATCACTTCCATGCATATGTGGCGAAGTACCATGACTGTAAGGTTGTGAAGCAGTTGGCACAAGAGGGTTTTGACGGAATGTCCAATCAGGTGCATGAGGATTTAACCTGCTGCGAGTATGATCAACTGGAATGTCTCTTGATAGAGCAGCAGCGCCACCTATTGGCTGTGAAGTGCCAATTGTAGGAACAGTTGCGAATGATCCCATAACGCCACCTGTTGGTGCACTAAACTGTTGATGCAAAGCAGTGGTGTCACGTGACGGATGCATGTGATGATCAACAGCGGCGCCCCCTAGTGACGGAGTTGTGACACCAAGCGAAGGATGATTCACATGAGGCATGACTGTGGCGCCCTCTATCATTGTATTAGGATGTCCAGGTGCAGTGGCGAACGGCAATGCTTGGGTACGAGGAGGCATGACTGTGGTGCCCCCTGGTGGTTGACGAGTATGCGGTGGCGGAAGGATAACATCTTCCAGTGACTGATGAATTTGTGCAGGAGCACCACCTAAGCTGACGAGGAAGCGAAGACGGAGCTGTGACGTCGCCAGAGGATGGGTTGATGGTGGCGCCCTCTAGTAGCTAACCAGGATGAGAAGGCGAGGCAGTGGTATCTCGAAGAGCTGGTCTAACATTGGCAGTGGCGCCCTCTGATGGCAAACGATAATCAGGTTCCGCAAATGTGGCATCACCCACTGTCAATTTCCGAGAAAGTCTACCGGCCAATGAGCTCTCCTCTGCCTCCGCAAGCACAGTTTCCTCCGCGTGCGCCTTCGCCATTTCTGTTTCCAGCCGAAGTTTTTCCTTCTTTTGTTTAAGTAGAATTGTAAGTCTCATTTCTTCCTCCTCAAGCTGTGTCTGTTTGTCAAGTGCTGCCATCTCTGCTTGTAGTACAGCCTTTTTTGCTGCAGCTTTCACGCGCGCACTTGATACTGATGAACGATGCGATGATCTCTCACTTCGAGAACTGCGAAAACTGCCGGCGCCACCTGCTGACTCTCCGAGCAGGATTTCAGTAGATGCAAGTTTTCTTTCCACTGATTGTTCGTAGTTTTTTATTTTGTCCATAATGTGAAGATATTTCTCTTCTACATCTTCAAAGTATTCTTCTGACGATTGACGCTTAGCGCCATCTAACAGCAACGAGTGAAAGTCAGAATGTTTTTTCCGAAAGCGCTCCATGCTTTCAACCAACTCCTCCATCTTGGATTTGACGCACTGTAAGTTGGTTTCCTCGAAGCTGCACATTTCATCAAGTATCTCGTTCTCTAGATTGTTTGACGTCATGACATAAACCGAGCAACATCGATGGAGAGTGAGCTCCAACAAGTTTCTAGATTACCTGCAAAAATACTTCTGCCAAACCGCTAACAAAGCCTACAATGGATTATGAATGTGCAGAGAACGCAGACCGGCGGAGACATAGAAACAAATCTGAGTAGAAATGGTGTTTTATTATCATCCAAAAAACAGAACGACAATTCGATTTTCGCGCCAAAACACCGCCAACACTGCATGACCACGATCTCCTGAACCAATCAAAAAGCGCTACGAGCCCACGTGCTCACCATGTGCTACGAGCACTATATATAGGCCCACACACCTTTAAACTTTCTTTCGCAGCGCGAACTCAACAGAGACACATCAAACATCCAACGAGCAAAAGTAGGTCTAAAGTGACTTTGACAATTTCGAATAGTATCTAATTGAGACCTTCCGTTGCGTGTTCTATCTATTAGTTAACACTGTCTTAGACCATCGTTTTCATTTTTTGACTATTCCAGTGTCGGGCCACATAAACAACAGCACTGCAAACATCTACATTGGTAGAGGGGCCATAGCATTTAAACAAGGGCTAGAGCTAGAACAAGCTACTGCCGAGCTTGCCTCGTGTTGTGCTGACCTAAGCCTCCTCGAGGTTGAGGTCCGGCAAATGATACAATTCCGACGTGCGAACAAAAATGCCCCTATTGACGAACAATTCTGCCTAGGTGCTCGTTTATAGCATACTCGGCAGAACACAACCCATCGTAATTTGTGCAACATCATCGAACAACCAACAAGAACAATTCTGCCCGTGTGCTTGTTTATAGTATACTGGGTTGATCACAACCGATCGTACTTGTGCAACATCATTGAACAATCAACTAGAACAATTCTGTCAGGGTGCTCGTTTATAGCATACCAGGTGGATCACAGCCTATTGTACTTGTGCAAACTCACCGAACATTCAACAAGAACAATTCTGTCTGTGTGCTTGTTTATAGCATACGAGGCAGCTCACAGCTAAGTACATCTGTGCATCATCGTCGAACAATCATCGGGAGTAACCTCAATACAGTGAACAATCATTCTACAATAGACTATCTCTGTGTTTGGTAAAAAACACTAGAGGTATCTGTGTATAGCCACAGTGAGATGGACTAGTGTGTTGTTCACCTAGAACACGGCCGGCTCAAACAAGACAATTATCGTGTGTTTACATACCATATGGAATAGTTGCAGGGAAAGACAATTCATACCTCCAGGGCACAGGTGATTACATCTTTGTTTCCTATAAGAGCAGAGGGATTAGTATATCATTCTACTGAGTAATACGTATACACAGTGGCCGTATAATTGAGAAGTTTTGAGACCATCTCAGTACACTTTTTTCTCGCTATAGGCAGCAACTGCCACTACAGACAGTAAACATCTTAGTCTAAAAGTTCTCCCGATAGATGGCGTAGTCATTGATATATTCTGCAGACGCCAAGCAGAGAAACGGAGTACACTTCATAACTCTCTCCTTTGCTATTAAGTGACCAAAACTTATACTCGTCTACGTCTCTGTGTATTGCTCTGTAAGTGAACATACCTTATACAAAACTTATATAAATTGTACACACACCAGGGGCATTTGTATCGTTCTCTGCGCATCGGCTCTTCTCGTGTTTTTTTTTTTCCCCGCAGCTTCGTATTAACGTGAAATTTAACAAGACACTTTTGGCCATTCTAGTAAGCCGGTTTCCACTTAAGCATCTTCAACTTGTATAGCTAATTTTGAAATTTGAATAACAGCTTCTTTTCGCGACTTCTGTAAAAACGGAACTTAATTAACAACTTTTCTTGACATCTTCTCTTTTTTTTTTTGTACTTACTCAAAAACACTCGACACAACTCACGCGAGACTCTCCGAGATTTGAGTCAGCCATCTTTTCAAATTTTGTTTACTTTCTTTAGCTAAACAAGTCACTTACTACACCGTAGTAATACTACAGCTACCTTCTACCAAATTAGTTAAATAGTCCTAAATAGAAAATCCTTACCTTACCTCAAGTCAATAAAGCTGCTATTCTTATTTTTATTTTTTCTTCTTCTGACTTTAATCTTGAACAAGACTTCCCTTTCTTAGTAAACAAATAGCTAACCCGGTACACTACTCACGCGAGATTTGACGAGATTTGATTCAGCCATCTTGTTGTAGTTTGTTTACATTTTTCTCGCGGACTAGGACTCTTGTTACACCGCAGTGAAACTCAACAACCCTATTTCATTTTTTTTTAAATAAGCTTTTCCAACTGAAGTTCATTATTCTATAATAGTTTATCAAAGTTGCAAACTTTTTAAAATCTTTTTTCAGGACTTTAGTCTTGACTAAAATTCGAAGAACTTAACTTCTGTTTCAAAATTCTTAAGAACAACTTTTAATAGGAAGATCTAGACATTTAGTAACAATACCCTGCCCTCAATCTCGCGAGAGTTAGATTGTTTCGGTTATTCGCAGAGGTGTAGCAAAGGAGATCCATACACACGTCAGTGGTCCTATTAGGCTCCCCAAGCCATCAGTTACACAAAGCGTTCGTTAGTATCAACCTGAAGCTACATCTCAGAATAAAATTCAGAAGATTTACCTATTAGTACAAGAATCCGAAAAGAGAACGAAAAAACACTACCCTATAGGTGATTATACCTCTGCACTTCTGCTCTGATTGGGAAAACAGGGGTGTGACTCAAACACAATATATCTGGTATTACTGTTGTATCATATCACATAATACAATACATGTTTTCAGATAGTGGTATCCGGCTATATCCATCAAAGGTACTATTGATATATTGTACAACCGGAGAAGGTTATATCCAGCAAAGGTACTATTGATATACTGTATATCCAATGATTATTGGATTGTGACTGTGACCTTGTAAACTGCCCTTTCTCTTGTAAAGAGTTTATACTCTAACATCTATACCAAACTAGGGTTCTGCCCTTGAAAACTTAGAGAGTAGGCAGCAGAGTATATTCTGAAAACACTGTCATATATCTTGTATTGGAGGGTGGGTACACTATTCAATACTCCTTATTACGCAGGTACATAGTGCTTCCATATAACTATCACAAACCAGATTCACATATATACCCTATTTGAGGACTAGCCCTCCACGAACAAATTTGTTTATCAGTACTTAGACTAGACAAGGCGTTGCTCTACAACTGTTTATAGTAACCTATTCTACCCTAAACATCTTTGTATTTACATAAGAAAGTAAATAAAATACATTTACTTTAACTTCTAGTCTCATAGTCTTATCAAACCTTGTATAGATATTAAGACATACGCTTGGACTACTAAGGCCTTGTCATGGGTAGGAAGACTAGAACGCAGAAAGAGAGTGAGGCCTCAAATAGAGACTCCAGCCTTGACAACAGTAGAGATAGCACTGAGGGTAATGAGTCAACCCTGTCAGAAATAAGGAATATAATGCTACAAATGCAAGAAGACCAGAAAAAAATGCAAGAAGCTATAAATGACACAGGAAGACTAGCAAAAACAGAAGAAATAGTCGATAAGATGGGAAACAGGCTGGATTCCATAACAGAAAATCTAGAAACAATGGTACCAAAGTTAGGAGAGTTGGATGAAAGACTGACAGTGATCGAACAGAAAATTGATCTACTATCAGATAAAGAAGGCAGATTAGACTGTATAGCTGATGTAGAACAAGCCCTCCCCAGGATAGGTGACATGGAAGATAGGATCAAAGAAATAGAGAAGAAAATACAAGAGTACGACACTCTAACAGAGAGGGTCAAAGATCTTGAGGCAAATAGTGTCTGGGAAGAGTATGAGAGGAAAAAGGACAACCTGGTGGCTTATGGGGTACCAGGTAATGAGAAACCGGGTGAATCTCCAGAGGTAGCTAGGAAGTTTATGATAAAGAGCCTCCAACTAGATAAAGACTTGTGAAAAAGATCCAAATCAAGTCAGCATCTAGGTTGCAAGGCAATGGAAACGGCCCTTCGCCCCTGAGAATCACGTTTAACAGAGCAGATGAAAGAGATACTTGTTTGAGACAAGGCCCAAAGCTCAAGGGTACTAAACAGGCGCTTCGAACTGATCTCCCGAAATCTGTAAGGATAGAAAGGGCCAAACTAGCAGCGAAAGGACATGACCTCAAAAAAAGAGGTGTGGTTCATAACACAAAACTTAGAGAACGAGCAATTAATGTTTGGTTAGAAGTTAAAAAAACGGCGGAAAGTGATTGGACTACATGGAAGTAACTGTAATGAAGCAGCAAATTAACAAATAAAGGAGATGCTCACACTCCTCAATGTAAAATTTGCCTAAACGCAAGACGCCACGGAAACCATAGTGTTAACCAATAACCCAAATGTTAAAAACGCTACGAGCAGTAGCGGGAGTGTATTACTAACAAAAACTGTCAAGTTTGACATAATAGTGTTGCCATTATGGCGTGTTAGTGAGAGTATTCACGGGAGAAAGGGAGTAACAACAACTCAGACACAAAATCGTGCTGAGAATAGAATCAGTTAACTGTAGGGGGTTAGCAAACAAGAAAAAGAGGATAGACTTTTTTCTTAAATATAAGGAAAAGGAAGTTAACATACTATGCCTCCAAGATGTTCACTTAGAAAAATGGGAGGAAGCAAAAATACGAGCTGAATGGAAACACGAAATTTACTTATCAACCTTAAACTCTTATTCTAGAGGTGTCTTAATATTATTCAACAATAATTTTGAATACAAGGTACACCAGAGTTTAATTGATGAAAATGGCAACTACGTTATTCTCGATGTTACTTTGCAAAATACTACACGCATAACGCTTGCCAGTGTTTATGGCCCAAATAGAGACACGCCTGTGTTCTTTGAAAACATATGGGACAAAATAGATGACATAGGTAATCAAAACTGCATTATCTGCGGTGACTGGAATGTAGTGAGAAACTATAAATTAGACACTCATAATTATGTAAGAGAAAACAATACCAAGGCAAAAGAGAGTATTGACAAAGGGATGATACGACTGGATTTAACAGATCCTTGGCGTAAAAATAATCCGGATTCTTACAAATTCACTTGGTGGGCTGGAACCCCAGTGAAAAAAGCTAGATTGGATTATTTTTTAATGTCAAAAAAACTGTTGTGTACGGTACATAAGTGTGGTATACATGGTAGATACAAAACTGATCATGCAACCATCGGTCTATCTTTAAATCTCAACCAATCAGCAAGAGGAAAAAGCTATTGGAAACTAAACACAAAATTACTTGACGATGAAGAATTGAAAGTTCTCATTAGAAAAGAAATAGCATTGATCAAACAGACCTATGCATGTACCCCTTATGAACCGGACTTTGTATTGCAGTGCCCTAGTAAAGATCTTAACATAACCATTGATGAGACTTTATTTTGGGAAACACTATTGGCACAAGTAAGAGGTATCATTATCAGCTACTCTATTAAGAAAAAAAAGAATGATAACAAACAGGAAGAGGAGTTAAACACAAGAGTAGATCAACTAGAACAGATTTGTAACCAAAAACATCCAAACCCTCAAAAACTTAAAGAACTTGAGGAGGTTAACAAGAAGTTGATAGTTTTGAGAGAAAACAAAGTACGGGGTGTTATGACAAGATCGAGGGCTCAATGGTTGGAATATGGGGAGAAACCATCCCCATATTTCTTTAACCTAGAAAATTCCAACTATGTTGACAAAACTATAAAAGAAATTGAAAAAACACCCGGAAATGTAATAACCAAACAAGAAGATATTCTTGATGAAGTTAAAACCTTCTACAAAGAATTATATAAGGAGAGACCAAGAAAACGATCTATATTAAAAAGTTTAGAGAGTTTAAAAATACCAAGTATACCAAAATTATCGGTAAAAGACTACAATTTGCTTGAGGGTGAAATCACTATAGAAGAACTTAAACAGGCGCTGTTGAGCACCAAGAATAACAAAAGCCCTGGTCTAGATGGTTTCCCAGTGGAATTATTTAAAATCTTTTGGGATGAATTAGGGACCTTCATGCTCAGATCAATTAATAACTCTTATAAAAAGGGGTCCCTATCAGCATCCCAAAAAGAAGGTTTAATCACATGCATCCCGAAAGGAGACAAACCTAGGAAATTCCTGAAAAACTGGCGCCCCATTTCATTGCTTAATTCCTCCTATAAATTAATTTCTACATGCATTGCCAATCGTATCAAATTAGTACTTGACAACATAATTGCCAAGGAACAAAAAGGCTTTGTAAAAGGAAGGAATATTAGCGAAAATACAGTTTTTTTATATGACCTAATGTTCTATCTAGAGGAGAATGAAATCCCAGGCATGCTTCTACTCATAGACTTTGAAAAAGCATTTGATTCCGTTGCATGGGATTTCATTCACCTCTGTTTGGAGAATTTTGGCTTTCCGGGTAATATTTCTAAATGGGTGCATATGTTCCAAGATGGTTCGGTCTCGAGAGTGATACAAAATGGTCATCTCTCAGAGTTTTTTCCTCTGGAAAGAGGCTGTAGGCAAGGCGACCCGATTTCGCCTTATCTTTTCATTATATGTGCGGAAGTCTTGGGACTTGCCATAAAGGCCTCTAAAAATATCAAGGGTATCTCTATTTATGACAATGAAAACAAAATAGGACAATTTGCTGATGACACGTCATTATACCTAGACGGTTCTGAGAAAACATTAAAAGCTTCCCTAGAGGTATTAGAAAATTTTGAAGATACTTCAGGCCTTAAGCTAAACATCCAAAAAACCAAAGCGATTTGGTTAGGGTCAAAAAGATTCTCACAAGAAAAACTGTGTGCTGGAAAAGAACTTGACTGGGTAAAAACATTCACATCGCTTGGAATAAATTATGACGTTCTTAATCTCGCAGACATAACAAAAACAAACTGTGACACAAAAATGATGGAAATAGAGAATCTGTTACGAAATTGGAATAGAAGGAATATCTCCCTTTTTGGCAGAATTCAAGTCATAAAGAGCCTAGCCTTATCCAAAATCGTACATTTTCTCATTGCTTTACCTACCCCCGAAAAAGAATATATGAGACGGATTGACAAACGTTTCTATAGATATTTGTGGAGAAGTAAACCACCTAAAATAAAAATAAAAGTACTTGAAATGGACTATTGTAAAGGTGGGCTAAAAATGGTTAATATCTTTTCATTTGAAAAAACACTGAAAATTAAATGGGTCAAACAACTCAACTCTAAACAGGATGCTTGGACAATTATACCTACAAAGTATAATATACACTGTCTCCTAGAATATGGTAATAAATTTCCAAAAAAACTTTTAAACTCTATTACCAACCCTTTTTGGAGATCAGTGGTTAAATCCTATTCTTATATACAAGAGTTATGTTCTACGGACCCAGATTTGACCATTTTATCGGAGCCCATCTGGTTCAACGATCCAATAAAAATTGGATATATAAAACTATGGGAACAAAAAGGCTTAAAATGTGTGGATGACATGTTCAACACTTGGGGTGAGCTCAGAACTAGGCAAGAGATACAAGAAATGTTTAATATCAATATCAATTTTTTAGACTATCTCAGAATTGTAAAAGCTCTCCCTGAGGAATGGATTAAAAAGATCAGAGAAAATCAAAATCAGAACATGTCACCATCACCATGGTGTTCTACTTTTAGTA
The DNA here is from genome assembly GCA_963942565.1 of Maea johnstoni. Lineage (NCBI taxonomy): Eukaryota > Metazoa > Annelida > Polychaeta > Spionida > Magelonidae > Maea > Maea johnstoni. Next base: position 26,087,625 of record OZ012686.1, read on the forward strand.
GAAAAGTACTCGCAAATACGAAGGACAACCCAGTCTTTAAAAAATATATGTCGGCACATAATATAATAACCCCAACAGAAGAGAGGTCATGGGAAAACCATGTTTTATTACCGGATAATGAAAATTTCTGGCCATCAGTGTATCTTATTCCACATATTTTAATTAAAGATGTCAACCAGAAGATTTTTCAGTACAAAATCCTTCACAGATTGACAGCTACAAATAGAAAATTAAAAATCTGTGGAATAAAACAGACTGAAATATGTGACCGTTGCAAAGAGGAAACAGAAACAATTACACATCTTTTTTGTGATTGCTCTAGCAACAACAACATATGGAAAAACATGATTGACTGGTTAAACTCTCTGGGGTATAGGCTGGGGTACTTAACGGATATACAAATATTGTTTGGTGACCCAAAACTGGACCCAATTGTAAACAAGATTATTATTATATGCAAATATCAAATTTTTAAGACAAAGAGTAACAACCATACAATTTCTTATAAGAAACTGCTGTACTTCTTGAAAAATGAAGGTAAAAACGAGAAAAGTATTGCAATTTTTAATAATCAACAAAAACGATTCTGGGGACTATGGGCACCAATATGGAACCACCTTAAAAATATTTAATCAATCTTTAAGGTGTATGTACTTAATTTGTCAATACATGATATCCTACTGTTACAACAACGTATATTTATTATGACTTATGGCATGTTGCTGCATCCTGCTCCTGTGAATATTGATACTGCATGAAATATGAAAATAAAAATCAGGCACCTTTCCAAGTAGACTGGTGTTAAAATTAAAAAAACTATAATGCTTTCGCCTGAAAAGTTTCACCAAAATTTCAAGAAGAGAAATCGTTCGGAAAAGCCTGGAGAAATAACAAACATGGAGTGTAGTGGTGAAAGTTTGAAGACTAACACTAAAAATTGGGAAAATACTTGGCAAGACAGTGAAGAGTGAAAAAGATGACTCATTTGGGTTACAAATGAATATTTTACATGATAGCAACATGATATGTGTAAGACTTCCAGTGGTGTTCTGTTAGTTTTTGATATGTAGGGAGGCGAATAACAAAATTTATTATACCTCACGTGAAGATTCTTGATTCTGATTGGTCGAGGGCCATGGATTAATCGTCATGATTTCCTCACTACTTAGTAACAAGCTGTTGTCCTGCACAGCTCGTGAATTAACATGTTAATCACGGCAACATGCAGCCGTGAATTAACATGTTAATCACCGCTACCGGTCAATGAGCTCGATGCGCATGCGTGCATATTAAACGTCAGCCATCGCCTACGTGATATCCACTAGGCTGACCGCCTCAACTTTAAGGTGATGGGTACCATTGCAAGCCAGTTAAAAGCCCTGTCCCAAAACACACCTCAAAGCAGCATAGTCCTATAACTAGGTGTATCTCCAGGTTCCTGAGTGTTATCAGGTAGAAAATATCATCGCCACCTGTCATTATTCAATCCATATTCTGTTTTATATCAAAATTTACAACTTTTTTTTCGAATGACATCTTCTCATTAATTACGCAGTTGATGGTTACTGTAGGTTCACAGATACCTTAGGGATGTCATTGACTATGCCCAATAAATATTATTTTTTTGATTTTTTACTGCTGAAGACTTTTACGGGCCATAACATTTGGAAATTTTAGTGAGATATCTTGTGTGCGGAGCCTATAATCCAGTGGTGGACAGGCGACGCTGATCCCATGGGGCTAGGAACAAGAGACAGCTCTTCAAAGACACACCTCGATGGTCGCGCGTCACAGTCAAACAATGCCTAGAGTTGGGCATGGTATAAATAGTTGAGAAGCTCGAACTTTATGCACTTGGCGTCAAAACTTCTCAATAAAATTTTCAATGTTATGGCCTGTAAAAGTCTTCAGCAGTAAAAAATCAAAAAAATACTTTTTATTGGGCATAGTCAATGACATCCCTAAGGTATCTGTGAACCTACAGTAACCATCAACTGCGTAATTAATGAGAATATGTCATTCGAAAAAAAAGTTGTAAATTTTGAAATAAAACAGAATATGGATTAAATAATGACAGGTGGCGATGATATTCTCTACCTGATAACACTCAGGAACCTGGAGATACACCCAGTTATAGGAATAAGCTGCTTTGAGGTGTTTTTTGGGACAGGGCGTTTAACTGGCTTGCAATGGTACCCATCACCTTAAAATTGTGCCTAACAGGCACCAGGCAACGGATTTTTATCAAATAAAGATAGAATTATACAAACAAATAAGGTATGGTACGAACGTGATTGTTTTTGGGGGGTGTTTCAAGTAATAGATATGAGCGCCCAGTTTTCTTGGCGCAGATACTATTTTATAAATGCTCGGATCTCTAAGTTAGAGTCTAACTGTGATGAGGCCAATAGACAGCATTTACTAAACAACGGCCGGTACCACAGTTAGAGTTGCTCGAACTAATAAAGACAGTAAAAGTACAAACAAACAAATAAGGTTCAGTGTCTTGCTAATAAATAAGCACCTAGATTGATTAAGAGGTGGTATCAATAAATGGAGTTTAAACGTTTTCTGATACAAATTTTATTTGAAAAAGGAAGCGAAACATCGATTAGACTCATTTGTTCATGTTTTCAGAAAAAAATCTGAGTCAAACTGAAAAGTTTCTCCTGTTGTACGTTTTGGGGCTTCTGTTGCACTCTGATGCGTCAATGCAACAGTTGGACATCCCTGTTATTATAATTTGTAAATTTTTCACAAAAGAGTATTTATCCAAAATTTCTTGTGTTTGTCATTTTTCCCCTTTTGTGTTTTGTATGTTGTTCGGTATAATAAAAACAAATATGACATCCCTGTGTGGTGTACAACAGGAATAACTCCCCCTCGAGGGATTGTCGACCTCGGGCTACGCCCTCGGGCGACAATCCTCTCTCGGGGGAGTTATTCCAGTTGTACACCACACAGGGATGTCATATTTGTATAATGTACCATACTATTTTAAGAAGGATATTGTATGTGTGTAGTTGTATAATGTATATGTTTTATGGATAAACCATAGTTCTTAAAAAAAAACACTGAAAATTAAGAAAAATTAAAGGTGCACAGCCAAATGAAGAAAGATATTTTCGAAAAAAAAATGTCGTTATTGCGCTGCTACAGGTAAGCAAGGGTTAAACACGATAATTGGTGTACGTGATACCTGCCTGCATCGTAATAGCCAGACATTATTCATGGCACGATCTATTACTACTGGCTTTCCATAGTGTGCCAATATAATGAAGAGCATCATATTGCTGCTGTATCTCCCTTCCCAAGGAACGAAGAGACGTGCGCATCCTTAACCCATTCACACTCAGAGCAGCCAAAACAGGCCGGACAATTTTGTAAATATCTACCCAACAAAAGCATTTTTGGAAAATATTTGAAGGAAAAATGTTACTTAGAAGTCAGACAACAACTATCCGTCAATTTTATTGTGACTTTTAGCTTTATTCACAAGTTATTTTCAAAAGTATGAAAGTAGCAGACGATACTTTCTAGAGGAAGTGTGAGTGTGAATGGGTTAATATTAGTGCAAAACAAGCACTGTAATCGCCTCGCAAAATGTGCTGTAATACATATCCGTAAACTGTATTAGGAAGCTTATGTGATTAATTCCTCGGAATCCGTTTTTCCATTACCCAGCTACTAATTGACTATTCCGCCATCTACGCATGTACCATACAAATACAAGCGAAAATTGAGATAATTGCAAAATGCACTGCATGGAATATTCGCGGAGTTAGACTTAGACTTAGAAAATAATTCGACCATGCACGGTACATATTCTCAAAATGAATCGACAAGTATAAACTATTTGAAACACCAAAACCTTAGGTATTAGATGACCATTGTTAGAAAGGGGACAAGAGTGCTAAACTAGGAGACTAGAAGCCTTAAAGTGGGCTTCAACCTATGCCCTATACAGAATTTCTATTTGCTAACATATCGGCCATGTCTTATCTTTAAATATGAACGTTTTGCGGACTAGATGCAAGAAGTGGATTAAAAAGAATTATATGTTCATACGCACACCGCCTAATCATTTCTATTCATCCTACCGCTACATTTTGAGAGCTCCTTCCCCCGTGTGATTCCATTACCCATTAATACCTATTGGAGCCAAAAGAGCCTGATAATTCGATTGAGATATCTTTGATAATGCGTCATTATTATTCAAGGACAAAGTTTGAATATGATCATAAATTAATTAAAAACTTCCCTTCTAGTGATTTTAGAATCGAGATGTTGCGCAGATGATGTTTTAACCAATGCATGCCTGCTGCGGACAAAAGCATCCAGATAATTTAGGTAAATCCTTCAGGATAAAGTGTTATCGGCAGAATATATGAATGAAAAATGTTAATCAGAACATTACAAACAGCTCTCCATCAAATATTTTGTGAAATACTTCTTTCATCGAAAGCTATTGTCAAAATCATCAAAGATCCAGACGACAATTTCCAATAGCGACTTCAAGCATTCATTAGGTAATATGGATTCCAGGCATGATTGGTCAAACCATCAGCATCGCTTCGTGACGTAGCAGAGGATTCGCTTTAATCATGATATTGTCTGCTTCTCCAAGCACATAAAGCCTTGAACACGCACATCGCTAATACTTCTGATGGAGAAAGGATTGGACGATTCCGTACTTTCTCTCTACGCACCTTCTGAGTGCATTCACTGTACAATGAGGCGTCGTATAATTCAATGCAATTATCAAAAGTAGTCAGTAGAGATGTCATTGATATCAGCATAATACCTCAGATTGAGCAGCCATCTTGGTCTTTAAACCCACAAGTACAAACTAGTGTAATCTGACAGGCATATATTAAGACTTATAGTCAGTGTCCTTTTAATGTTGAAGATGGGAAGATATAACTACACACTATTCAATATCAAATACACAGTTGTTTTACTTGATAATGATTAAAACACATTTTCTGCTTTGTTGTGTGTTTACTTGTGTACCTATACTTTATTGGTATGTATTTCACTTTTTGTAATTCACTGCAGTCAATAAACTACTTGCAAATGACATTGTTTTTTATCATAAGCCATACATGTACGTGTGGTAGCTCAAAACTTGAAGAAACATAATGAACAGTTCGATCATGTTTATTTCACAAAAATGTATTACATAACTTAGTCCCTCACTCAGTAGTTTTCTTTCTTTTTTTACCTTATTACAAGCATTGGTCTGATTATATTTAGCATTGATTATAATCGTTGGTCTAATTATTTTCAGTATTATTAATATTATGTTTATTATCATTAGTAGTAGTAGAAGTAGTAGTAGTAGTAGTAGTAGTAGTAGTAGTAGTAGTAGTAGTAGTAGTAGTAGTAATAGTAATAGTAGTAGTAGTAGTAGTAGTAGTAGTAGTAGTAGTAGTAGTAGTAGAAGTAGTAGTTGTAGTAGTAGTAGTAGTAGTTGTAGTAGTAGTAGTAGTAGTAGTAGTAGTAGTAGTAGTAGTAGTAGTAGTAGTAGTAGTAGTAGTAGTGTTGTTTTTGTTGGTGGCGGTGGTGGTGGTGATATCATCCTAAGTAGCTCATCCGGGTACTTTTCTTTCATCCGCCGCTTACAACAGGCTAATCCCTTACCAATTAGCAACATAGATAGTCATTTAATCGTATCAAAGAAGTATTATCCATAGTCTCTTCCAGGAAAGAAGCCTTTTAAGTCTATATGTGTCTCAATGAGCATGTGGCATGGAAGAAAAAAATCATGTCGCAGCAACTCCTGTTTTATCTTGAGACTGGCTTGAATTGATGTGCAATAAACATATGCTTGTTTGAGACCAGTTTAGATTTTACAAAAAGACCCAAACATGTCTAAACAAGTCAACGAAAAAGCGAATTTCGATTTAGAGAATTATCCATACAGAAATTGAATTAATAGTATAATAGACGATTTAATTATTACAAGAACACAGCATGATGAATTACTGAACTAATAATATCAATTTGGGCTCAGGAGTAATCTTAGACGAGTGTATGACTTCATATGTTTAATACATATAGAGACCGATGTATCTATTTCATCTGAAGGATCATGTGCTTCATCATTATCACAGTATCTGTTCATATCCGAGATAGAGATGCCAGCAATGTCGTAAAAATGCCTCAAAATGCCTAGATAAATGACGGGTATATGTTTGCATAATCTAGGTACTTTACAGCAACTACGTAGTATACAGTAAACCCACAATCTCTCAATGGGAGCTCGTCTAAAACCAACTGATCAAAATACTTTTTTTCTTAAAGTTGTAATTTAAACTGGGTGGCCATCGGGCGTGTGGTCGTGTGTTATGCCCGGGATGCCCACGCATTGAGTGCCTGAATTAAGTGTCGGCACTATAGCTAAAGGTCCCTGAGAAAGTTACCAGTGCCTTTCGTTCGTCGGTGGTTTTGCATGGGCACTCCGCCATGCATCAGTAACTTAGCTATACTATGGCATACAACGTGTCCATATAAGAAATTTCTATCATTCTTAAATCAAAGTTGTCCAGATACACGAGCGTTCGCGGAGCGACACTGGAATATATTATGTTTGAAAGTGGCGCAGAGTAGAGTATGATACTCCGAACAATGTCAAAGCTTTAGAATCTATCGCCATTGGAAACGCCATCACAAGACAGCTGAGGCTTACCTTTGCAGAAAATAAGTCGCCTATTTAATTATAGTGTGATGCAGACTTATGACCATCATATATCAGGTGTAAATTGCATGTCAATTTATCCAGTTGATCAGACACGCGAGAGGAAGTAAATATTGACATCATGTCGTTTTGTCCAATTTATTAGTGACATGATTTCCTACACAAATTGACAACCCGAACTAAATCACTTCCTGTTGACGGAAATGTGTATACGCAATATCATAGCAGAACAAGAAGTAGAATCAGAAAAGGGGGTGTTCTCGATAGATGTCGCTTTATAGATAGACACTAGTGTTTTGAGGACTGATCACTGTTCCGCCAGGGTGATTGATGATCAGTTTTTATTTGGAGCTGTTTTTCGTGCACATTTCGTGAAATTTCAGGGTAATATCTTTAATCATATGCAAATAATCGGAAAAAAATTGGCCTTCAAAAATTGGGACTGATCATCAAATTGGAAGTGAAAATAGTGAAATCTCTGATTAATCGATTAATCGGAAGAACATTAATAGACACCCTCTTCGATTGTGGAATATGCCTATTTTAATTACAAAATACGTTTGATTACATTCAAAATATAGTTGGGATCCTACCCACGCAGGTCTGAATAGCACATTTTATAATGAAATAAATAATAGTAAAAACAATGGTACTGCCTCCGATAAAATAACAAATAATAGGTGAAGATATACATGTAACTTGAGAACTTCCGTTAAGAAAATAATCTGTAAATTTTGATTGCAAATACTAGAGACCAACGAGATACTACCAAAAAGGAAAACTATTGAAAGATATGCGAAAAGCACATTTGCAAGATACAAATACTTAAGTACAATAGGCGTAAATCAAGGAGATTTTTTTGAAAATGTGAAAATTTGTTGCAAGGCAGTTGACGTCGTGGGATATGGCCAGATGGAAAGAATGGTACATCCAATTAGTAATATTGACGCATTAATTCTTCATTAGGCTCGATAATATATTACATTATCTGTATTTGAAGAAAACAAATTGATGCCATTTTCCCAATTTACGAAGAGTTAAAGTATAAAAACCAACAAATGTGCGTACTATCACGGGAGATTTTAGAAAGAAATACATAGTCAAAACATATTTACTGAATATCTAGCTTTTGGAAAGCGTCACCAAGAAGTCTAAGAGTAAAGTTTGATGGTAAAAAAGATTTTGGAAGTTTGGAAGTGTGTAACATATTCACAGCCACATCTCTATCACCCATTCATCCCCTTCATTTTTAATATCTTAATATCTTTAATAGTACTTTTTTTTTTATCTTAGATTGCATATTCAAATACCACTACGGTAAATAAATAGGTGCATACAACAGTTGCATTTACATTTGGAAGAAAGCAAAGTATTTAGTTCTTATGATCCTATGAAAGGCTTCTGTTTTTGTTTTTTGTTTTAATTCTGCGAAATATTGCTATTGCAAATTGCATTTGCATATATACGTGGTATCTATCAATTTTATTAACATGCAAGGTTTTGCATTTCAATTTTTTCCCATTTGTACCTTTTTCTTGGCAATCAACGTGATTCTCTTCACCAATCCCCAATTTTAAGCCCATTCTCTTAAGGGCCTGGTATTTAATACCTCCCTTAATCCACTTCTGCAATCGGATGCACACGAATTATATTTATTAATACCATTTCTCTTCTATTATACGGAGTTTCTATGGATTCATCACGTTACGCATGCGCATTATTAGTAGATCATTATATGCATTCGCCTGTTCGTGTTCTTAGGTTACAAGCAATATCCATGTTACACAGATATATCACGTATCACGTATCTAAGTCGAGGGACCGGGTGTCATTGAGAGTTCAAGCAATGGCATACCCCGTGGTCAAAACGCGGTGTAACAATGCTCAGTGTCCGCCAGTTCTCTGTGACTCGGGGTCACTGAGCACTAGTTTTGGGGTGTCCTTCCCTGTTGCTAGCGACCCCCCTCCCCCCCTATATTTCCATTCCTAATTATGTGTTTCTTCAAAGATGGTCATTTCCAATGGTCACCATATCATACACCCATTATCTATCAGCTTTCAACTGGGGTCCCTAACAAGTGTCGCAAAAGCAACAGTGGCAGGTGACCCCCAGTTGTAAATTGACTAAATCCTCTTTGCCATTCTAACAGATTGAGTGGTCGACAGCTCATATCTGGTGGCCACTTTGATAGAGCACTTGAACTCAGCACTCATTGTATGATAAATCTATTTCTATCTTTGTTTCTTGATTTGTAGGTGTGAATTCTATTTCCGTTACTTTATCCATTATCGCTTGTTACTGACTGAATTCCTATGACAATATTTGTAGCTTGGATTGCAATGATGGATGTGTGGGTGGAAATAACTGCGCCTATGTTGCATTTTTTAATGTATTCTGCATTTCTCGTCAAACACATTTAGATTGTTTCATTTTGTTTATGCATAATATGAATTAGAACACTGCCCAATTCTGTTTAGTGCTAACATGTGTATATGATTCAGTACCTGTTGTTTGGATATATTGATGATTGCTTCATATGTTAGTATAAAAAAATAGTGATGCAAATATCAATCACTGCTATGTTCTTGAGTGTTCTGCTAACTGGCTCAGAATAAATTCATTTAACTGTCACCTTAGAGGGTTTCCAATCACCAATCTTTCACATTACAATCCAAATCATCTGGCTATAGGCATTAACCACTGTAATACAACTAACAAATTGTGTAGGGTGTGTATATGTGTATGTTTGCCATGCAAAAACATTGAAAGGATATTTGTCGTCTAAATTGAATAAAAGTCATTTGATCCTTAGTGTACACACATTTTTAATTTGTAAAAATGCTGTTATGATTGAGTATTGAAGAACATGTTGAAAATTTCTCCCCTAAGTATTTTCTCACCAAGGTTTCGTTAGAAAAATGTTCTTAAAGAGTCCTTTGTGTGAAGCTTAACCCGCATGAATAAGTTACCCCATTCTTACTTAAGAGTTGCTCTTGGAATTGTCTTAATTATGGGTATATGTTTTAACAAAACATAATTTTGAATAATTCTGCAAAATATTCGAAAGGAAATTGTTGAAACTTTTCCGATAAGTATTAATCCTTCAAATATTTCCCAACAATATTTTGACTGAACGATTTCAATAAAAAGAATTCTGGCTGTTTATGTTTTAATGTTAGTTGGATCTGGTACTGTCCAAAAGGTTAGAGATATGGGAAGTGGTGCAGAAATCATTCGAAGCACGCGAACATTTTTCAAGAATTGGCATACTCTAAGCTCCCGTTTTCACATAAACAGGTAAAATGTACCAATTCTTTTGAAACGGTAAAATGAACATCATTCATTCTAAAAATGACTACTGCATTAAAACATCAAAACCAGCATGTTGTTTTGCACATCGATGTAGCCGAAGCGCCAACATCTGAGCAAAGATGTTTCTGTGACAACATTCCTGGAATAATTATTTTGAATTTTTAAAATTTTATATTTCGTCACATTTTCTGCCATATTGCGACTATTGTACCCGGCGAAACCACCGCCTAACCCCAAGTCACTGACAACTTCCTCATATGCTCGTTGTAAAAGATTAAAAAGCTATCCTCAGGCTTGACAGCATCGTGCAGATATTGACTTCCTAAATACCGGTATCGCATTTTGAATATTTCTTATCATCATAACCCTGTCCCCCTTCGTCGCCTTAACTGAAGCGCCATCGGTGGGATCCTTCCCTTTATACATGGAGGGGACTGCCCTGATAGCCCAATGGTCTCTAAAAACTGGAGAGTCACGAACTAGCCTAAATATAGCAAAAAAGTACCGATAATCAAAATTCATATAAGAATCACTTCCAAATAACATGTAACACATGTCTACCTGAAACGAATGAGAGTTGATACCTCTTTAGAAATATATTGCCAGTTGATAAAGAAATGCATGCATTCTTATCATAACGATCATGTAAGGTTTCTCCCTGCACACCACGTTGCCATAGCGATTGCAGTTGCAGTACGCCAATACCTGGCAGTGCTTGAGCCACGAGTTATGCTCATATTGATATAGAGACCAATGACTTTACCAGTGATAACGTTCCTAGTATTTCATTCATCATGATAGCCCAATCATTAACAACCCCGATAAAGGTAGTGCCGTCCCCGTACGGATAAGGAGGTTTCGCTTGAATTTATTATTTCATCGATATGGCAACTTTATATCACCATATTCAGACCTGCTAAGAGAGTATTTTGAAAAATATGGAAACATTATGAGTGGAATAGCTCTTAAAGTGAAATAACAAGTATAAACACACACACACACAGACACACGCATGCATACATACATACATACACACACCTACATACACACAAACAAACACACACATACATACATACATACATATATATATATATATATATATATATATATATATATATATTTATATATATATATATATATATATATATATATACAAACACATGTATGTAAGTATGTATATATATAAATATATACACACACACACACACATATATATTTATATATATACATATATATATATATATATATATATATATATATATATATATATATATATATATATATATATATATATATATATAAATATGTATATATATATATATATATATATGTATATATATATATATATATATATATATATATATATATATATATATATATATATATATATATATATATATATATATATATAATTATATATATATATATATATATATATATATATATATATATATATATATATATATATATATATATATATATACTAGTATATATATTCATACGTACGTAGGTATGTATGTATGTTTGTACTCACGAATGTACGTACGTAAAAACATACGTACAAACGCAAACACAGAGAAAACATAAAATGTTGCAAGATCCTTCGAGAGATACACAATTATTTTTCACAAGTGCCTTTATGGGTACAAAAGCTTCAAGAGACACTCCATATAAGTTCTCTATAAGAAGTGCGGATATGTGTTGACGTACCTTGATGTAGCAGGCTCGGATCAAAGGCGTTTTCCCATTGAAGTCGCGCGTGTTTACGACGTTGTAGTCCGCCGCATCGAGGATGAACTTGGCCAGGTGCACCTTCCCCTTGTTGAGGGCATCCAAAAGGGCTGAGCCCCCTGCGTGAATACCCTGGCTGTAGTGGCGGTGCCGCAGGGTGGGGCTTCGAACCGCCACGCCGATGGGCATCTTGTCCAAGTCCCCCTGAAACGACGTGCAGACAAATGTGAATACTAGACCAGTCGTGGGAGATGCTGTTCATAGCAGCGGCACGAGCATGCCTTTGAGCATGCGCAATTGTCAGAGATAATGTATCATGACAGCCTCTAGAAAAGCACGTCTACCTGGTCGGTAGACTCTAAATCCCCGCAGATGTCAGGAATGATGTCATGGAAACCTTTGATCTTGGAATACCTTTCCTAGGGTTAGGGTTAGGAATCAGGTTCAGTCAGTCAGAGCTATGGTTACCTAGCTGGTATGCTCTGCAGTCTTAACCAAAATATAGTTTCTCATCACTATGATTTTGAACAGCTCACTCGCTTACTCCATACTTTCTTGTTTGGCTGAACCAAAAATGGCAAAAAATGGTAATTCATGCCAAAGGATGTGGAAGGTTATTGAAAAATGTTTTACCTTAAAAACGCCTAATTCTGAAATTTGATTAAGGTTATATTTTGGAAAGGTATATACGAAAATAAAAATCTTCAAGTGAAAACCAGCGAAGGAGAAAATTTCAGTGAAAACTGAAAAAGTATTACCTATATGGTATGGAGTTATGAGTATTCAATATAGACATGAAGGTTCAAGCTTTGCCCGAAGATTGGCTTGGCTGCTGTTTTTTTTATCATTTAACATTTGAAATATGCGCACACTCTATTAACAGAAATACCAGTGGGTAATACTAGTATCAAGATGAAAGCCATCAATAGTGCATATAACAATGCCAGCTATCCAGAACATGATAATATAACATAACATTCAGGGACATGGTGCGAATGGTTGACTTTTATTGGTTAATCGTCACAATGCTACACACAGTGTACATTTTGTATCGTACGTATGCCTCCCACATTGTATCTATCATTGTGTGTCAATTGTGTTTCGTTAATTGCTGAGAAACTGCAGTTTGTGTAAACAATGCCTTCTCCATTCACAGTGTTTGCATGATCAGATATTTTGAAACTCGGGTTAATGAGTAACAATAATTGCATATGCTATACATAATACAGTAAGAGAATACAGATTAGTCATAAAATATGATTATCACTAAGGATCAAAGTCCATATGTTGGATAAACTTTTCTCACAACTTCTCTATAATGCACCCTACTTGTGCATTATAAGACCAACAGGATGTCTATACGAACTATGGCAATTTATAGAATACCTGTTTACACGCTTTGTAGGCACTTGGCAGGCGAGCCGAATTAATGACTCGGTCAAGACTTGAAAATGTCTACTAGTATATATTTAATTGGAAATCAGACATACGACATCACGTTATCAACACACACGAACTTGTCAATAGTAAAGCCATTATGATACTTGGTTAAACTTCCTAGGCATACAGCACTGTACCGTAGAGAATGCATATGGTAGCGTCTGGCGATTTAGATGTCTTTTTATCTGAAAATTTACTTAGAGAAAAAAATGAATATCGTCAACTAAGGCATTTAGAAAATATAAGCATGTGAGCTACAGAATGTGAAAATGATCGAGTTAAACGACATACAATTGAAAGGATATACGTATTTTCTCCCACTTGATATATGTATTTTGGTATTTCTATGTACTAATGTTTCTCAACTAGAGGTTGTTTTGGTTATTTTGTTCGCTGTATTTATTTTTCTAAACATTTATATTTGTAATTTCATCCCTCGTACTATGGTCAATAAATAATACAATACAATACAATACAATGCATAAATAGACATACTCACACACTAGGAGTTCCTAGCATTCGAACCAGCACCCAAGCATTGCATGACTCGTATGTACTTTCTCGTTATATGAATAGCCAGACCAGCTTTAATGACGTCAAATGTGGGAGTAAACCTACCTTAATGATGTACGTCTAAGAGATCCAGACGAGTCGGCATTTTCTTAGAAACACGTGGGTATTTAGAATTGGTATTTCGTTTATTGTCTAGCCAATGGTTGAGAAAACTTAAGTACCCGGGGAAAGTCACCGCCTCACCACCAAGTCCCTGGTAACTTTCTCACATGCCACGGTTGGCATTTAAACCCAAGACAGTTTTGAGAGACACAATGTCCCTTGTATCATGTGCTTATAAATAAAGGTGAAAAGGTATTCGGTTTATAGTCTTGTATCCACCGCAGCGATCACGACCTTCCTCCCCTAACAGGCCTGTACACATGGAAACCATTTCAATCCCCCGAGGGATATTCCAGAGAAGTTGGCAGCATATAGCGCACAAGCTCTAAGCACTGCCTTATTTATGCTAGGTATCCATTTTGCAGCTGGGTAGACTGAGGCAATATGGAATACTAGTACTGAGTAAACTGTCTTGCCAAAGTGGCCAGGCCGAGAATTGAACAAGCGACCTACTGATTACCAGTCCGACGCCTAACCAACTGAGCTACTTTGTCCCGATGTGTCTACAACGGGAGTCGTGGGTCTGATCTTATCATCTATTACAATACCCACGATCACATTATTTCTCCAGGGTATTGTGTGTAACATATTTGTATGAGACACGGTGTGGGAATCCATTAAGAGCACATTCTAAAGAGAGACGCCTATTGTGCCTTAGCCTTCGGAAATATGATTCCATGCATGCAGTTCTTACAGCGTGTGCACTTAGCTACTCATCACTCATCCCTTTTATCAATGTGTATAGTGAGCGAGAACATGTACAGACCCGACGTTTAATTATTGCAATAAATGCGTGGGCAGATCGCGCATAATACACGACTGCACGCACGGTTGGCACCTCGTTTCCTGGAGAAGGATGCGACCACATGTCCAACACTTCACAAAGCGAACGTAGCTTCTACCCGCACGATACGTGGGTCATTGGTGTGCTCGGCTTATGTTTTAACATGTAATCCATGGGTGTTTGTAGAACCAGGCACTGGCTGACGTCCAGTCAACTAGTGCAAGAATTAAATGTCTGTACAGTACGTCTTCTGTCACATCATCACTGAATCGTTACTGTTAATTTTCTAAATTTCTTACTCAGAATGAGTTGCAATGGATGTTTACAGTAGCATAAGAATTGGTCTGGACATTTAACTCTCATGCTGCTGGTGACTAACTTGGCCAATACAAAATGATGCAAAAAACTTTTTAAAATGACTGAAACCCTGGCACATAGGGTTCAGCCAAACGGTTAGCCTCAACAGCAGAAGGGTTAAGCCCGAGTGTACGTGTTGTACAAACCAACTTGTCAGAATGCAACCACAATTAAAATCTAAAAAAGGTTTTTCACATGAGAGAGAAAGTTTCTACAAGGGCAGAACAGTAGTTACATAACAACTACATAAAGATAAAGAGGCGAATATTTTAGCAAAGTGAAAACGATTCTGAGTCTGCTTTCTAAAATGTGAGTAGCTATAATTTACAGAAATCGGTGTTACGGTGCAACAGTCTTCGATTTGGTACAAGCTATTTAGATTTACAAAAGATTGTGTTGAGTAAGTTTTGTGAATTTACAGTAAATTGATTTTTGCGTTTTTTAACTTAGCGAATTGGCCGCAACATGAAGTGCCAGCTATACACTTAAAGTGGCACTACTAATTATTGCGAATTTTAATTTCGCGTCCGAGGCTAAACGCTAAAACACGCAAAAATTAAACTAACGCAATGTTTTCCGAATGTACAGTAACAGCCATTTCAATGAGGAATTATGGAGATGTGAGTAGCTGGCTCTCTGATAACTGGGTATCAACCCTTATTACACATCATACAATTAATGAATTATCCTGAAGCGCAGCTTATAGATCATAAAAGTGATAAGAAAAAATACCATACATGATATCTAAGCAGCCCAAAATCATACATGGTGCTAGATGCCAGACTATAACTACTGAAAATGAAAACCATACGACCACAAAAGGACCACAAAGGAATTGTTCATTATTTTTTAAACAAGAGAGATGCAAATGCAGTGTCTTAGCAAGATTCTAGAAACTGGGTGCCCAAAATTGGAATTTGTAAAAATCTGGGCATCCTTCTTTTTAAGAGAGACCACAATATACTCAGTATTCAACCCTTGATCCCCCTAAGTGTGATCACATAATGCTTCCTTGTAACCAACCCATACACCAGTCCTGAGCTAAAGAACATCTAATGACTAGAGAAGTTGGTTTAAAGGCATACATCTGCAAGTGAAACACTTAGCACAAGCTCCAAGTCTATGATCTCATTAGATAATACTTTTCTCTGTTCTATGGTCTATTTTAGGCCTAATGTCTAGGCGTTAGTTCCTGTGGCTGGTGATAGAAGTATGGGTGCTGCTTATTGATATTATTGTTAGTATGCTAATTACACCTTCCACCTATTAACACCAGCTTCGCTGCAGATGGAGGGCATGCTGCTTTCTTGGAAGCACCTTTTGACAGTAGCATTACATAAGATCTTAGGTGGTCAGAAATGATCACTTGATAAGTGTGTGAATGCTCATATCCCTCACTCTCTGGGCTAGATGGGATTATGTGGCCCCTAAGTATGTGTAAAATATTTCCAGTTTAATTGACTGAATTGTGGTTAGGCCTTTGATATAGAAAATAAACAAACCTGGTTGATAAAGTAAACAACCAAGATGCCTAGATGAAAATCCCAAATCTGGCAGGAAGTCCTAATGTAGTCGCAAGGGGTCATTACCTTTAATGGCCATTTGATGATCCTATGAAAGGAATATTAAAATGTCAAAAAGCAACCTTTCGAAGGACACAAGGACAAAAAGAAAAGTGAGTTCTTGAGGGTGGGACATTGATTAACAAGGTAAGCTAAAGAGAAATGATCAAAAAGTCCAAATAAGCACAAGCTTTGCCATTAAAGAACATGTTCAAGAACAATAGACAAAACAAACAAACAAACACTCATGATCGACGGTGAAATGGAAAGAACAAACATGGATAGGAAATTTGGAAAATATTGGAGAGGACTTCAATAGGAGATCCTCTCCTAAAAGCATAATTTAAAAGCTGTGTATATGACAAAAAGTACAATATTAGATGTTAGGGTTATAGTGAATGAATAAGTTCGCTTTACTGTATTTTATGAGAGGAAAACAGGAATGTTTTATCCTAATTATTCTTTCTCAATAAAAATTATGAATGCATACTCAGTTGTAGTTTAAACAAACATGTTTTTCATGTTTGTCCAAAGGCTTCAAATTTATTATGTACCTCGTCTGATATACTAGTATCCACACTTATGGTACACACAGCATCAAAAATGTCACAGAACAAGAAGGCTAACATTTACTTTCATGGGCTAATTTTCATAGAAAATATTCACATATGGGATGTATCATGAGTCTTTGTTGACTCGGTATCTCCATGATGAAAACACCAGCTGAGTCAAGCAACAAATATGGAACAATGGGAAGTAGCCTGCAAAACTCATGTCCAAATATGGCAACTGTAGAAGTTGTGTCACGAGCATTTTAACCCTTCCAAGGCTGAGGCTACTTTCGTCCAAAACATTACTGAAAACCATCGAAACCCTGTCATTATGGTGTTCATTGGATACCTTTAACTGAGTACTCTCAGATGAGTACCAAGGTGCCAGGGTTTCAAGTAATATTTTGTATTGACAAATTAGCCACCACCAGCATAAGGTTATATGCATAATTATCTGGATGTTAGAAGGAAATTGCTTTACGTCGCTTCAAACAGCTAAAGTCGTATCGTGACGAGATAGAAACGTGGAATAGGAAAGAAAGTACCATCTCCAAGGGGTCTTTCAGTTGCAAAAGTACCATAGACTGCCCTTCACAACGCCGCACAGTTATCTGACGATCATGACAATCCCGCGTAGGAAGATCCCCTCGGTTACAGTGAATCATCAAAAGGAACAAAATAGTTATAACCGAAAACATATACTAAGCATTATAAAGTGGTCTCTAAAAAGTTGTCAGAAACACATTCGTGTTAACCTTCGGCATTTATCAACGTTGTTATGGTAGTTTTTAAAAGGCATTGTAGGGTATTCAACAAGGTAAAAGTAACATCTAAAACTTTTGATAAATTACCCCACAGTAAGAAATTCTTCAAACTTTACATAAGCTATCACAAGCAAAATTTCTAACTGTGGGGTATTTTTGTTGATGGACATTAAAGGGCAAATGCACCATCAGAAAGAGTTAGGTTCAAAATGATCTTATACATGTCATCTTTCAAATAAGACCTCCCCCGAACCTGTCCTCTTCAGCACTACTCAGTTATAGCTTACAGAAGTTCAGCAAGCAACAGTAGTAGTCCTCAGACAGCCATAGAGGGCCTCCATGCATCCCAAGATGCACTCTGTTTTTTGCATCTTCTAAGCACCAGCCTGTGTCACCAGTGCTTAAGAGATAGCAGTAGCAGGGAAGCCTGGCTTTCCCTTTCTTGCTAATTTTTATTCCTGGCTCATCCCTGATCACAATTTTTGGAAGCAAATAAAACTTCAAGAAGTAAAACTTACATAGTATGGCAGAGTTGAGCGATTCAGGAATTTGGAGGAATGGAAATATCTGACTCACCTAGGGAACTTCTCCCTTAGACCCACATGATTTTTTACTCAATGGTGCCATGTTCTTTACTCAAAGATAGCGTCTTGATAACAGGAAGTAAAGGAATACACATACTTGAATAAGTCCTTCACTATTCCCATGAGCGACTGCTAACTGACACAAGTGTTGCAATTTCCTGTAAGTGATTAGCACAAACTGACTTCATAGCAATTAGGAAGTAATGGTTTCTACTTCCAAGTATAACTTCCAAGGATTGTTGGAATATACAATAGAAAATTGAAGAAGTTCAATCTTTGGTAATTGTGACAACTCAATGAAAGCCAGTAATGAAAATCTAAGCAGGAAAGGGGGGCCCAGCCCCCTGTTACTGCTATCTCTTAAGCACTGGTGACACAGGCTGGTGCTTAGAAGGTGTCAAAAACAGAGTGCATCTTGGGATGCATGGAGGCCCTCTATGGCTGCCTCAGGACTGTTACTTGCTGAACTTCTGTAAGCTATAACAGAGTAGTGCTGAAGAGGACAGATTCGGGGGTGGTCTTATTTGAGAGATGACATGTATAAGCTCATTTTGAACCTAAATCATTCTGATGGTGCATTTGCCCTTTAAGTTTTAGATGTTATTCTCCCCTTGTCGAATACCCTTCTATGCCCTTAAACCAGTTCCAGCAGTGTGAATTCCCTTTCTTCGTGTTGTTACATACTAAAACAGCAAATATGCTGGTCCATGAAAATAGAGCAATAGACAAAACAGACGTACATTTCTGATTAGATTTTCACCATACTAGGGATAATGAATAGGGTGGCAAGCAATCGGATTGGCAGCTAAATCGACACGTGATCTGGCCATTCATTATAACCAAAAATCATTTATTATGAATCGAAAGTGCAATAAGTGAAAATGCATACCATTATGAGAAAATAAACATGCTTGTCAAAAGAAATGGGAAAAGTTCCCATAGTGCATCACCAGAGAACTAAAAGTATTCTAAAAATATGCAGAGATTAAGACTTTAAGAGGAGCTATGCCAGTTAGCAGATTCCTGCTGTCTAGAGATGGCAACACGTGTATTCGTGACATACAATGTGAAGAAGCCTCGATGAGTTTTTCACTATTATGTTGAATATAGGGCTTGGGTCAACAAGTACAAGGAGAGGGCATTTCCCATAGTGATAATAACTATGTGCTGAAATAAATGACAAGGACAGCAATAAAAACATCAATTTATAGAGAATTTAATGAGAGGTAGATTGCATGTGATGGATAGGGATTGCAATATGTAATGGTGTCATGGTGATAATAAAAGGCATACTTTCATATTAAAAAATCGCCTAAATACTGTAGAATAGGTAAAGTTCGCGAGTGCGTATATTTCGCGAATACGCGAAAGAGTATCGCCCTCGCGAACTTATAACACGCGATCTATTGTGTTGTTAGTTTTGTATTTCACCACCGCATTGGGGTGGCGCGTCATAAGATGGCTGCCATCATTGTTCGGTAGAAAGGGAGACTCGGCCAGGTGTTGCGATGGAAACATTTGATAATTATCAACATATATACATGTGTATGTTGATAATTATCAGAATATTGTTTATGATAAAGAGATAATGATATTGTTCCTGACTCGAATTGAATTGTTGCCGATTTACTGTTTACGGCAAGACGTGTATTTGCACTGCAGTTGACGAGTATATACCGGCATAGCGTGATTCTCACTCGTAGCCGGTCCGAGGCTGAAACGAAGAAAAATACGTCCAATAACTTCCCAAAGCTATCATAATATGATACATTGGTAACTTATGAATAAGTTACCAATGCATCATAACATAATTCGCATTCTTACATGTCCAATTTCTAAGATATCTGGGCCAAGCTAAGGATTTCTTACGATAAAAACAAGATGGCTGCCACCATTGTTCGATATAAAGGGAGACTCGGCCAGGTGTTGCGATGGAACCATTTGATAATTATCAACATACATACATGTGTATGTTGATAATTATCAGAATAATGTATATGATAAAGAGATAATGATATTGTTCCTGACTCGAATTGAATTGTTGATAATTAACTGTTTACGGCCAGACGTATGGCAAGCGAAAGTGGTTTTTAATGACCATTTTTAAATATTAATAAATATTTATAAATATTAAGAAATCATTTTTAAATATTTGAAATTCATTTTTAAATATTTGAAATTCATTTTTAAATATTTATAATTCAATTTCAAATATTCATAAATCAGTGATTTATAAATATTTGAAATTGAATTATAAATATTTGAAAATGAATTTCAAATATTTAAAAATGAATTTCAAATATTTATAATTCATTTATAAATATTTGAAATTCGGTCCTATTTATAAATATTTATAAATGAATTTCAAATATTTAAAAATGATTTTCAAATATTTAAAATTCATTTTCAAATATTTGAAATCATCTCATTTATAAATATTTAAAAATGAATTATAAATATTTATAAATGCCTATTAAAAACCACTTTGGCTTGCCATACAGACGTGTATATTGACGATTATATACCGGCATAGCATGATTCTCATTCATAGCCGGTACGAGGCTGAACCAAAGGGAAATACATGCAATAACTTCATAAAGTCATTATAATATGACACATTGGTAACTTATGAAAAAGTTACAAAGGTATCATATTATAAATCGCATATTAACCAGTCCAATTTTATTGAAACTCCTGCCTGATATGGCTGCAAGATGGCCGCCGAATGTTTGCATTTTTCTAATCACTGTTTAGTTCAATAGATGGCGCTGTAGAACACGCTCACTCGCGAAATAAAGTACACGCGAAAAATCGGCTTTTCGCGAAATTTTTGTAACGCGATATATACCTATTCTACAGTAGTTAAGGATTCCAAGGATGGAATTATGCTTATCATCACCTTAATGCCATTCTGGAATTATCAGTAGCTACCCAGTGGTGGATGGAGGAATTCTGGGTATTAGAAAACCATCCACTAATATGAGGAACCTGACAAACATAATATGAGGAACTAAACTATAACAACCTTTGGTCAAATATAATAATAATAATAATAATAATAATAATAATAATAATAATAATAATAATAATAATAATAATAACAATAATGATAATAGTATATACTATTATAATATTAATAATAATAATAATAAAAGTAATAATATATATATATATATATATATATATATATATATATATATATATATATATATATATATATATATATATATATATATATATATATATATATATATATATTTATATATATATATATATACATACATATATGTGTGTATATATATGTGTTTGTGTATGGGTGTATATTAGTAATGACCGACCTGTGCCTGTAGGTGTGGGCGTTAGCGAAACACACATTAGCATCACCGTTATTGGATGGAAAGTGTCGATAGTCCACGTATAGCTATCAATTACGACACGTAAACATGGTATGGAAGGAACACATGTATTGGACACGTGATGACTGTATCTATTGTGTCCAGGGATGCTTTCAGGGTTATTGTATTCACGACGGTCAGTTTCTTCCGCTGTTGGCTCTCTGGTAGTCCAGTGCAGTTGCCACGTGTAAGATACTAGATGATTGCATTTCCATTGTGTATTCTTTAGGAATGCTTTTTAAGGAGACTGCTACCAACAGGCACTTATAATTATCTGGAATTGTTAGAGGGTTCATCCAGTACCTTTTGTCATTATTCAGTCATGTGAGCAAAATCTATATATTGTCACCTAAGAAATAGATATTGGTTGTGCACAAACACTGAATTGTCTAGTTCGATTG
>OZ012686.1:26114881-26135092 GCA_963942565.1 Maea johnstoni
ACCCCCTCCCTTTTAATCACCAATATGCCTAGTGCTTGCCACCTTCTCCTGGCAGCTAGAAATGGGTAGAGGTTTCAATATATATGTCCAGATCACTGGTCAACAGTATGTGTTTACCCTTAACAGAACCCCCTCCCCTTTACTCACTAGAGCTTGCGTTGTGTTAAATACCACCTTCTCCTGGCAGGTACAAATTGGTAGGGGGTTCCAATATACATGCTCAGATCACTGGACAACAGTATGCTCACATGACATATATCCTGTGACGAAAATTTCAGTTGTGTCAGAAATATTGCCATTTCTGATATATATAGGATGCCATGTAATGTTGGATTCATGCAAATTAGCATTTTCCTACGATGAGATTATGCAAATGTCCAACAAAATAATTATGTTGAAAGACATTTCAAATGAGTTTTAGCACCTATAAGACCTCAGGATACAAACTATTTTTGTGGTTAAAAAACTGAGATTGTGTTGCTGAGATAC
Organism: Maea johnstoni; assembly: GCA_963942565.1. Classification (NCBI taxonomy): domain Eukaryota; kingdom Metazoa; phylum Annelida; class Polychaeta; order Spionida; family Magelonidae; genus Maea; species Maea johnstoni. The sequence continues at coordinate 26,115,371 of OZ012686.1, forward strand.
AGCCATTTCTCAGTTATAAGTGGCCATATTGGATTTATACAAATGAGCTGACAAGATAATTGTTTTGAAAGGTATTTCAAATGAATCCTTGTACCTGAAAACCTTGGTAAAGTTTTTTCCATTTTTTGAAACTAAGATTTGGTTACAAAGATATAGCCATTGATCATTGGTTGGCCGCCATATTGGATTTATGCAAATTAGCATTTCCCCATGCTGAGATTATTTGCAAATTCCCAAATGATTGACATGTTAAAAGACATGTTAAATGTCCTTTAGCACCTAAAGAACTCAGGATAGAAATTTTCCTGACTCAAAAATGAGAATTGGTTGTTAAGATATAGCCATATAGCCATTTCTCATTTATTGGCGGCCATATTGGATTTTTGTAAATGAGTTAATATGAAAATAATTACGAAAGGTATCCCAAATGAATCCTTGTACCTGAAAACCCTAGTATAGGTTTTTACATGACTTAAAACCATGATTCGGTCACAGAGATATGGCCATTCCTCATTTTTTGGCGGCCATATTGGATTTATGCAAATTAGCATATTTCCCGTGCCGGGATTTTTCTGGACTTTTAGTATGTTGGTCTTAGGACCTCAGAGAAATGCATTGTGGCAAAAAAAAATATGTTGCAATTAGTTTTTTGAAAAACGCTAGTTTGCCTGGACTATATGTACGTATATGGCTTATGTCATTGTTAACAAGCAATACATTCTATCATGAATGATATATGTAAAGAAGAATATTTGATAAAAGTGCTTAATCCACTTCCACCTTTAATGCACATATCCTTTGACAACCTTGAACACAACTCATCTATCATACAAAAAAAAACTTCTTCCGCGAAATACGTAATGCGGGTGCCATATTAACTTTCAGTGCTAGTTCATTATGCATGATGCCAGACTCAAGACGTTGATAGAACTGCCAGACAATGTCCTCTATGTGTGATTTGGCTGCGATGGATGATGCGAACCATCTGTTATTGCAATGCCCAACGTTGCAACCAGACCAGCTGTTTGAAAACCTAAATAACATCCCCGAAAGGTTAGCAATTCTTCTTGGCAAAACCATACATAATCCGTCAATGGAACATATGGAGAGTGTATGGCTAGTCATCGCAAATGGTGTGTATATGATGTATAACTAAAACTTAAGACTGATAGGCGTGGGTTAAACCGAAATTCGATGCACATTCTAAGATTGACCTTACATACTTTCTCGGACTAAGAACTGAAAAGGACACCCCATAACGCTGCGTTGGTTCTCCTGTTATTTTTTCAATAAAAATCTGTATTAATTGTAATTTGATACTTTGACTGTTTTCTTTCTTTTTGTTCATGTGCAGCGTTATTGCTTTTTGCAGTCAATACATCATATATAAACTAGAAAAAATATCTTAAGAGAGATATTTGAATGCAATATAATCTACGATTATCAATGAAGTTTTTCTTTGTTCTCAAGAGGTTTCCAAATAGTGTGCATGCTCAGCATATACATTACGCAAAGAATGGTGCATTGCCTAGCAGAATCACAAGCACATTAGTGCCACATCACTCAACAACTATATTTGAGAATCAAGCATTTAGGCTAATGTGATTCATATGCCAAATAAGTCTTATGCCAGCCTCCTTGTGAGAGCAAACAAGAGTCAAACCCTTGCCTCTTTCCTGGAGAAAATCAGTAAAATCACCTCCTTGCCAATCATCAGCTGGCAACAGAATTTCAATCACAAGTAAGATTATCTAAATAGAGATTGTTATCTGTTGTTATTCTTCATCCTGTGAGATGCTGATGACTTAGTCTCTGTTCATATCTTTACCCAAATCGTATTGTGCATTGACGATGCTTAGAAAGTTTTACCTTCACCAAAATCTTATTATGAATTGATGATGCTAATAAAGTTTAACAGAATTATCCTGTTGCCATAATTTTCTGCTTGAGTAAGAGATGAAATGAAGAATTGGCTTGATCTCTGGGGTTTACCTGCGATTACTTTTTACTGGCTTGGCAAAAAGTCCTCCTGACCGAGTTAAGACAATTTGTATCTGCCCTATGATTTTTGCCTGTTCTTCAAAATGTAATACTTGTATAGTCACCTATTACCTTATTTGATTACATATCTGTAAACGTATAAACATCCATTATAATCAGTCAGTTAAGGTAAAATGATACATTTTAATGTCTCACTTATCTTCACCTATATTCAGAATAAAGGCCTCTTTTTCTGACGTCTTGATATAGGTCTCAATGTTTGTCCAACGTCTGCAACATTGAAACAAGTTTTAAAAATTACATCAAAATAAAACATGAATATTTTACTCTTCTTCAACTGCTTCATCCAAAGTATAAATTTGGCTGATCCAAGATCATAAAATTCAGGTAAAAGAACACCTGTGGAAAGTACTGGAAAGAGTTTAAAAAACAAGAAAAAAATAAAATACCTTTCCCTCATTGAGTCACTACAAAAATACCATGGCCATTGCCCAATTCATTCGAAGTGTAAATGATTCTTTATCTAGCTTATGTAATGCAATAGCACAACACAAATAAATGAGCCTTATCGTTCAAATTATCTGATTAGCTTAACTTTGAACTACATTAACTCAGAAAATGGTTAATGTTCAGTTTAAATGGTTCTTTAATTTGTTATCAGGTGAAATATGTGGACCAGTTGAGCTGCAAAAACAATTTTATCATTTCGTTCTCCTGCTGACAAGCAACACACACAGATAGACATATGTAGATATGGATATCTATGTGTGTGTCTTTTTGTTCGTTTTCCTCAATGGTGAACCAGTGTTCTGCCCTAATTGCGCCAAGGAAAAGAAACTCTTTTACATGCGTGTACTACTAGTATTACCATAAAGCTTTTGATCAAAAACACAAGGAATTACACAATCCTCCAATACAGTCAGCGTTTCTTGGAAAAGAAAGAAATAATCGTATCAGTGTTCTGCCGTAATTGCACCAAAGAAAAGGAACACTTTTCCTTTTGTTCTGACTCTTTTACATGCGTGTACTTTTACCATTAAGCTTTTGATTAAAAACGCAAGGAATTACACAATCCTCCAATACAGTCAGCGTTTCTTGGAAAAGAAAGAAATAATCGTATCAGTGTTCTGCCGTAATTGCACCAAAGAAAATGAACAATTTTCTTTTTGATCTGACTCTTTGACATGCGTGGACTTTTACCATTAAGCTTTTGATTAAAAACGCAAGGAATTACACAATCCTCCAATACATTCAGCGTTTCTTGGAAAAGAATGAAATAATCGTGCCATTGTAATACCTCTAACACCCACCCACTTCTTTTACCTAACTGCAACAGAGGACTGACATGAGATGTGAAGGCACTCTAATTACTCTAATTACGAATGACAGCGACGTCATAACTTCCACTGAATTGCACCTTCCGGCGACAGTGTCACGTACTAAGGGTCCCACATATACAGCAGTCACATGATGCTGAACCTGGATCTTCTGATGAATAAACCCAGTCTAGTGGTAATCCTGTAAAAGGTTCCAGCGATTAACAAGCCTGGTCAACAGACTACGAAGACTGATTTCGCGCTGCCACATTACAAAAACCAAACTGCAATACCCGCCCGCTGAACACAGACTTCTTGCCATACTCCATTTTCACATGGGTACCGATTTTATTATCAGCCCCCCCCCCCCCCTATAATGGATAATTGTCCCATTTTCCGGTGTTCAGTCCACCTAAACAGACTGGTACTGCAATTCCATGCGCGCCCACCGACCTAGTGAATATAAGATCAGAGCAGCTAAAGTTGATTTTTTTTCAAAAACTGGCTCTATTTCAATTCCTAAAGAGGAGCCCTAACTCCAGTTCATGTTTTGTCTACTGCCAGGAACGACCATCCAGGTACCATTGGACTGACCAAACCAGATGGGCCACCAACATGAAGAAAGCCATCAATGCAAACCATAAAGTATGAAACGTGAAAGTAATATTAGCGACTTTAACGAGTGGGTCCGATTCGCTAATATTACGTTCCATTAATATTTGTTCTACTTGGTATTCAAATCGCGTATCTAGTCACAATTACACATGATTAGCTGATAATCATACGTACATACCTAGGCACACGTATGGATTATGTCGCACGCATAAATGCATGCATGGTTCTCTAGGTAGTGTTACTTCAAACAGATATATGCTTGTGCGGCTTAAGGAGGGTTAACCCATTGGAGGAGTTGGATTCCTTTTGTCTATCAACCATTTTTATTACTATCATCATTTTTTTATAATTACTATAATGATTATTATTATTACTATTATTATCATTATTGTTATCTCTATCATTATTTCATTACTATTATCATTACTGGGTATCATTATAACTATCATTACTGTTATCATTATTATCATCATTATTATTATTATTATTATTATTTTTTTTTTATTATTATTATTATTATTATTGTAACTATTATATTATTATCATTGATTTTATTATCATTTCTTTTTTATGATTATTATTATTATTATTATAATTATTTTAGTTATTATTAGTCATAATAATAATAATAATAATAATAATAATAATAATAATAATAATAATAATGATAATAATAATAATAATAATCATAATGAAAAAATAGTAATAATAACACTTAGGCAGTTTCCCTAGCAGAAAGAATGGCATGCAGTATTAGTCCAATTATATTTGTTCATTAGGGAGGCAGAGCTTCTTTTTGCCTGGAAAGGTCTGCGTGCCGCCTTGTTATTTCTCTCCTTGGTGTAGCCTACCATCACGCCCCCAGGCCTGAGACACAGCAGGTGCTTGAAGCGACGCTTCCTCCATTAGAGTCTTGCATGTGATGATGCCATTCTCTCTGTTCTCATGTTGTAAGGGAAGTCATTGAATTAATACTCGGCTCTGGGCCAGACAAGCCTTACATTTCTCCTTCTGACAACACCTACTTACTTAAGGCGATTCTACCTGAAATCTTATAGGTACTAGCATCATCTGTACAAAAGGATTGAAATAAGAACTTTAATTCACAGATGTGTTCAAAAACTCCCAATGCATGAATTATAGATACCGGTACCTTGCATGAGCAGTGAGGGAAACCCCTTACATTTTGAACTTTAAAGGAGGAATTTATGTCAGCATACCCTAGCAGTGTTCTGTTTCACGGCCCCTAAAAAAAACAGGAAAAAAGCTTACAAAAGCTTAGGTCATACATGGCGAGATAAAAAACCCTGAACCATGAAGAAATTCCCTTCTCTTCACAAATAGTTCCAAGGGGGCTTTCAGTTGAAGAAGGACCATAGATAGCCCTCCACAACACCGCACATTTATATAGTGACCAGGCCAACCCACTTTTGAGACTCCATAATTGCAAGGTAATGCTTAAGCTGATAGCTTGTCATAAAAGTGTTTTATATTATCAAGAGCAGAAAACTATATAACATACCACCAGGGACTTAGCCAATATTTGAAAACAGGGTGTCCAAATGGGCCTTGTTGAGGAAGTAGGGTGTCCAAACCAGTCCGTTGAAGGCGTACTGCCCGTGCGCCTGCGGCGCACAGCTTTTGCGGCGCACAGCTTTTGCGGCGCACAGCTTTTGCGGCGGGGGGTCTGGGTGCCGCTCAAGGCCCCCAGAAGCCAGAGGGTTCTAGGTGCTCTGAGATGCATTCTCAGCCTTATCTGAGAGCAAAATAAGTGATTTCAGATGAAAAGTATTTCTGTTTTTCAGAAGAAAAATTTCCTTTTTTTATACCCTTTTTTGATGTTGCACCAGGGCCCTACCGACCTTTCTTTTTATGTCCATGAACTTTGACCTCATATAATTGCCTTCTTTGTTGTCTGCATGTTGATATACATGTACCTCTTTATGGTTTTGGTGACTTACACTTATTTCTTCTGCTTTCTAAAATGTGTTGTGTGTTTGTATTTTGCAGGTGTTTTGTTCATGCAGCTTCCTGTCTGTAGATCTACCTATACCTTCCGCACCCTGGTGTAACCCACCTCACCCTGTTTAGCACTTTATTTCTAGACTCTTTTGGCTTCTAGTTTTGATTTGGAATTTCATTCTGCTTATCATTTATCATACTCATGCATGTTATGAATTCCAAAATTAAATGCTCACTTCCTTTGAATGTTTCGAGCACAACTAAAATAGCTTAGAACAGGTTGGGCCAGTCACAAGTCTGGAAAAGGGCACTAAATAGTGCCCTTAAGGTGAGTGGCCAATAGGGTTAAGGTAAGTGGAAACTTGAATATGAAAAATGATTGAAAGAATCACTTTTCATGATTTAGATTTTTTAAATTATGAAAATATAAGTAATATTTTTAAATCATTTTTTGTTTATGAATAAAATGAAAGCTCTGATATGTGTGATTTTTGTATAATAACCTCAAAACCACAGTTAATGGAGCCACATTTTAAGCAAATTCATGCCTGAGAATTTTGGAAAGTGCCGACTAGATCTATGTCAATTTTGAAAAACAAACTTGGGGATGAAACATGAATTCACATATCAATCTTAGCAGTTGTTTCTTAGTTTTGGTCAACATTTCTCTGAATATTTCCTGAATCATTAAATTAGGCAGTATTTACCGCTACAGGTTATCCTGGGGTTACGAAATGCTAAATTTATCTTAAAAAATAATCATAGTTTATTTAAACAAAAACAAATAATAAATGTCACTCAGTCCCTATACCACTAAATTTAACATATAATTCCATATAATTCAGTGTTTCTTCTTTTGTTAAACCTGATAGACTATATGTATGATCAAAGCAATTGGTATTAAACCTTCTTATCATATGGCTACCTTTTTCCAAATCACAAGGATGCAAAGACTTCTTAAAACCATCTAACTCTCAGACGAGTACCCATGTGCCAGAGTTACAGTCATTTTCAGGGTTTTTGCATCATTTGTATTGGTGAAATTAGCCAACAGCAGCATAAGGGTTAACCTATAATTCCATATAATTCAGTGTTTCTTCTTTTGTTAAACCTGATAGACCAAATGTTTGATCAAAGCACTAAGCATTAACACACATACTTCACAAGCTAGATATAGTAGTAGATTACCCAGGATCTCCTTTTGTTAGAGTTGGTTGCGAAAACTGAATAATGCCTTATACACATCATTTATTTGATCTGGATATCAAAGACGCTCTGGGAAAGTACAACGTGCATGGCATTTTTCCAGTAGCATTTTATTCTCCATACTTTCTATATTCATTGAAAGGAATCCTATCATACAAATGTGGAAGTTCAAAGAATCTTAACCCATCCAATGCTGAGGCTACTTTCGCCCAAAACACAAGGATGCTAAGAATCTTGAAACCGTCTAAACCCTGTCATGCTGGTATTCATTAGATAGCTTTCACTGAGTACACTCAGGTGACTGCCCATGTTTCATTCATTTTTCAGCTTTCTTGCAACAGTTTGTATTGGCCAAATTAGCTACTAGCAGTACAAGGGTAAAGCTTCTATTGCATCCAGAACAGATTTGCATAACAAAATATTTCTCATAAAATGTTATGTGATTTACCTCTATGGCTTGATCTATTTCCTCACACATGGAGCTTTCATCAGTTTTGAGTTGTTGGTCTTTTAGTCTGAGGGATCATAAATATAGTATGCCTGCTTCAGCCGAAAAGGGCCTGAATGTTTTGCTGATATCCTTTTGACAAAGTCATCTTTAGAAAAACATTTAAACGAGAATTGATGATCAGAAGTATACTTACAGCTCTATCCAAATATTGCATCAATCTATATATCAAGGCCAACGACACCATGAATAAAACATTGTCCAAAATAATTTCTTAGTCTATTATAGTCTACTAATAGCTCATCTGAAGCTGTATGGTACACAGTTGTCATTAGCAGCTACCTTACTGCTAATGACAAGTGTTTACCAGTAAGGTAACTCAGATAAGCTATTAATAGACTAGAATGGCAGCTGCCAGTAGCCTCATTTAGTATGTGTTAAGATGTATTTAAACATTTTATGAAACTGCTGGTCCAAAAGACAGGCTGGATGGGTCATTGTTAAGTCCCGGTCTATAACCTCATCAGACCACTAAACCATGGAAAAATTAACATTTTCATCAACCTATTTATGATACCTGCCCTGATGGGCTAGTGGTCTAAGGCATTGCCACTGATTTCTCGCTCTCTCATCACTGCCTGGGTTTGAATTCCAGCCTGGGTATGTGAGAAAGATGCGAGTGACTATGGGTTAGCCAGTGGTTTTTGTCTGGTGCTCTGGTTTCCTCCACCAGTTACAACTGGAAAGTCATGACTTAACCTACATTTGGCAGAAAAAGTGATGAAAATCGAAATTTCAAATACTGATTTAACCCATTTATGTCTAGATTTCATCTTGAAGAACGTTGTCCTGATGCTCTGATACATTTAAAGTAAAGCTAAGAATAGAAAAATACCCCAAACATTCGAAGGATAGATGAAAAGTGAGTCTTAAATATCATTTCTCATAAGATAGTTTTCAAAACATGCTTTTTGTCAGAAAAATATCACCAAGATAGCCAGGTTTTTTTTTAGCTTGCTACAGACCTGTATGAATGGGTTAGTTAATAACCTGTTTCAATCAATAGACCACACCCTCATTGTCTATGACAAATCACCCTTGTCAACAAGATCTACCTTTAACTGTTAACTGGCACCATCTATTGGTAGTTATAAAACTCAAACATTTTCACAGAGGTTGGCAACTCTTTGGTGGTAGATCTTATACAGATAATTCATGAAGATTTGAGCATTGTTTGCTTGAGTATTCAATGATGCTTTGTCAATGTTATAATATCATTCTATGACACAAAGAAACCTACAGCTTCTTACTGGCACTAGATTCCTTTGCTAGCAATGTAGCTCTGAAATCTCCTATTTTGCTAAACCTGGTTTACCCATTAACATGTAGGTTTAGTTCCCCAAGACATCATTTTCTATACAGGTGAACTTGGATATCATTATGACAGACTCAATGGGACCAGGGAAATTGGTCCGTCATGTGCAAAATCCATCATATACATATGACGAATACTTGATATGCATCGGACTGGGACCAAGCATATCGTCTGTCATATGCAAAAATCTGTCGTACAGTGGTCCGTCATATCCAAGTTTACCTGTATTCTACAATATTTTTGAAAAATAAAATTAATGTAGACTATAAGTTGAAGAGATATTTGAAGAAGCCTTGTTATTTATTTAGCGTTTGATTGACATTCCTCGTTCAAATATATTCAAAATATTTTAAAGAATTTTTTACCAAAATGAGCAGGTTGTAAAAGGTGTGAAGGGGTCAACTACCAAATAAATTGGACAATTCATTCAGGGTATCTATTTATTCAATAATTTTTCAGGGTAGTTGGCTAAATTTTCAAAGACAGATCATGAATGAGTTTCTATTTCTTTGTCTTCTCTTTAGTGTCTGTGTTTTCTTTGGGTTTTGCTGATCTTGCGTACTGAACCACTAGAGGTTTTCCCTCCAGTTCATAGCCATGAGTGCTCCGGAGGGCCTCCTTAGCCGCCTGCTCACTTGGTAGAGTGATAAAAGCCTGTCCCTTCATTCGACCCTCCTTCATGAGTCGAATATCAAACATATTCTTCTCTTCCTCCGAGTCCCACTTAACATATCGCCCGTATATATAGTGCAGGTCTTTTTCCGTGACAGGTTTCGCTATGTTCTTGATGTACAACCGTGGCGAGGGATCACCAGCCTGGTATTTTTTATACACAGAAAGTTCTTTCATTTCCGAGGTGGAAATCCTGCCTTTCCGTAGCTGTCGCGAGGAAATGAATTCTCCATCGCCAAATTGCTCTTCCTCCTCATCATCAAGATCCTTCTCTTTTGGAGCAGCCACTGGCTCAATTTTCCCAAATCCACCACCTTCCTCCACTACCGAGTCCTTAACAACATCCAGTATGTCTACCGGGGGCAGAGGGGGAGGAATCATAGGTGGCGCCACCTGGTTAGTTCCCCCTTCATTAGCTCCCGCCAACACTTCTGTGATCTTGAACTCCATCTTCTTTTGTATCGCTGCTTGAGGCTGTTCAAAAACCTCGGAAGGTTTAAGAGGTGCAGCCGTAGTATCTGTTTTCGGCGCAGAGATGATTTTCTGCAGTTTGTGCTTCTTTCTGGGACGGTTAGGATCTTTAGCAGGCCGCTTTCGACTGATCCTCTCTGGCAACGACTTGACTCCATCTAGGAATAAAAATGACATGTAATTAGCACTTAAGTTTTAAAAAGTCACTGCCAGAAAAGAATAAGGCATACACTCATCACATATGTATTGGATAATTGTGGATTAAGTTCTAAAGAAATATTTTCCTTCAATTCCTTTCCAAAAGATCTTTTCATAGAAGAAATCACTGAAATAGTCAATGATATATTTGCATACATAAATGCATGTACATAAATACACATACACATACATATATATATATATATATAATATGTTTAGATAGGTGGATAGATAGAGAGGTACATAGTTATTAAAATGTATCTATAAGAGAGAGAGAGAGAGAGAGAGAGAGAGAGAGAGAGAGAGAGAGAGAGAGAGAGAGAGAGAGAGAGAGAGAGAGAGAGAGAGAGAGAGAGAGAGAGAGAGAGAGAGAGACTTAATACCTTCACCATCGCTTTCAATTTCCGACTCCTCTGTGCTAGACACATCCATTTCTTCCTCAACGATGTTGTCAGGTTCAAAGACAGGTGGCGCCACCACACCAGAAGGCAGAGAAGGGGTAGCTGTCACCATACCAAAGGGTGCAGGTAGGTTCATTTTGTTCATTAGGTGCAATACTTGCACATAGAACTTGGGCACCGAAGCAAGGGCATTGGCAATATTTGTAAGTATGCTAACGTTAGGAGGAGGGTAGGCATACTGGAGCTTTGGACTCATTGAGTAGTCCAATCCCAATTTAGGTGCAATGCCGTTTATGGTTGTGTGTAGTCTTTGTTTAGCATTATGTTCCTCGTCAGCTTCCTTCAAGTCTTTCTCCTTCCCCTCCTCCTCTTCCTTCAGTGGAGGGAAAGTCTCTGACACCTTTGGGTGGTGCTTAATGAACTGCTTCTTAGAGAACTCCACAGAAAGAGTGCAACCAAGGACCTCTAGTTGATGCAGTCGGCCCAGAGCCTTCTTGGCTGCTTCGTGATCTTCAAAAACCGCAAAAGCACAATGTCTTAGCCGCCCCTTCCTGCCCATGTATCTCACCATAGATGCACCAAAATGTTTCAGCAGGTCCACCTGTTCGTTAGTGTCCAGTTCACCTGGCAGGTGGCGCACCAGCAGGGTATTTTTTTCAGTGCCCATCTAGAAAAAAAGATATAAAATATGCTTAGAAAATATAACACTGTGGAACATTGACATTAAAGGACAATTTCACCATGATCATGCCATGGATAAAACTAAGGCCCAAATCCTAACACACAAGATATATGTAGAGGTAATGGGTGCGGCCATTTAAGTCTATAAACAGCTTATCTCAGGCTGTTTGGTACCCATATATCATTAGCAGCCAACTTATTGCTAATGACATTCATGAGTAGCAAACAGCCTGATATAGCATTACCATTAGCATTTAATAGCAACTTTTTGTAACAAAAAAAGAGGAAAAAGACTGTCTGCCAAGTTTGGTTCAGAAAGACTATAACGATAGTGAGAGTGTAAATGATAATCTGTGTTATGTTTATGATTCGTCAAAGTCATAAGGGTCCATACTGACCTTTCCTTCCCTGTATAAGACAAGGCGATTGGTCTTAGAGTAAAATGGGACCATTCATGGGCGCTGCCATGATGGATCTGCTATAATTTAGATACCCTGATAACCTTTCTAAGGAAAACCACCTGGGGATTGAAACAAAGTAAATATTTCTCTGCATGTTGACAGGTCCAGGTGACGGAGAATATAAGTCTAATATCATCTCCTTAAACGTAATTTTGATTTCATTTTTTAAAATCTTAATATTATATCAATTTATATTTTAAGTTCATTAGAATCAGAGAAATACATCCCCTTGATCCGCAACCCCATAGGCACAGCATGCAAGTACCTAGGGTATGTGCGCCTCGGGTTACGCGGTGTAGCATGGGGAAGTATTGGTCACGTGATTTTTTTCAGCAGGCAGCAGGCAGCCAATACACAGTACACAGGTTATCTATGACTCATATAGTCGGAGGCAGCGAAATTTGATGACGCATGCACAGTGCCCACTCCCTGTCTACTACTCCCAGATTAGAATATAACTACTACATGTGCATTCTGTTTGGGAGGGGATCTAGGTTTGATAACATACATTTAAAAAAAATGAGGTACTGACCCTATCACTTAACCCTTTTGCTGCCGATGGCTAATTTGGCCAATACAAAATGATGCAAAAACCCTGTGAAATGACTGAAACCCTGGCAAATGGGTACTCATCTGAAAGTACTCAGTGAGAGCCATCCAATGAATACCATTATGACAGGGTTGAGAAGATTTTCATAATTTTTTGCTTTTTTGTACATTGGCCAAAAGTAACCTCAGCAGCAGAAGGGTTAATGCAAGGATGAATATCATAATGATGGAGACACTTTTTTGTGTGTACAAATTATGAAAATTTTTAAGATTTTTTTTAATTTGATGAAATGGTTATATGTACAAAAAGCCCATTTTAATTTTAAAAACAAGGTAGTGGTTGATAGGCTTTCTATTACAGTTCCATTGGAAGCACAACTCATAAGTATAAATATATTTTATAGAATGCATGATCCTGACTTTGGGGATTTGGGCTAGAGGCAGGGATCAGAGTTGCACGTACAGATCCCTGTCTCTAAATTTCCAAACTGATTCAGCCCAACTGTCTACTGCTTTATGGCTATTATAAGTATTACGGCTTGTGAATTATAAAAATCTGCCACTAACGTGATCTCATGGTCTTAGCCCGTAGGGCGTCTGGATGTCTTTTTGGACACCCAAAAGGGTCTTAGCTAGGATTTAGAATCTGGGTGCCCAAAATTGGCAATTTAAAAATTTTTGGGCGTCCAATTTTTCAAGGGAAATCATAATATACTCAGATCACATCCATAAACATGTATTTAGTTATTCAAACAAGGTATAATATCAGTATACAATGCCATGGGAATTATATTATGGTGAAAATAATTCAATTATATGCTTAAAATTGAAATTTCAAGAAATTCCTCACAAAAAATTTGGGTGTCCTGAAGGGTAGTTTTTGAGGGTTTGGATGACCAAAATGACACCCAGACTATGACTGACCGTCCTGACTTAAAGACCCCGCGTCATCTATAAATCCTGTGGTGGGCTTTAATTGTGAATAAAAAGTTTGGTCCAGCCTTAGAAGACCAACACATGGAATGGAAACCAGCCGGTCAACCTGAACATGCTAGCCTCAACCAGTGTCAATTAATAGTCGCTAATAGGTGCTCTGGGCACCCCCAGCAGGTGGTGGAGATAAGGTTTCTCTGTAATGTAATCGATGCGGGAGCCCTGATTGGTCCTTGTTCCCACGTGACCTCGTGCTGCTGCCTTATCTGCTAGTCCTGGCATGAGGCTAGCATGTAACTATAGGGCATATAGTAATTGGTCTCTCGTTACATATCCATTCTTTTCTTAATCCAAGGTCCAGCGCGAGTTAGGTCCATGCTGAGAGATGTTAATGAAGTCATTTCATACAATTTTCATTGTAACACACTGTAATGCATTTTATTATTAATCATTCTCATTTATCTTGAATCAATGGTTGCACTTTAGTATAGGACTATGTATTCACTTAATAAACTGTTAACCTGAATGCCTGCCTGTGTTGTATGTTATATGGCAGTGCAAGTTTCCTTTAAAAAAAGGTTGATACCTCTACAGGCTTTTTATTGCTATTATCTGTTTGGTGGAATATATTACTTTCATAATGCAATGAAGGCCATTGATATACAGAAACAAAATTCAGGCTCATTTGAACTTTCCAAGAAAAAAAATCTCAGGGAAATGTTCAACAATCCTTTGTTCTTGTTAGAGTGTACTATTCAAATTTGACCTTATATACATTCGATTCATATCAGCCAAAACTACGCGTTCCGAAAGGTGGCCGGTTAGAGCATCACTGCTTGTATCCGGCTAGTTGGCTGATAGTAATCGAATAGTCATATCACAAGACAAAATGTCTCTCCGTAGCAGTGCATTGGTTGTTTTGATTGCGATTTTTTGCATTTCTGGTGTGCTAACAAGGAAATTGCTCTTTTATCAACCAGAGCAGATACATCTGGCATATGGGGGTAAGTAGGAAATCTAAAATTGTAGAGAGAGAGTGCCCTTATTAAGTTATTAAAGGAAATGGGTGGCACACTACTGGTTGTTTTCTGGTGACCTGGTGTGAACTATGTTCACTTATGTAACCAGTCCAATTAATTATGCACTCACTATAAGTTCAAATGGAGTCACAATCATGTGATGGAATAAATGCTTGGGGACGAGCAAGAAAGTTGATGTATGTGAGAAGGGTTTATTCCTGAATCCGAGTCTCACCGTCACGATTTAGGCTCTAGGATGCGTTACGACAATGCGCAATGAACATATCGTGGAACATAGGGCATTATCAGCGGTAAAACCACAGAAAGTCGTACCGCTGTCACAACGCTTCCTCACATTATCACTCATTTCCACCAGGCGGGATGGCAGCGTTTTTGTTTTTTTATACGATTACCGCTGCCAAATCTGCTATCCTCTATTTTCCCTTAACCCGTTTCCACTTGGCGGAGCGTGGCGTTTTTCAGGGCGGCGGCTACCGTGGATTTGCTTCTTCAACCAATCAAATTGATTAGTTGATGTCAATTTTTCAATATGCTTCCTGGTATAAAACGCATCAGCGAAATGGTCTGAACAAAGAACTGTATGCTTCCGTTTCCACTTGGTGGAGCGGGGCGTTTTTCAGGGGCAGCGGCTACCGTGGATTTGCTTCTTCCACCAATCAAATTGATTAATTGATGTCAATTTTTCAATATGATTCCTGGTATAAAACGCATCCTGAACAAAGAACTGTATGCTTCAGGGCAGGATTTCGCCACAGTTTTTGTCCGACTTTACCAACAGGAAATATATGAAAAATAACTCTACCACCCTGTCTTTTTGTACAGCCAATTGTTGCTCATGATTTTACCATTTACCTGTTTGATACAAGTGTTTATGCAACTTTCAAAGAGAGTTTACAAGTGTGTAAAGCAATACAGTCTATGATGCACTGCTCAGAGAGGAGGGGACAGGAAGTGGGCTGCCACTCAATTGAGTCACAGCTGATAGCAATTGAAGAACATGGCTGCTACCAGGGGCTGCTAGGGGCTGGGCAGGCTGGTGGCAATACACAAAATTCTCCCCTCATGGGATCACTGAGAGAAAAAGGAGGACAGCATCCTATTCTTGAAGTGTATTATTACTTTCATATAAGCTTATAAATATGTATGTGAGCCTTTAGTTCCCCTTTGATAACCTCTTGAAGTTCTCCTCATTTCCTTCCCGTCTTTGAATGTATGTTTTGGTCATGGTAAGGGTGTCTTTTATGAGGTTTTAGGAGGAGTACCCGTCCGCCATTTCATCATATTCCAAGCATTCTTCCCACCTGAATGGCCGGCAGACGGGTCTCTATGTGATACGTTGCGTGCCACTACTTTTATTTTTTGATAAACTCGCTAATAACGGAGAAGTAGTCCGGAGACACAGTCTCTGGGTATTTCAAAAAATTCTTAACAGGGTTTGTTTACCTCAATGTGACCACCATTGTGAGGTCAAAGAGGGCGCTTCACGAGAGCCACATGTGCAGATTTGTATCGGTGCGTTTTGCTGTTTTTAGAAATCGCGTCCCTAATCAGGAATCAGATGCCTTTTCAAAGGTCTTGCAATAGGTCAACGATAAGTGAATCCAAGATGGCAGCCAACCTCTTAAAAACTTTAACCAACAATTAAATCAAAATGTGTACATACATTTTACAGTTTTTAGTATCTTAAAAACTTTAACCAACAATTAAATGTGTACATACATTTTTCTGTGATCGGATACAGGTATTGCAAAAACTCAAGTAGAGGCGCGCATCCATATAATTTATAGCTTGAAACAACCCCCAAAACAAGCCATATTTGTATCGTCTCTTGTTTTATAGTATCATCCTGTCTTTATTTTATTGAAATTGGTTGTTAGATGCCTGTTGGACACAAAATAAAAATATTCATTACTTAAAGAATCCTATCAGTATTTAAATGAATTTGAAGCAAGAGCATAGCTGTTTGTCATGTTGATTTTTAACATTTTTTCTCAATACATTTTGTCTCTTTTTACAAATTTGAAATTGAATCACACCATATTAAATTGAAAAATCTAAATAATAACATTTTTAACCAAATAGCATAAAAAATTCATATCAGTGACAGCCCTACTCCATGTTAGGTGCACTTTTCAAATTATGGCATCCAAATGAAAGGTTCAGGTCAGGGTCTAGCCAGGATTTCATAATGCCTGTCTAAAAAAAGGAAGGAAGGAATTGGGTTTTACGTCGTTTTCAACAGCTTAGGTCATATCGTGACGAGGTAGAAACCCGGAACCGGGAAGAAATTCCCTACTCTTCACGAATAGTTCCAAGGGGTCTTTCTGTTGCAGAAGGACCATGGGCAGTCCTCCACAACGCCGCACATTTATATAGCGACCAGGCCAACCCGCTTGGGCATCGGACCAGGGGTCAGGCTACAGCAAGAAACTGAGGAAGACCGCCGGGCTATAGGTTCCCAAAACTTCATAGCCCGATAGAAAATTTAATAGTCCCATTAAAAAACAAAAACAAAAACGAGCTGCCTCGTTTTTTCAAAATTACACAAACACACACACACACACATATATATATATATATATTTATATATATATATATATATATATATATATTTATATATATATATATATATATATATATATATATATATATATATATATATATATGTATATATATATATATATATATATATATATAGTATATATATATATATATATATATATATATATATATATATATATATATGTATATATATATATGGGCAAAGTCAAGTTGTTACGGAGTCACAGATTTGCTGTTCACTGCTAAATAACAGTTTTATTAAAAAGGCATTGATATAAAGTTATATATGGTTAGAAAGGGCTTGTGAAGTACTTTATTATGGTATAAAATTCATTTTCATAAAAAAAAAATTTGATGGTTAAAAAGTGAAAAAACATGCCCGTTACGGAGTCACGGAAAATTACCACCTGTTTTTCAAGGTTTAAATCAAATATCTTTTTCTTGCTGTTGCAATTAGATACTCTAAAAGAAAACTCAATATGTAGATAGATAAACTTGTTTTTAACAACATAAGACAAAAATTTTGTTATAATTGTTACCAAAACTGGTTTTATTGAAAAAAAACATTACTGAAGGTTGCGTTACGGAGTCACACCCACCAAACGTTACGGAGTCACATATTCATAATAATGCACAAAACTCTTCCAAATGTTGTTTAATTTGGTCCAATTACCAAGAATTACTCTAAAAGAAAACTCAATCTGTAGATAGATAAACTTGTTTTAAACAACATAATACAATAGTTTAGTTATAATTGTTACTAAAACTGATTTTACTAAGAAAAACATCACAGAAAGTCCTGTTAAGTTGTTACGGAGTCACGGTCACCAAATGTTACATAGTCACATATTCACATTAATGCACAACACTCTATCAAATGTAGTTTTATTTGGCAAATGAATATAAGAAATGAATGTAAAAGTGAATATTTCTTGCAAGAAGACCTAACAAAGTGTATTAAAATCAGACAAAATTTTATTTTGCACCTGCTTTTCACCATAGTGAGGTGCTGTTGGACTGCTTTGTAAAGGTATTTAAGTATAGACAGGAAAGGTTTGTCTCTTGACAAGCTAACAGGATAGGGATGTATGGGATGTTAGGTGTCTAGGACACTTCCTTTTTCTGACATTACACATAGCAATCGTGGCTACATTGTAACTAATTGCATAAATGATACGATTTCCCATGTAGCAATAAACATATGAGTTGATCTGTCCTGTGGGACTGGATTACCTACAGCTGTTACTACAACTGATCCAATTGTTTACAGTTAGCCACCCGGCCCACCCCTCTGCCCTTCCTTATTTAGTGGCTTCCTATTGTCTGGATTAGTGCATACCTTTGCATTGGGAATATTGATAAGGTTAATCTTAAAAAGGCACCCAAGGTCACATTCATTCAGAATTTCAAGAGGGAAACATGTCATTGTCCATCACTGAGAAAAGCAGAAAAACAGGGAAAAGATCAGAGCTAACCCTGGGCTCCATGAGAGAATGGCAGTGAAGGATCGGATAAGAAAACAGATCAAAAAGCAGAATGCACCACAGGGTCTTAGCCGATATTTGGAAACAGGGTGTCCAAATAGAGGTTTCATAGACTTTTGCGTGTCCAAAGTGTGGTACAAAATACATACTACTAATAAGATAGACCCTATACCTTTACAGATTTTGCTTTTTTAGGCCAGATACTGCTTTGTGTGTCTTATAAAAGTGACACTACAGCTTCTACATCTTCTATCTTCTAAAAAAAGTCATCTTCAGCAAATTCTGACAAACTTTTGGGTGTCCAAACTGTCAAAAAACAGTGTTCTGCGTGTCCAAATGACACGCTGGACGCATTGCGGCTAAGCCCCTGATGCACCAGAACTGACAAAGGAACAAATAACTTAGGAAAGATAGAAAGAGAGGTAAAAAGAAAGCACAGAGAGAAGAAAAGAAGTTGTTGGAAAAGAAAAGTTGTGTACTACAGAATAAACTAAAACTTCCTCTTACTCCACATGCTCACTGGGAAAGGTGATATATTTAGTCTGGCCTACTATGCCTAAGAAGCAGCTCTGCTAGACAGCCTGATCAAAAAACTAACTCCTACTAAAAGGAAAGTTGCTGTTCATCACATTCAGGACCTTAACTAAACACCTCAGCCTTAGCAAATCCACCTACCTCACCATTAATAAATACAGGTGGATAGGATGAGGCAGAATTGGATGGAATCACATAATTCTCTTCAGAACAAACTTTTTATTTTGTGAGATTATGGGTTTGCGTAGACTCAGAATAACATGGTTATAAAAATAATTATGCCATGTATTTTCTTAAGGTCATAAAATAGTACTAAATTGTGTTCTTAAGAAATGAGTTTTACCCACCTTAAATGCCCCTTGACATACATGTGACTCCGTAACGTTACGGAGTCACACATTTCACTCCCAATAAAAACCTCTAAAAAAAATTTTTTCCAAGAAACAACTTGTATTGGATTTGGAAGGGTCCCTTAAAGCTTTCTTTCACCAAGTTTGGTATTTTTATGTTAAGGTTAACACACAGAAAATTTAAAAATACCTGATTTTTGCGTTACGGAGTCACATGTTACGGAGTCACATATCACCTAATTTCAAATTTATGAAAAAACACCTTTTTATTTCATAAAAGTGTGTGAATGTTAAAAGGATGATTATAAGTCTTATTAATAACCCATAAATTGCATAGGTAGCCTTTAAATCAAATTAAATGACCAGCAGTACTAGATTGTGTTAAGCCCTGGTCACATCAGACTAAGGCCTCCGTACGGCTGATTGATCGCATGCGTCCAAAGTGCCGTGAACAGGTCGCATG
>OZ012686.1:26135292-26159610 GCA_963942565.1 Maea johnstoni
AACGTCCAATGCTAGTTCATTACGATGCTAGACTCAAGGTGTTGATAGAACTGCCAGACAATGTCCTCTATGTGTGATTTGGCTGCGATGGATGATGTGAACCATCTGTTATTGCAATGCCCAACGTTGCAACCAGACCAGCTGTTTGAAAGCCTAAGTAACATTTAATCTGTATTCATTGTAAATTGATATTTTGACTGTTTTCTTTCTTTTCGTTCGTTTGTTTGTGTTATTCTTTTATGCAGTCAATACATCATATATAAACTTTAAAAAATGTCTTAAGAGAGATCTTTGAATGCAATGTAATCTATGATTATCAATGAAGTATTTCTTTGTTCTCAAGAGGTTTCCAAATAGATAATGAGCATGCTCAGCATATAGAATACGCAAAGAATGGTGCATTACCTAGCAGAATCACAAGCACATTAGTGCCACATCACTTAACAACTATATTTGAGAATCAAGCATTTAGGCTAATGTGATTCATAAGCCAAATACGTCTTATGCCAGCCTCCTTGTGAGAGCAAGCATGAGTCTAACTCTTGGCTCTTTCCTGGAGAAAATCAGTAAATCACCTCCCTGCCAATCATCAGCTAGCAACTGAATTGCAATCACAAGTAAGATTATCTAAATAGAGATTGTTATCTGTTGTTATTCTTCATCCTGTGTGAGATGCTATTAACTTAGTCTCTGTTCATATCTTCACACCAAATCTTATTGTGCATTGACTATGCTTAGAAAGTTTTACCTTCACCCAAATCTTATTATGAATTGATTATGCTAATAAAGTTTTACAAAATTATCCTGTTGATATAATTTTCTGCTTGAGTAAGAGATGAAATGAAGAATTGGCTCTCTAGGGTTTACCTGCGATTTCTTTTTACTGGCTTGGCAAAAAGTCCTCCTGGCCGAGTTAAAACAATTTGTATCTGCCCTATAATTTTCACCTGTCCTTCAAAATGTAATATAGGTACCTTTTACCGTATTTGATTAGATATCTGTAAACGTATAAACATCCATTATAATCATCAGTTAAGGTAAAATAATACATTTTAATGTCTTACTTATCTTCACCTATATTAAGAATAAAGGCCTCTTTTTCTGACGCCTTAATAAAGGTCTTAATGTTTGTTCAACTTCTGCATCATTGAAACAAGTTTCAAGAAATACATCAAAATAAAACATGAATATTTCACTCTTCTTCAACTGCTTCATCAAAGCTCAAATCATTCGAAGCGTAAATGATTCTTTATCTGTTTATCTAGCTTATGTAATGCGATAGCAAAATACAAACGAATAAGCCTTTTCGTTCAAATTATCTGATTAGCTTAATATTGAACTACATTAACTAAGAAGATGGTTAATGTTCAATTTAAATGGTTCTTTAATTTGTTGTCAGGTGAAATATGTGGACCAGTTGAGCTGTAAAAAACAATTATATCATTTCGTTCTTCTGCTGACAAGCAACACACACAGATAGACATATGTAGACATGGATATCTACGTGCGTGTGTCTTTTTGTTCGTTTCTCCTCAATGGTGAACCAGTGTTCAGCCCTAATTGCGCCAAGGAAAAGAAACACTTTTCCTTTTGTTCTGACTCTTTTACATGCGTGCACTTTTACCATTAAGCTTTTGATTAAAAACGCAAGGAATTACACAATCCTCCAATACAGTCAGCGTTTCTTGGAAAAGAAAGAAATAATCGTATCAGTGTTCTGCCGTAATTGCACCAAAGAAAATGAACAATTTTCTTTTTGATCTGACTCTTTGACATGCGTGTACTTTTACCATTAAGCTTTTGATTAAAAACGCAAGGAATTACACAATCCTCCAATACATTCAGCGTTTCTTGGAAAAGAAAGTAATACTAGTAATCGTGCCATTATGATACCCCTAATACCCACCCACTTCATTTACATAACTGCAACAGAGGATTGACGTGAGATGTGAAGGCACTCTAATTACCCTAATTACAAATGACAGCGATGCCATAACTTCCACTGAATTGCACCTTCCGGCGACAGTGTCACGTACTTAGGGGCCCACATATACAGCAGTCACATGATGCTGAACCTGGATCTTCTGATGAATAAACCCAGTCTAGTGGTAATCCTGTAAAAAATTCCATTGATTAACAAGCCTTGTCGACAGACTACAAAGGCTGATTTCGAGCTGCTACATTACAAAAACCAAACTGCTTCTTTCTTCGAAGTTTGCAAGAAGCCAGCAGGTATCGCACGAGGCCCTCAGGCAGAGTGCAATACCCGCCTGCTGAACACAGACTTCTTCTC
Organism: Maea johnstoni; assembly: GCA_963942565.1. Classification (NCBI taxonomy): domain Eukaryota; kingdom Metazoa; phylum Annelida; class Polychaeta; order Spionida; family Magelonidae; genus Maea; species Maea johnstoni. Next base: position 26,137,586 of record OZ012686.1, read on the forward strand.
CCCCCCCCCCCCCCCCCCCCCCCCCCCCCCCCCCCTATAATGGATGGTTGTCCCATGTTCCGGGGTTCAGTCCACCTAGACAGACCTGGTACTTGCAATTCCATGCGCGCCCACCGTCCTAGTGAATATAAGATCAGAGCAGCTAAAGATGATTTTTTTTCGAAAAACCGGCTCTATTTCAATTCCTAAAGAGCCCTAACTGCAGTTCATGTTTTGTCTACTGCCAGGAACGACCATCCAGGTACCATTGGACTGACCAAACCAGATGGGCCATCAACATGAAGAAAGCCATCAATGCATACCGTAAAGTATGAAACGTGAAAGTAATATTAGCGACTTTAACGAGTGGGTCCGATTCGCTAATATTACGTTCCATTAATATTTGTTCTACTTGGTATTCAAATCGCGTATCTAGTCACAATTACACATGGTTAGCTGATAATCATACGTACATACCTAGGCACACGTATGGATTATGTCGCACGCATAAATGCATGCATGGTTCTCTAGGTAGTGTTACTTCAAACAGATATATGCTTGTGCGGCTTAAGAAGGGTTAACCCATTGGAGGGCAGGAGTTGGATTCCTTTTGTCTATCAACCATTTTTATTACCATCATCATTCTTTTATATTTACTATAATGATTATTATTATTACTATTATTATCATTATTGTTATCTTTATCATTATTTCATTACTATTATCATTACTGGGTATCATTATCACAATCAGTACTGTTATCATTATCATCATCATTATTATTATTATTATTATTATTATTATTATTATTATTATTATTATTATTATTATTATTATCATCATCATAATTGTAACTATTATATTATTATCATTGATTTTATTATTATAATTTCTTTTTTATGATTATTATTATGATTATTATTATAATTATTTTAGTTGTTATTATTTTCATAATAATAATAATAATAATAATAATAATAATAATAATAATAATAATAATAATGAAAATAGTAATAATAACAATTGGCAGTTTCCCTAGCAGAAAGAATGGCATGCAATATTAGTCCAATTATATTTGTTCATTAGGGAGGCAGAGCTTCTTTTGCCTGGAAAGGTCTGCGTGCCGCCTTGTTATTTCTCTCCTTGGTGTAGCCTACCATCACGCCCCCAGGCCTGAGACACAGCAGGTGCTTGAAGACAACGCTTCCTCCATTAGAGTCTTGCATGTGATGATGCCATTCCCTCTGTTCTCAATGTTGTAAGGGAAGTCATTGAATTAATACTCGGCTCTGGCCCAGACAAGCCTTACATTTCTTCTTCTGACAACACCTACTTACTTTAGGCTATTCTACCTGAAATCCTATAGGTACAAGCATCATCTGTACAGAAGGATTGAAATAAGAACTTTAATTCACAGATCTTGTTCACAAACTACCAATGCTTGAATTAAAGATAGCTTGCATGAGCAGTGAGAGAACCCCCCTTGCATTTTGAACTTTAAAGGAGGAATTTATGTCAGCATACTCTAGCAGTGCTCTGTTTCATGGCCCAAAAAAAACAAAGGAAAAAAGCTTACAAAAGCTTAGGTCATATAGGGCGAGATAGAAACCCGGAATCAAAAAGAAATTCCCTTCTCTTCACAAATAGTTCCAAGGGGGCTTTCAGTGGCAGAAGAACCATAGAGAGCCATCCACAACACCGCACATTTATATAGTGACCAGGCCAACCCGCTTTTGGGACTCCATAATTTCTAGGTAAGGCTTAAGCTGATAGCTTGTCATAAAAATGTTTTATATTATCAAGAGCAGAAAACTATGTAACATACCACATTTTAAGCAAATTCATGCCTGAGAATTTTGGAAAGTGCTGACTAGATCTATGTCAATTTCAAAAAACAAACTTGGGGATGAAATATGAATTCACATATCAATCTTAGAAGTTGTTTCTTAGTTTTGGTAAACAGTTCTCTGAATATTTCCTGAATCATTAAATTAGGCGGTATTTACCGCTACAGGTTATTGTGGGGTTAAAAAATGCAGAATGGACTTTGGATTTAGTCAATTTCATCTTAAAATAATCATAGTTTATCTAATCACAAACAAATAATAAATGTCACTCAGTCCCTGTAACATTAAATTTAACATATTATTCCATATAATTCAGTGTTTCTTCTTTTTTTAAACCTAAAAGACTAAGTGTATGATCAAAGCACTTGGTAATAAACCTTCTTATCCTATGGCTACCTTTGTCCAAAGCACAAGGATGCAAAGACTTCTTAAAACCATCTAAACCTTGTCATGTTGGTATCCATTGGATAGTTCTGGCTGACTACTCTCAGATGAGTACCCATGTTCCAGAGTTACAGTCATTTTCAGGGTTTTTGCATTGGTGAAATTAGCCAACAGCCACATAAGGGTTAACATAGAATTCCATATAATTCAGTGTTTCTTCTTTTGTTAAACCTGATAGACCAAATGTATGATCAAATCACTGAGCATTAACGAAAACTGTATAATGCCTTATACATTTCATTTATTTGATCTGGACATCAAAGACGCTCTGAGAAAGTAAAACGTGCATAGCATTATTCCAGTGGCATTTTAACTCCATACTTTCTATATTCATTGAAAGGAATCCTATCATACAAATGTGGAAGTTCAAAGAATCTTAACCCATCCAATGCTGAGGCTACTTTCGCCCAAAGCATAAGGATGCTAAGATTTTTGAAACCGTCTAAACCCTGTCATGTTGGTATTCATTAGATAGCTCTCACTGAGTACACTCAGATGAGTGCCCATGTTTCGGTCATTTTTCAGCTTTTGTGCAACATATTGCATTGGCCAAATTAGCCACTAGCAGTACAAGGGTTAAGCTTCCTTTGCATCCAGAACAGATTTGCATAATAAAATATTCCTCAGGAGACAAGAATAAATGTCATAAAATATTGTGTGATTTACCTCTATGGCTTGATCTATTTCCTCACACATGGAGATTTCATCAGTTTTGAGTTGTTGATCTATTAGTCTGAGGGATCATAAAGATTGTATGCCTGTTTCGACTGAAAAGGGCCTGAATGTTTTGCTGATATCCTTCTGACAAAGTCATCTTTAGAAAAACATTTAAAGGAGAATCGATGATCAGAAGTCAACTTACAGGTTTACCCAAATATTGCATCAATTTATATTTAAAGGCGAACAACACTATGAATAAAACATTGTCCTGAATACGTTCTTAGTCTGTTTTCGTCTTTTGATAGCTTATCTGAAGCTGCACGGTACACACATGTCATTAGCAGCTACCTTACTGCTAATGACAAGTGTTTACCAGTAAGGAAGCTCAGATAAGCTATTAATAGACTAGAATGGCATCTGCCAGTAGCCTCATTTAGTGTGTGTTAAGATGTATTTAAACATTTTAAGAAACAGCTGGTCCAAAAGACAGGCTAGATTGGTCATTGCTAAGTCCATGTCCATAGCCGCATCAGACCACTATACCATGGAAAAATTAACATTTTCATCAACCTATTTATGATACCTGCCCTGATGGCCTAGTGGTCTAAGGCACTGCCACTGATTTCTCGCTCTCTCATCACTGCCTGGGTTTGAATTCTAGCCTGGGTATGTGAGAAAGATTCAAGTGACTCTGGGTTAGCCTATGGTTTTTGCCAGGTGTTCTGGTTTCCTCTGTCATAACTTAGCCTAAATTTGGCAGAAAAAGTGATGAAAATCGAAATTCCAAATACTGATTTAACCCATTTATGTCTAGATTTTATCTTGAAGAATGTTGGCTGGTAGCTCTGATACATTTAAAGTAAAGCTAAGTATAGAAAAATACCCCAAACATTTGAAGGACAGATGAAATGTGAGTCTTAATTATCAATTCTTATAAGAGTTTTCAATACATGCTTTTTGTCAGAAAAATATCACCAAGAAAGGTGGTTGCTACAGGTATGAATGGGTTTTAAATTGATAACCTATATCAATGACTAGACCACACCCTCATTGTTTATGGCAAATCACCGAAGTCAACAAGATTTACCTTTCACTATTAACTGGCGCCATCTATTGGTAGTTATAAAACTCAAACATTTGCACAGAGGTTGGCGACTCTTTGGTGGTAGATCTTATACAGTTTATACAGATAATTTATTTAGATTTGTGTATTGTTTGCTTGAGTAATCAATGATGCTATGTCACTGTTATAATATCATTCTATGACACAAAGAAACCTACAGCTTCTTAATGCCACTATTTTTCCTTTGCTAACAATGTAGCTCTGAAATCTCCTAATTTGCAAAACCTGGTTTACCCATTAACATATAGGTTTAGTTCCCCAAGACATCATTGACTATACAGGTGAACTTGGATATGACAGACTCAATGGGACCAGGAAAATTGGTCCGTCATATGCAAGATCTGTCGTATACATATGACGAATACTTGATATGCATCAGACTAGGACCAAGCATATCGTCAGTCATATGCAAAAATCTGTCGTACAGTGGTCCGTCATATCCAAGTTTACCTGTATTCTACAATATTTTTGAAAAATAAATTTAATGTAGACTATAAGTTGGAGAGATATTTGAAGAAACCTTGTTATTTATTTAGCGTTTGATTGACATTCCTCGTTCAAATATATTCAAAATATTTTAAAGATTTTTTTTACAAAAATGAGCAGGTTGTAAAAGGTGTGAAGGGGTCCAACTACCAAATAAATTGGACAATTCATTCAGGGTATCAATTTATTCAATAATTTTTCAGGGTAGTTGGCTAAATTTTCAAAGACAGAACATGAATGAGTTTCTATTTCTTTGTCTTCTCTTTAGTGTCTGTGTTTTCTTTGGGTTTTGCTGATCTTGCGTACTGAACCACTAGAGGTTTTCCCTCCAGTTCATAGCCATGAGTGCTCCGGAGGGCCTCCTTAGCCGCCTGCTCACTTGGTAGAGTGATAAAAGCCTGTCCCTTCATTCGACCCTCCTTCATGAGTCGAATATCAAACATATTCTTCTCTTCCTCCGAGTCCCACTTAACATATCGCCCGTATATATAGTGCAGGTCTTTTTCCGTGACAGGTTTCGCTATGTTCTTGATGTACAACCGTGGCGAGGGATCACCAGCCTGGTATTTTTTATACACAGAAAGTTCTTTCATTTCCGAGCTGGAAATCCTGCCTTTCCGTAGCTGTCGCGAGGAAATGAATTCTCCATCGCCAAATTGCTCTTCCTCCTCATCATCAAGATCCTCCTCTTTTGGAGCAGCCACTGGCTCAATTTTTCCAAATCCACCACCTTCCTCCACTACCGAGTCCTTAACAACATCCAGTATGTCGACCAGGGGCAAAGGGGGAGGAATCATAGGTGGCGCCATCTGCTTATTTCCCCCTTCATTACCTCCCGCCAACACTTCTGTGATCTTGAACTCCATCTTCTTTTGTATCGCTGCTTGAGGCTGTTCAAAAACCTCGGAAGGTTTTAGAGGTGCAGCAGCAGTATCTGTTTTCGGTGCAGAGATGATTTTCTGCAGTTTGTGTTTCTTTCTGGGACGGTTAGGATCTTTAGCTGGGCGCTTTCGACTGATCCTCTCTGGCAACGACTTGAGTCCATCTAGGAATAAAAATGAAATGTAATTAGCACTGAAGTTCTAAAAAGTCACTACCAGAAAAGCCCTGAAACTTATTGTGCACAATAACGTCAGAATAAGGCATACACTCATCAAATATTTATTGGAGAATTGTGAATTAAGTTCTGATGAATTTTTTTCCTTCAATTCCTTTCCAAAAGATCTTTTCATAGAAGAAATCATTGAAATAGTCAATAATATATTTACATACATAAATGCATACATAAATACACACACACATATATTTATAATATGGATTGATGGTTAAATAGGTGGGTAGATAGATAGAGAGGTATATAGATATTAATATATATACAGAGAGAGAGAGAGAGAGAGAGAGAGAGAGAGAGAGAGAGAGAGAGAGAGAGAGAGAGAGAGAGAGAGAGAGAGAGAGAGAGAGAGAGAGAGAGAGAGAGAGAGAGAGAGAGAGAGAGAGAGAGAGAGAGAAGAGAGAGAGAGAGAGGGTGGGAGAGAGAGAGAGACTTAATACCTTCACCATCGCTTTCAATTTCCGACTCCTCTGTGCTGGACACATCCATTTCTTCCTCAACGATGTTGTCGGGTTCAAAGACAGGTGGCGCCACCACACCAGAAGGCAGAGAAGGGGTAGCTGTCACCATACCAAAGGGTGCAGGTAGGTTCATTTTGTTCATTAGGTGCAATACTTGCACATAGAACTTGGGCACCGAAGCAAGGGCATTGGCAATATTTGTAAGTATGCTAACGTTAGGAGGAGGGTAGGCATACTGGAGCTTTGGACTCATTGAGTAGTCCAATCCCAATTTAGGTGCAATGCCGTTTATGGTTGTGTGTAGTCTTTGTTTAGCATTATGTTCCTCGTCAGCTTCCTTCAAGTCTTTCTCCTTCCCCTCCTCCTCTTCCTTCAGTGGAGGGAAAGTCTCTGACACCTTTGGGTGGTGCTTAATGAACTGCTTCTTAGAGAACTCCACAGAAAGAGTGCAACCGAGGACCTCTAATTGATGCAGTCGGCCCAGAGCCTTCTTGGCTGCTTCGTGATCTTCAAAAACCGCTAAAGCACAATGTCTTAGCCGCCCCTTCCTTCCCATGTATCTCACCATAGATGCACCAAAATGTTTCAGCAGGTCCACCTGTTCGTTAGTGTCCAGTTCACCTGGCAGGTGGCGCACCAGCAGGGTATTTTTTTTAGTGCCCATCTAGAAAAAAAGATATAAAATATGCTTAGAAAATATAACACTTTACTGTGGAACATTGACATTAAAGGACAATTTCACCATGATCATGCCATGAATAAAACTAAGGCCCAAATCCTAACACACAAGATATAGACGTAATGGGTGCGGCCATTTAAGTCTATAAACAGCTTATCTCAGGCTGTTTGGTACCCATACATCATTAGCAGCCAACGTATTGCTAATGACATTCATGAGTAGCAAACAGCCTGAGAGTGAGATAGCATTAGCAACTTTTTGTAACAAAAAAAGAGGAAAAAGACTGTCTGCCAAGTTTGGTTCAGAAAGACTATAACGATAGTGAGAGTGTAAATGATAATCTGTGTTATGTATATGATTCGTCAAAGTCATAAGGGTCCATACTGACCTTTCCTTCCCTGTATAAGACAAGGCGATTGGTCTTAAAGTAAAATGGGACCATTCATGGGCGCTGCCATGATGGATCTTCTATAATTTAGATACCCTGATAACCTTTCTAAGGAAAACCACCTGGGGATTGAAACAAAGTAAATATTTCTCTGCATGTTGACAGGTCCAGGTGAAGGAGAATATAAGTATGAAATCATCTCCTTAAACGTAATTTTGATTTCATTTTTAAAAATCTTAATATCATATCATTTTATATTTTAAGTTCATTAGAATATAACTACTACATGTGCATTCTGTTTGAGAGGGGATCTAGGTTTGATAACATACATTTTAAAAAATGAGGTACTGACCCTATCACTTAATGCAAGGATGAATATCATAATGATGGAGACACTTTTTTGTGTGTACAAATTATGAAAATTTTTAAGATTTTTTTTTAATTTGATGAAATGGTGATATGTACAAAAAGCCCATTTTAATTTTAAAAACAAGGTAGTGGTTGATAGGCTTTTTATTACAATTCCATTGGAAGCACAACTCATAAGTATACATATATTTTATAGAATAATCCTGACTTTACGGATTTGGGCTAGAGGCAGGGAGCAGAGTTGCACGTACAGATCCCTGTCTGTAAATTTCCAAACTGGTTCAGCCCAACTGTCTACTGCTTTATGGCTATTATAAGTATTACGGCTTGTGAATTATAAAAATCTGCCACAAACGTGATCTCATGGTCTTAGCCCGTAGGGCGTCTGGGTTGTCTTTCTGGACACCCAAAAGGGTCTTAGCTAGGATTTAGAATCTGGGTGCCCAAAATTGGCAATTTTAAAATTTTGGGGCGTCCAATTTTTCAAGGGAAATCATAATATACTCAGATAACATCCATAAACATGTATTTAGTTATTCAAACAAGGTATAATATCAGTATACAATGCCATGGGAATTATATTATGGTGAAAATAATTCAATTATATGCTTAAAATTGAAATTTCAAGAAATTCCTCACAAAAAATTTGGGTGTCCTGAAGGGTAGTTTTTGAGGGTTTGGATGTCCAAAATGACACCCAGACTATGACTGACTGTTTTGACTTAAAGACCCCGCGTCATCTATAAATCCTGCGGTGGGCTTTAATTGTGAATAAAAAGTTTGGTCCAGCGCGAGTTAGGTCCATGCTGAAAGATGTTAATGAAGTCATTTCGTACAATTTTCATTGTAACACACTGTAATGCATTTTATTATTAATCATTCTCATTTATCTTGAATCAATGGTTGCACTTTAGTATAGGACTATGTATTCAGCGCACTTAATAAACTGTTAACCTGAATGCCTGCCTGTGTTGTATGTTATGTGGCAGTGACAAGTTTCCTTTAAAAAGGTTGATACCTGTACAGGCTTTTTATTGCCATTATCTGTTTGGTGGAATATATTACTTTCATAATGCAATGAGGGCCATTGATATACAGAAACAAAATTCAGGCTCATTTGAACTTTCCAAGAAAAAAAATCTCAGGGAAATGTTCAACAATCCTTTGTTCTTGTTAGAGTGTACTATTCAAATTTGACCTTATATACATTCGATTCATATCAGCCAAAACTACGCGTTCCGAAAGGTGGCCGGTTAGAGCATCAGTGCTTGTATCCGGCTAGTTGGCTGATAGTAATCGAATAGTCATATCACAAGACAAAATGTCTCTCCGCAGCAGTGCATTGATTGTTTTGATTGCGATTTTTTGCATTTCTGGTGTGCTAACAAGAAAATTGCTCTTTTATCAACCAGAGCAGATACATCTGGCATATGGGGGTAAGTAGGAAATCTAAAATTGTAGAGAGAGTGCCCTTATCAGCTTATTAAGTTATTAAAGGAAATGGGTGGCACACTACTGGTTGTTTTTCTGGTGACCTGGTGTGAACTATATGTTCACTTATGTAACCAGTCCAATTAATTATGCACTCACTATACGTTCAAACGGAGTCACAATCATGTGATGGAATAAATGCTTGGGGGACGAGCAAGAAAGTTGATGAATGTGAGAAGGGTTTATTCCTGAATCCGAGTGTCACCGTCACGATTTAGGCTCTAGGATGCATTACGACAATGCGCAATGAACATATCGTGGAACATAGGGCATTATCAGCGGTAAAACCACAGAAAGTCTTAATGCTGTCACAACGCATCCTCACATTATCACTCATTTCCACCAGGCGGGATCGCCGGGATGGCAGCGTTTTTTTTCCATACGATTACCGCTGCCAAATTTGCTATCCTCTATTTTCCCTTAACCCGTTTCCACTTGGCGGAGCAGGGCGTTTTTCAGGGGCAGCGGCTACCGTGGATTTGCTTCTTCAACCAATCAAATTGATTAGTTGATGTCAATTTTTCAATATGCTTCCTGGTATAAAACGCATCAACGAAATGGTCTGAACAAAGAACTGTATGCTTCCGTTTCCACTTGGCGGAGCGGGGCGTTTTTCAGGGGCAGCGGCTACCGGGGATTTGCTTCTTCCACCAATCAAATTTATTAATTGTTGTCAATTTTTCAATATGATTCCTGGTATAAAACGCATCAGCGAAATGGTCTGAACAAAGAACTGTATGCTTCAGGGCAGGATTTCGCCACAGTTTTTGTCCGACTTTACCAACAGGAAATATATGAAAAATAACTCTTCCACCCTGTCTTTTTGTACAGCCAATTGCTGCTCATGATTTTACCATTTACCTGTTTGATACAAGTGTTTATGCAACTGTCAAAGAGAGTTTGTGTGTAAAGCAATACAGTCTATGATGCACTGCTCAGAGAGGAGGGGACAGGAAGTGGGCTGCCACTCAATTGAGTCAGAGCTGATAGCAATTGAAGAACATGGCTGCTACCAGGGGCTGGGCAGGCTGGTGGCAATACACAAAGTTCTCCCCTCATGGGATCACAGAGAAAAAGGAGGACAGCATCCTATTCTTGAAGTGTATTACTTTCATATAAGCTTATATGTATGTGAGCCTTTAGTTCCCCTTTGATAACCTCTTGAAGTTCTCATTTCCTTCCCGTCTTTGAATGTATGTTTTGGTCTTTTATGAGGTTTTAGGAGGAGTACCCATCCGCCATTTCATCATATTCCAACCATTCTTCCCACCTGAATGGCGGGCAGACAGGTCTCTGTGTGATACGTTGCGTGCCACTACTTTTATTTTTTGATAAACTCGCTAATAACGGAGAAGTAGTCCAGAGACACAGTAGACTGGTATTTCAAAACTTTCTTGACAGGGTTTGTTTACCTCAATGTGACCACCATCGTGAGGTCAAAGGGAGCTCTTCGCGAGAGCCACATGTGCAGATTTTTATCGGTGCGTTTTGCTGTTTTTTCACGATAGAAATTGTGTCCCTAAGCCTTAAAAAAAAATTGTTTGTTTCCTGTAACGGTCTGAGAAAAAATAGGGTAGGTTGGTCTTTCAAAAAAAAATCATTATTTTTTTGGTCAAAAATGTGTGTTTTATGCATGTTTTACATTGATTGGGTGTTGGGAGGGCGGAAACAACTTTAGGGTAGGTATTTTTTTGAATAAAAACTTGTTAGGGTAGGGTAACAGGAAATAAACAATTTTTTTAGGCCTAATCAGGAATCAGATGCCTTTTCAAATGTCTTGCAATTTAGGTCAACCATAAGTACTCCAAGATTGTAGCCGACCTCTTGAAAACTTAAACCAACAATTAAATGTGTACATACATTTTTCTGTGATCGGATACAGGTATTGCATCCATATTTATAGCTTGAAACAACCCCCAAAACAAGACATATTTGTATCGTCCCTTGTTTTATAGTATCATCCAGTCATTGTTTTATTGAAATTTGACTAGGTGTTAGATGCCTGTGAGACACAAATTAAAAATATTCATAACTTAACGAATCCTATCAGTATTTAAATGAATTAGAAGCAAAAGCATAGCTATTTGTCATGTTGATTTTTAACAGTTTGTCTCAATACATTTTGTCTTATTTTACAAATATGAAATTGAATCATGATTCATGAATACCATATTGAATTGAAAAATCTAAATAATTACATTTTTAACCAAATAGCATTATAAATAAATTCGTATCAATGACAGCCCTACTCCGTGTTAGGTACACTTTTCAAATCATGGCATTCAAGTGAAACTTTAAGTCAGGGTCTAGCCAGGATTTCAAAAATGCCTGTCTAAAACAGCAATTTTAAAATTTCTGCCCATCCAGATTTAAGTTTTTATTTACTTCAGTTCCTTATACTAATTTCATGTAATAGTCTTTTGTGTTAAAAAGGGCAATTTACTCAAGCTTCAGCCAGTGTCTTAGCCAGGATTTAGAAACTGGGTGCCTAAAATTGGCAGTTGTAAATATTTTGGGCGTCCAAATTTTTATGGGGGATCACAATATACTCATATTTCAACCATATACATGTATGAATTTATCAAAATAAGGCATGATATCATTAAACAATGTCATGGGAATAATAAGGAGATGAAAAAATCAAATTATAAGCTTGAGATTGAGATTTTTTAGAAATTCCACACTATAAAATTTGGGTGTCCTGAGGGGTTCTTTTTAAGGGTTTGGGTGTCCAAAAAGGCACCCAGAAGCCCTGCTGGCTAAGACCATGGCTTCAGCTATGACCTAGAAGATGGTTTGTTAATGAAATATTTGTTTATTTATACCCCAAAAGCGTCAAAATTGAAAAATCTTCATAGAAACTGCTGCCTGTCTTAAAAGGAGCTGGTTCAGGTATGGATTAGGTTATATGTCAGTGCCGAAGAAATCTTTAATGTTCATCACAAGATCGATCTGCAAATAAATCATTGATAAAATCAATATTTTGCTGTGCACAGCAGGTAGCTGCCTCTTGTGTGAAAACCTTTACCTGCTGTTCAGGAAATGGATAGAAAGTAGGCCCCTGTGAAGGCCCCTGTGAAGACTGTACGCCTTGCCAAGCATCTCACTGCTTTTAGCAGTTATATGGCTGGTTGTAATCTGATAGGCATATCACAAGACAAAATGTCTCTCCGCAGCAGCACACTGGTTGTTTTGATTGCGGTTTTCTGTATTTCTGGTGTGCTTACAAGGAAAGTGCTTCTCTTTTATCAGCCGGAGCAGATACATCTGGCATATGGGGGTAAGTAGGAAATACAAAATTGCCCCCCAAAAGAGTCTTTATTATATAGAGGAAATGGTTTGCTCACTACAGGTTGTTTTTCTGGGGACTTAGTGTGAATCTATGTTGTAATGTTCAATCAAATTAATGATGCACACACTAAATGTTCAAATGGAGTGACTTGGAAAAATTATGTCAACTCAGGGTCTTAGACAGCTTTTGAAAAATCCCTGTCCAAAACAGCCATTCCAAAATATCTGCCCGTCCAGATTTAGCCACTAATACACTTCAAATCCTTATACCAACTACATTTAATAGCCTATTGTGCCAAAAAAGCCAATTTACATATCAGCTATGTCCTAGAAGATGGTTTGTTAGGAAAATATTTGGTTATTACACTCCAAAAGTCAAAATAAAAAAATCACCATAGAAATTTTTGCCTGTCCAAACAGGAGGTTTTTAGGAAACTACCTGTTCAACAGACAGATAGGACGGGTCCTGGCTAAGTCCCCTCTCACCATATGTTTTCGTATTGTGTGCGGAGATACTTTCACATGTTATCAGGGAGAGTGGGGACGTCCGGGGGATAGATGTACACGGTGAAGAATTCAAAGTATCGCAATATGCGGATGACACTACCCTTCTTTTAGATGAAGATCAACAGTCTATAGTTAGTGTCATCCGCATATTGAAATGGTTCAAAACAGTTTCAGGATTAGATATCAACAAGGAAAAAACAAAGATGGTAAAACTAGGGGCGTCGAGAGACAGCAGCATAATATGGCAGGGTAAATTCGGTTTTCAATGGGCAGACAACTTTGAGATTTTGGGAATACACTACAACATGGAAAAATTAAACAGTATAACAGATTTAAATATTAACAGGAAAATGGGTGAGATTAAAAAACTCATAAGAATCTGGAGCTCCAGAAACTTAACACCCTACGGTAAAGTAACAATTATAAAATCTTTACTAGTTTCCAAAATTACTCATATGCTGTTGTCTCTCCCCAGCCCCAGCCCTGAAACTATTAGAGAAATAAATGAAACCTTCTCTAGTTTTTTATGGTGCGGGAAACCCCCGAAATGGCGAAAAGGTATCTTGGAGGGAGAATTTCATGAAGGAGGTTTAAAACTACATAATATTCAATTATTTGACAAGATGCTTAAACTAAGCTGGTTGAAAAGATATTTGTGTTCCTCCGGGAAATGGACAATCTTCCCAAATGATTTTGAACTTTATGGTGTTTTCCAATTCGGTCCGGATTACCTAGAACGCACTATCGAAATGACTTCAAATCCTTTTTGGAAAGATGTGATTCAAAGTCTACAAATTTTCTGGAATTCTGAAGCTCCATTACACAAAAATTTTATAAAGTTCACACCTATATGGTTTAATCCGGTTTTTTCCATTCCAATTAAAAAAGAGTGGCTTAAAAAGGGAATATCCACAGTTGCTGATTTTTTAGGTATAATGAATGTGCCTTTATCAATGGAAGAATTTAAACAAAAATTCAATGTCAAAACAAATTTTCTGGAATACCATGCAATAATACAAAAAATTAAAAAACACATTGAATGGAGAGAACCTCCGCTTCATCAGGAAGAGCATCCTTGGAATAGTGCATTAAATGTCATGTTAAATATAACTGCGAAAGGATGCTCAAAACTATACAATATAGTTAAAGGTTCCAATAGTCACATCTTGGAAACAGCGTCGTGTACTTGGCTAAACAAAGCTAATTTGAACTTGGAAAGTTTTTATTTAAGTACTTCATTCAAATATCATCATCTCAAATACCAGGACACATACTTAAAGTATATCCAGTTTAGGACCTTACACCATAGATTCTTTACAAATAATTTATTATTTAAAATAGGGATTAAAAATTCTAACCTGTGTGGCTTCTGCCAAGAAACAGAAGATTCAAACTCCCATATGCTATTAACTTGCATTAAAACAGAGGAACTGTGGTGTAAGGTAGAAAGCTGGATACGCGAACTAGGTATGGAACAATACAACCTCACACAAGAAAAGAGAATTCTGGGAGATATGGAAAACTCTACATGTATTAACACTATCATTTTAATTACAAAAAAGGTTATTTACAACTCTATGAAAAAAGAACAAAAACCATGTATATTTCAGATCAAAAATGATGTGAAGAACTTTTATTTTCTAGAGAAATATAGACATTACATAAAGGGTAAAAACAGATTGTTTGATAAACAATATGCTATATTGACGAATATTTACAACTGAAATTGCTGCTAATCTCTACTGTAAATACTGATACATATATATATTCTACACTGTTTGTACTGTGCTGATACATGTTTTATATGAAGGAGAAATAAAAATGATTTAAAATTTAAAAAAAAAAAAAAAAAAAAAAAAAAAGTCCCTGCTTGTACCTTTAGAAGCAAGTAAGTAGCCTGTTCAGGCAACCAGTGGAATGTGCAAGGGTCACTATTACAAGTACACTGTATATAGATTTCTAAGGTGTTTTTGCATAATTTGGAATGATCGTGCAAGAGACCTAGTGATAATGTATGTTGGGTGTTTAAAACTAGCTTGAATATCATATGAGCTGACCTGCCCCTGGCCTTTTGAGGATAAGCTTTAGTACGTTTTTCCAGTGGAGGTGATATGACCCTTCATGACTAATGCAGCGACCACTGACCTATCTAGACTGTCATAACCATTTCATATTTTTTAACGTTGGATGCAGGAAAAATATTATCATTTAGCATTAAACTTTTGTATTTGTGATTTCAAAACAGTTGATTATTGAAGAAAACATTTGTTTAAATGACCAGATAAGGACTAAAGCTGCTGGTATCCAAAACATAGATACAAGGATTTGGAAGTTATAGCCTTCTTATACAAAAGAAAATCCTCACTTTTTGATGATCTATTTCTAAGGAGGATTCAACATTTTGAGTAAAATATTTATGGGGATAAAGTTGATTGAAACCCAACCAATAACTCTTATATGGATATTTTGTGTATTCAATTTTAAGGAAATACTTGTCACAGAAACCTTCCGTCAAGGATGGGTGAAACTAGGACACCCCGCATTACACAGGGCCTATGTATTTAATATCAGTAAAAAAAAAAAACAAGTAAGCTATGTGCATGGTGTTCTTATCTTAAGGTGTTTTTGAAACAGCTGTGCTTATATGCACATGAATTAAAGTTTTTCATTCATGTTAGGTGGGAAATCTATAGTGTTCATCAGAAGATAGATCTGCAAATAAATCATTGATAAGATCAATATTTTGCTGCAGCAGGTATCTGCCTCTTGCCTGAAAACTGTTACCTGTAGTTTATGAAGTGGATAGAAAGTAGGCCAGGTGGCAAAGATTGTATGCCTTGCCAAAAGTCTAATGTGTGATTTGTGTTGTAATAAAAATCCTAGATTTTACAAATTATATGTACTGTATTTATTACACAGTGAAAAACAATATTTTGAAAATTTAAAAATAATGTAAAATCTTTAGATATTTGCAACATAGGAATAAAATTTGAAAGTAGTGCTGGTCGCATGGTGATTCTGCAAACTAGAAGACATCTTTTATTCATATTTCTGGTAATCAATAACAAACAGGGCTTAATGTTAAAGAGGCCCTAAAGGCTCACATACATATCAGCTTATATGAAAGTAATACACTTCAAGAACAGGATGCTGCCCTTTTTTCTCTCAGTGATCCCATGAGGGGAGATTTTTGCATATTGCCATCATCCTGCCCAGCCCCTTGCAGCCACTGGCTGCAGCCAATAATTTTCAATTGGGTGGCAGAGATCACTTCCTGCCCCTAGCTCTGTCCTTATCTTATGCACCACTTTATGCCTCCTAGGCCTAGCTCACAAGCCAGACTATGATGCAATGAAACTCCTTGTAGAAAGAATTGATATTTTGATTATATAGTATAATATCGTAAAATTTCCATTGTTTCAAGCTTGTAGGTATTATTAATTGTTAGAGAGACTGGGACAACAGGAGGTTGCATATTGTTGTCTATGAAGATGGTTTTTGGACACAAAACTTGCATATATACTTATTAAGATACTTGGCATGATATCCTTATGCAATATGCAATTTTATGGGAATTGCACTAAGCTCAAATATTTGATTATTTGCACAAACTTGATATCTTTAGAACTTCCTCACAAAATGATATAGGTGTGATCTTGTAAGTTAGTGTGATTTTCTGAGGGTTTTGGTGGCCAAATCACACCAAGACACCCTATTGGCCAAGGCACTTGCATGTACATATTTATTACAGAGATTTATACATGAGACATGGGCTTAGCCAGCAGGGCGTCTGGGTGTCTTTTTGGACATCCAACCCCTTAAAAGCACACCTCAGGACACCCAGTTTTCTTTAGTGAGGAATTTCTTAAAATGTCAATCTCAAGCATATAATTGAATTTTTTCATCTCCATATAATTCCAATGCCATTGTATAAGGATATCATGCCTTAATGTGATAAATTTACACACGTCTATGGTTTAAATCTGAATATATTGTGGTCCTCCTTAAAAATCTGGACGCCCAAATATTTTTCAATTGCCAATTTTGGGCACCCAGTTTCTAAATCCTGGCTATGACCCTAACATGAGACATCTGCATTCTTACATTTTAGCCAAACCGTCTGAGATGACAGTTACCTGGGTAACCTTCAACAATACCAACAGCTCTGTAGTGGAATATGGAAAGACGAAACTTAGTATGGTGGCCAAAGGCATAGTTGATAAGTTTGTGGATGGTGGACCTCTCAAAGTTGTGCGCTACATCCATAGAGTGACGATCACAGGACTGACCCCTGGACAAAAATATGGTAAGTAGCAGATTTTAGTAAGCTAGTTTTTACCTCTGGATAGAAGTATGGTTATTACCGTAAATTCTCGCAAATCTCGGACACTTTTTATTAATTACGAATTTCGTTAGCTGATGGTGGCCGAAATTTCCCGAAAAATAGTGATCAAAGCTCAGACACTGTGGCCGAAATTCGCCAAAATTATCAATTGAAACGAAATCTAGATGGAAAATCTAACTTCGTACACAATTTTCCCCCACAAAATCATTATTGTCTACCTACCTGACTTGTCATTCCTCTGCTATCATATACAAATAAAGTAACTTGCCTCCCTTGTATGTTGTTTACTTGTTCATTCTTGCTGTCGCACACCAATTACGCATTGAATTATACTTGTTGACAAGTCCTACTTCTAAAATGGCGCCGCCCTTGCTAACGATGGGCTTACTTCCGGTTTCGCGACCGGTGTGTTTTGGCAGATATAGGGACACTAGAAATGTTAGTTTATAACCTAAAATCAATCAGACACTTCACAAATTGAAACATGTCTTTCACTGTGGCCGAATTTATCAATTGTCAATTGAATTGAAACAAAAGCTAGATGGAAATCCACCACTGGCTATTCAAAACTGAACTGCAATATTGCAGAAGAAGTGATGACTGATAAATGAAATTACAAACTCAAATTAAACCATCCTGTCTCGTTTCAGTGTATCACTGTGGTAGTCGGTTGGGCTGGAGTGGCATGTACACATTTACGGCCATGCGCACAGGAAACAAGTGGAGCCCGACATTTGCTGTGTACGGCGACATGGGCAACGAGAACGCCAAGTCCGTACCGAGCCTCCAGGAGGAAGCGCAGAGAGGGACAATAGATGCTGTGTTGCATGTTGGTGAGCATAGATTTCTTTTCCATTTCGATGAACTCCTTCATTCAACCAATTTATTTCTGTAGCGCCCAAATATGCTCGACTTCATGTCAAATTACATTTTATACAGGTACTGTATTGGTTTAAAATTAGCTTTTGAGATGAGCTTTTTGATTTTTTTATTTGATTTTGGTTATTTTCTTTTGCTGGGCTACATGTCAAATTACATTATACAGGCATTGTATTTGTTTAAAATTAGTTTTTGAGATGCACTTTTTGATTTTAGATTTGATTTTGGTTATTTGCTTAAGTCATAATTCTCATTGGAATATATTTGAAGAAGAAAAATCAATCAGTACCTTATTTGTGTGTGTGTGTGTTTTTTGTACAAAATAAAACCAACTATTGATTCTTGCTACATGATATAATATTTTTATTATATTTTCTCTCTAGGTGACTTGGCCTACAACATGTTTGAGGTGAGTTAAAAATCACAGTTTACTGGTATTTGGCTCTCCTCAATTGAAATATTAAAAAATAGATCTACAGGACAAAATAACTGATATCTTAGGTAGTAGTATTTCAGGAATAAGAATTACCCAAACAAATACGCAAGATGTTTGTGGATAATTGTAGGTTTAGTTCTGGTCATCATTTTTCCATCAACTACTTTGCAAAATATGAATTTTCAGAGAGAAATTACCAAGAAAGATTTGCTTTTCACTTCATAGGTATAAACAGAGTCTTAACCAGGATGTTAAAATGACCACATGTATTTGAAACATCAATCACTTATTTTCTGCCCATCCATATTTAGGCTTATAGGTCCTTAAACCAAATATCATTGGCCTCTTAAAAACTATTAAGCTATATATTCATTAGATAACCATGTCAAAAAGAGCAGATTACACTCCAGCATTGTCTTAGAAATTGTTTGTATAAACAGCCCAATTAAGCCTTGTTAAAAAAGTTGTTCCAATTCTTCTATCTAGAAATAGATGATTTTCTGGAAACTGCCATTCTATCAGATAGGCTGGATGGGTCCTGGGCCTCCTGGCTATGTCCTTGGGCTGGAATGGGTTAACCCATTCATGCTTAAGAGTTCCTCCAGTTCCTCCAATTGTCATCTTGATCTATGATATTCAGTTTGATAATAACTTTGGAATTCAGAATGACTTTGCAAAGTTTTAAAAGCAGGGTTGTAGGTTGTCTTCTGATGAACATTTTCCTTATAAACAATTTCCCAGTTATGTTTTTGCTAGGTAGGTGTCACCAAAATTGTCAGGCTGCTTTTGGCCATTGCTAGCATTAATGCAATATAACTTATGCTATAATTTATGCTAATTTATGCTATAATTTATGCTAATTTTTCAGCATAATGGCCAGACTGGTGATGAGTTTATGAAACAGATTGAGACCATAGCCGCCTATGTACCCTATATGACATGTGTAGGGAACCATGAAAATACATAGTGAGTACATCTAGTTATTTTAATGATCACATGAATTAAAGCATCATATTTTATTTTCAATTATACTGATGGTCTTTTTCATTTCAATGAGGCTATTATATTTAATAGCACTCTTTAAGATGCACTGCAAATTTGAAGGAGTAAAATTTGAGTATTGTTAAAACAAAATATGATGATATTTTCAATTTCAAAGACTGTAGGAAGGAGAATTTATGAAACTTTTCAATGTAATTATTTTGTACTATGTAGTGTGTAATGTTTTACAATGAAATTTAACCTATGTGTATCGTTTTCTTTTCAGTAACTTCTCCCACTATGTGAATCGGTTTAGCATGCCAGGGGAGCGCAGCCACAATAATTTATGGTACAGGTGAGTAAGCATGCAGAGGGGGGGGGGGGGGGGGGAGTTATAGTTGACCAATACATTCAGTTCACCATCTATTTTAACCCTTATGCTGCCGCTGGCTAATTTGGCCATTACAAAATGAGACAAAAAAAAACTGAAAAATCATTGAAACCCTGGCACTGAATACTCATATGAGAGTACACAGCGAGAGCTATCCAATGAATACCAACATGACAGGGTTTAGATAGTTTTCAAAAAAATCTTTGCGTCCCTGTACTTTGGGCAAAAGCAGCCTCAGCATTGAAAGGGTTAGGTAATTGATTTTTTGGGGGGTACTTCTGGCATGAATGGGTTATAAATGGTAAAAATGGTGGTAAAATTTTCAAACATTTGCTGGAAATTGACATTTTTCACAAATTCCGAACCAAAACATTTGCATGTCTTGATATGTAATATACAAGGGGTACTGCAGGTTACATCAAAATCATACCCATGCAGTGACCTGCTTTCAGAGGCGCCGAATGCATGTGAGATTTTGAAATACTTCTTAGATTACTATCAACATCTTTACTTTGCAGTTTTGATATTGGTCCTGCCCACATCATTGGGTTCTCCACTGAGGTGTATTTCTATGTGGAGTACGGCTGGGCACAGATCGTCAACCAGTACGACTGGCTGGAGAGAGACCTGAAGGTAATGGCAGAGTGCATGATCAGCATAGGGGTATTTCACAACTCCGAGTTATAAAAAACACAGCTCAACATACACATGCCGGTACACTCAAAGTCTCAAAGACATGTGTGCACACACAAACACATACACACACACACAAACATACGCACACACAAACATTTATGACCTGGCATAAATTTCACAATCTCGTTAATGATGCTCTTTTTGAGAAATATATTGATGAAAGGTTTTTGATCCACTTGATTTTATCAACCCCTCTTCAAAAAAAAGATTTTCTTAAATTTTACTTTATATAATGAAATATGTTTAAAGTTGTCCCTAAAAACAACTGATTTTACCAACCCCTCTTCAAAAATATTTTGTTCAAATTTTACTTTATATCAGGAAATATGTTTAAAGTTGTCCACACCATTGTCTGTATACTATAGATAAATAATCTATGTGGCTCTACTCTTTCAGGAGGCTAATAAGCCTGAGAATAGGAAAGAGCGACCGTGGATCATCACGATGGGCCATCGCCCCATGTACTGCTCCAACGCTGACGACCCCACTATCTGCACTAATAAGGATAATGCCGTCAGGAAGGGTGTGCCATTCATCAAAGCGTTTGGATTGGAGGATCTCTTCTACAAGTACGGCGTGGACCTGCAGTTCTATGCGCATGAACATTCCTACGAACGACTTTGGCCCATCTACGACAGAAAGGTACGGTTGCAGGGGAAGATACAGAGGGCGTGATGTGGGGTTGGACAAACCTGCCTTCACTACTGTATACAGCTTTAATTTTGAGTGCTAACAATTTTGCTTTACTGCCCTGCTGGAGGGTATTTGTGCTACTTAAAATTTGCGCATTCAAGCACTCAGCAAAGCAAAGATACAAAGCATGATTATTATTTGAAAGATTTTATTTTGGCGCTATCATGGGGAGTGCGAAAATTAAGTGACTGTAAAAAATACCAGTTATATAATGTTGATTTTATTCTGCTTAATTGGCTTCAACCCAATAAGATTGATCATTCCCTCTCAGTGTTAGTGATAGGATAAATAAAAGTTGCAGCCACCCTCATGCCAAGGTTCAGAAAATCCTGTTTGTTTCCTGTAACGGTCTGAAAAAAAATATGGTAGGCAGGTTGGTAAAAAAAAAGAATTTGCATACAGGAAGCAAACAACTTTTTCTTGAGGCCTAAACACAAATGGATGTTTATCATATGGGCCATCAGTTGTCACCTAATCGGGTTACTTTTGCTGCACAGTGTTTTCTGACTGTGACCGCATAGAAAGAGCTGGTCTGGAGCTGTCACGAAAGTGAATTAGCATGAATGCAGACATTAAACTCTTTTGCATCCATACCACTTTTAACTAGCATCAAAAGGATATATGACCTTTTCATTACCAACCATGTGTCTGTTAAAACAAACATCAAAATTAGCACCAAAAGGATATGTGACGTTTTCACATTACCAACCCTGTGTCTGTTAAAACAAACCCCCTTCTTACTGAACAAACCCCCTACAATGAAATAAT
>OZ012686.1:26159810-26197310 GCA_963942565.1 Maea johnstoni
GTTTTGCACCTCGGGGTAAGTTCCTATTCTACAGTATGTGAAGTTATGCGTTCGTCCTAGAGTGTGATTATTGTTCTCTCCTCCAGGGCTGCAGAGAGGGAGAGGATCCCTTCATTTCTAATGGTCTTCCCTGGAGCGCCTTCCGAAGTGACGACTACGGCTACGCCAAAATGACCCTCCTGAATACCACTCATCTCTATCTGGAGCAGCACTCTGTGGATAAGGTATGGAACACTGACTTCTGCCAGCCCCCTAATCCTACCCCAACAGCCCCTTCTCCTGCCCTACCTTCTTTAAGGTTACCCTTAACACTTCTTATCTCTACTTGGAGCAGCACGCTGTGGATAAGGTATGGAACACTGACTTCCACCAGCCCCCTTATCCTACCCCACCAGCCCCTTTCTCGTACCTTCTTTAAGGTTACCCTTCTTAACACTACTGATCTCTACTTGGAGCAGCACTCTGTGGATAAGGTATGGAACACTGACCTCCAACAGCCCCTTTCTCCTAACCCACCAGCCCCTTCCTCCTACCCCTACCTTCTTTAAGGTTACCCTTCTTAACACTACTTATCTCTACTTGGAGCAGCACTCTGTGGATAAGGTATGGAACACTGACCCCCACCAGCCCCCTTATCTTACCCCACCAGCCCCTTTCTCCTGCCCCTACCCTCTTTAAGGTTACCCTTCTTAACACTTCTTATCTCTACTTGGAGCAGCACTCTGTGGATAAGGTATGGAACACTGACCCCCTGCCAGCCCCCTTATCTTACCCCACCAGCCCCTTACTCCTACCCCTACCTTCTTTAAGGTTACCCTTCTTAACACTACTTATCTCTACTTGGAGCAGCACTCTGTGGATAACGTATGGAACACTGTCTTCTACCAACCCCCTTTTCTTACCCCAACAGTCCCTTCCTCCTACCCCTACCCTCTTTAAGGTTACCCTTCTTGACACTACTTATCTCTACTTGGAGCAGCACTCTGTGGATAAGATATGGAACACTGACCCCCACCAGCCCCCTTATCTTACCCCACCAGCCCCTTACTCCTACCCCTACCTTCTTTAAGGTTACCCTTCTTAACACTACTTATCTCTACTTGGAGCAGGCACTCTGTGGATAACGTATGGAACACTGTCTTCTACCAACCCCCTTTTCTTACCCCAACAGTCCCTTCCTCCTACCCCTACCTTCTTTAAGGTTACCCTTCTTGACACTACTTATCTCTACTTGGAGCAGCACTCTGTGGATAAGATATGGAACACTGACCCCCACCAGCCCCCTTATCTTACCCCACCAGCCCCTTTCTCCTACCCCTACCTTCTTTAAGGTTACCCTTCTTGACACTACTTATCTCTACTTGGAGCAGCACTCTGTGGATAAGGTATGGAACACTGACCCCCACCAGCCCCTTTATCCTAACCCACCAGCCCCTTTATCCTACCCCTACCTTCTTTAAGGTTACCCTTCTTGACACTACTTATCTCTACTTGGAGCAGCACTCTGTGGATAAGGTATGGAACACTGGCCTCGACCAGCCCCTTTTCCTACCCCACCAGCCCCTTTATCCTACCCCAGCAGCCCCTTCCTCCTACCCC
This sequence comes from Maea johnstoni, assembly GCA_963942565.1. Lineage (NCBI taxonomy): Eukaryota > Metazoa > Annelida > Polychaeta > Spionida > Magelonidae > Maea > Maea johnstoni. The sequence goes on from OZ012686.1 coordinate 26,161,410, forward strand.
TACCTTCTCCAGGTTGACCTTTCTTAACCCTTATGCTTCTGGAAGCTAATTTTGCTAATACTTAGTGACACAAAAAGCTGAAAAAGTGACTGACACCCTGGCACATGGGTACTCATCTGAGAGTACTCAGCAAGAGCTGTCCAATGAATACTAACATGACAGGGTTTAGATGGTTTTCAAAAATCTTTGCATTTGTGTGTTTTAGACGATAATAGCTCCAGTAAACTACTCATCTCTTTTTGGAACAGTACTTTGTGTATAAGGTATGGAACATTGACTCCCGCCACCCCCTATCCTGCCTCCTTTTCTAGTATCCCCCCCCCCCCCTCTCAGCCCCTTTCCTATCCCCCAAATCCTGCTAGTTGTCCACTCTTATCTCTACTCATCTTAACTATACATGTAGCAACACTGTGGATAAGGTATAAAAAAACATGCTGACCTCATCAAGCTAAGTATACTACCCCCTAATCTATTTCTCCACTTCCCCTATCTCCAGCCACCCACCCCCTGTTCTACCCCTCCCCTCCCACACCAGCCCCCAATACCCCAATACTACCCTTTAACGCCTCCAAATGATCCTCTCATTTGTACTAGGAGGACCACTCTACAGATAATTGATAAATAACACTCCATCAGCCATCTGCTCCCTGTCCTGCCCCTCAAACCTTCCCCTTAACCCCTTCAAAAGACCACTCATCTCTACCTGGAGCAACACTCCGTGGATAGAGTAACACTGACCCCCACCAGCCCCTTCTCTTACCCCTCAGACCAACCCCTTCCCTCGGGAAATTGCTGACTGGATGCTATGGTCCTTTTTGAATATGACTTGGCACCAATGGGTTGTTGGTTAGACTCTAACAGAAATTTCAGCATCACAAGTTTTCCAAAATCTTTGTAAGAAAGATAGTACCAAAATGTGTCTGGTCTGGAGCACAAATGAATGTGTGTATATTTTCATCCTGTTTCCCTTTCTTTCCACAGGGTGGCGCTGTGATAGATAAGATGATGCTGAAGAAGGATCTGCATGGCATGGGGACCTTCACCTGCCACAAAGGAGGGAACACAACAGGGGGCAGCACTGGGCAGTGAGAGGGCAGGACACCAGGGGGCAGCACTGGGCAGTGAGAGGGCAGGACACCTACCACTGCCATCCTTCATACAAAGAGTATATTGCTGTTCAAACACATCCTACCACACAAGAAATGTGGCTACTGCCAGCGGCCATTTTAGTCTGTTAATAGCTTATCTGAAGCTACATGTTACACACTTGTCATTAGCAGTAAGGTAGAGAATACTCTAGAGGAACTATTTGAGCCTATGTTTTATTCATGGTGTAATTTTCCTTGAAATGTGATATCGAGGCCAATTATGGTTTGAATTCACTTCTGTGTTCAAGTCTCTGGAGTGGAAAACGGAAAGGCTTGAAGAACCCCTGTGGTCCACTGTTTCTCTGGCTGAAAATTTACCTGCCTTTCCCTCAAATGCCCAATCTGCCCCTGTGGTTGAGAAGAATGTCAGTTTTTCCTATTGTGTGAGCATGGCATTTGAACACAGTGTAAGGGTGTTCTGTCCTTCCCACAAAGATGTTCATATATGAATAATATTGTCTAGATAAAACAATAAATGGTTATTTAGGGGGAAGATTACATATTATCTTTATTAAAATATAGTTATACAGATTGAAAGTTGTTTAATAACCTTATAATAATGCGAAAAGGATCTTGCAGTATACTCGCTATACTTCAATTAGATGTTGATATTGTTATTCAGTTTTAACTCATTACAAAATTAGAATACGGGGAAGCATCACTACATATATGTATAACATAGATTATTTATGATTACTGATTATTGTGTGATATGTATATTGGCTATGAATATAATGGTTATATATACAAGCGATAGCAACCCTAAATATCGGAGGAAAATTCTTTTCTACATTATGAGATATTTTGTAATGTTTAAGAAATAAGAAAACTTACTTTCTTGCCATTTTCCAAGTAAGACTATTAGATCAAATTATTACGAAAGTCTGATATTTTTGAGTTCACAACAGTTCAATATATATATATATATATATATATATATATATATATATATATAAATATATATATATATATATATATATATATATATATATATATATATATATATATATATATATATTATGTAAACTGTGTGCCATAAACATGTATTTACTCTCATCAAAATTAGGCATGATATCATTTTTCAATGTCATGGGAATTATATTGTGGTGTGAAAACTTCAATTTTATGCTTGAAATTGACATTTTAAGAAATTACTTCCCAACAAATTTGGGTGTCCTGAGCAATGATATTTTGGGGTTTGGCTGTCCAAATGACGCCCTGACACCTTGCTGGCTATGACCATGTATATACATTTAATAAAATACATTATATAAATTGGAGCTCATTGCACCAATGGGTACATGATTTTAATGTGATAAGTGTTGCTTTGATTATAAGGATATTATAAAAACTCCTTATTTTTCTTCTATTTTTATGTATCAGCGTAGTATGGTAGCTATTATTATTATTGTTATGGTGATTGTAATTGTGAATAGTATTATTGTGAATATTTGTGATGTGATAATGTATTAAGCTTCTTGACTGCCTTATGGAGACCTGTGGGATTCTCTGTGTGAAAATCAAATGAGGCTTTCTTTGCAGGGCTTCCATAACCCCAAGTTATTGTGCACTCCAGATTCAAATGTGTTGATAAGCACCAACAATGATTAGAATTAGAATTCCATTGATATGATACTGAGTGTATAAGCATTGATATGATACTGAGTGTATAAACATTGATATGATACTGAGTGTATAAGCATTGATATGATACTGAGTGTATAAGCATTGATATGATACTGAGTGTATAAGCATTGATATGATACTGAGTATATAAGCATTGATATGATACTGAGTGTATAAGTTTTGATATGATGCTGAGTGTATAAGCATTGATATGATACTGATCTGAGTGTATAAGCATTTCTGAGTTGGAAGATCACCCCCAAAACTAAAATGATAGTGGTCACTGAAACAAAGGTGAGTTCTGAGATCGATCTTAGAATGTTTTTACAAATAACTTTCTTGTTTTCAGTCTGATTAGGTTTAGGGTTAGGTTAGGGTACTATCAGCTCAAAACAAGCCAAACCAAAAAAGTTGCTTGATAATGGGAAAGATAGGGAACAGTCTCACAAATCAGAATTACAGGGTTGTGTGTTTCAGAGAGCGTTTTTTGAGAGAATTTTCTGTGCTGAATCAAATCCTTGCTGGACAAGGAATTGGTAATGCTATGGAGTTCAGGTATCACGATTCCCTTCAAATCATGGTGAATTGTTGAAGACTGCAGCACTTGATATAATATACTTATAATAAGGAAAAATATTGTTACGGCTTTGGAATTTCGCATTGCAATTATCATCGTTTTTTGTGCCATATTTAGGCCGAATAATGACTATGGTAGCCAGCTGTGAGTGATGGAGGAAACGGGTGATGCTATAGAGTTCAAGTAGCACGATTCGCTTCTAATCATGGTGAATTGTTAAAAACTGCAGTGATTTAAATATACCTATAAAGACAAGTATTTTTATGGCTTTGGAATTTCGCATTGTAATAATCATCACTTTTTGTGCCATATTTAGGCTAATTATGACTAGCCAGCTGTAAGTGGTTGAGGGAACCCGACAAAAACCACTGCCTAACCCCAAGTCACTGGAAACTTTGTCACATACCCTGACCAGGATTAGGACCCCCCACTGAGTTTATGGCCTTTAGTGAATACTATTGATTATCAGTTAATAACTGAATACAGAATTAATGAAAAATCTTAAATTTGTTGTTTTATACTCTTTAGTGTAAACAATTTAAAATAGCCAATACAAGGGCAGACACAGCACTATCAAATTCAGGCCTATTGCTATTGGTTTGTAATGGCCATTGCAAACTAACAGATATGGTATGTGCTAACCACTTCTATTATGAAAACAATTGGCACTTGTAATGTCAATATTCTGGTATGTTATTCACGCTTTCCCTCATATCTGTGAATATATTCTCTTCACCTGAATATACTCAACTTACTCCTACTGCAGAGATAAGTCAGATTTGTTGTAAAGAATCTATGGGAAGACTCAGGTCTAGAGAACTTTTATTAGTCACACTTACTATTGTAGATTTCATTGTGATTTGTTATACATCATGCTTACTGCTTTCTACCTTAATAAAGATATTACCCTATGAAACATGCTTTGTAGTTATCATTTTCGTGTAATGTTTATCCTCTATTGATTTTATCCCTTGATGAACCTTTGATACCACTGAGCATTTCTTTTAACCCTCAACACCTCTGAGCAGTTCTTTTTAACCCTTGATACCTAAGAGTACTTCTTTTTGAGGATACCCAGTTGCAGACACAGAGGATTACGATTACGACTAACCCCTCTTAATAGCTAGGAATATCCCTCTAGTTATGTGCTTTAAGACAACCAGTTGCAGACACAAGTTTGAGGGGTTCAACCAACTCCTCGTTACAAATCAAAATGTTAATTATTTGCAAAGAAAAGTCATTTTATCTCTAGTTATGCTCTAAATCAATGTGGTAGATATACCCCTCTGTAAAAAACAAACCCTCCACACAAAAATCCTGGAATGGCTTGGGGCACCAAAGTGCCCTCTTCCCCTATTGGTCCCTTATTTGAAAACTGTATACCGCCTCAATGCTGTGTGCCATTTTAATTAATGCATACTTTGAATTTGTCCTGGAGTCCACATTTATTTTTTTGCGTACCAATATTTGGACATACAATCCCTATGCTGGTATCATTCGTTGCCACGATTGTCATTCAACACCCGTATGCAAAAATTTTAACTGTTCATCAAAGGCTGCTGCCTGCTAGCGCATTACTTTATATGCACAAAATTAACAGTATACAGAATGGTTTTAATTTATCATCACTTTTTCTGCCATTCCAGCACTATATGAATTCCTAAGGAAGCTGGGGACTAACCACAAATCTCTAGCAAAATGGATCACACCCAAGTTATGCAATGATATTTATAAACGAAGTCCAATAGTATTTTACATTTCTGGTATTTATTCATACAAAGGTATATCAAATACATGTGATTCCAATTATTGTTTACACTCAAACCTTGGCATAGTGACAGCCAGCATTACAGAGTGGCTTCAAGTCCAGACACCAGTAAGAACCAATAGAATCCAACCATTCAAATCACCTTGGCAACATGTCAGGCTACCATTATAAAGATTGTGAAACATTTACAAGCTCCCTTCGCATATTAAACGCAAGTCATGTTTGCACTGAGTAGTAATGAGAAAGAAAACCATTCAAATACATTTGGATAATTAGAAGATCAACTACTATTTTTGTCTGACATCAATAAGGATACCTACACAAAATTGTTGGAATCATGACTTTCTCAAGTAATCTTCATTTAGATGATAAGGTGTCAGCTCCCTCCTACAATTGTTTTAATTTTTTAAGAAAAAAATTTGCATAATATTTGCTGCATGTAACGCATCGATGAAAAATGCCTATAAGGTGACTTAGCTGATTGGGTGCCCATGGTAAACAGAATGGCCTTTCAATAAAGACAGATTCAACCCATTCAAACCCACAGTGATTAAAATACTAAAATACTAGAAATCATTGCATAAAAAGGTTCTTGATGAATCTAGCAAAGGTTTTTACTCCATTGCCATCTTTAAATTCCATAACTGGCTCGAGACTCTTGGTTGAATTTCAAATTATTAGGTGCCTAGTTACTATTATTTCTACTCCCCATTCACATATATAATCTTTATAAATGTACTTAAGAGGTGTTGGTCAATTGTTTATTTTCATTTCAGGATGAGGTCTTACCATTGTGATGCTATACACAGAGAAATCTGGTTAGAAATAATAAGAAGCTGTAGAAAGAAAGTCATGGTTTTATCATATGGGAATTTTGACATGGCTCAAGTGAATAAGTTAATGATGAAGTTAATTCCAAATCTTGATGAAACTTACTCTTTCCAAATATTTCATCTTTGCAGTAATGTGTGAGTGTGTAGATATCTTGATAGTTTAAATACAGGAAAACCGTACTCAGATTTTTGCAAACAAAGAACTTGATTTCTGATAACCTCCCCATACAAACATTATATGCATAAGATCTCAGATAAATTCTGTGATGTCACAATTTTTGCAAGTCCAAAGTTTTGCAAGTTTACAAGTACAAAGATACCTTCAGCAGAGCGTTAAATGATGAAATCTAACTGACATCTCTTAACCCATTCATTCCAGCATTGCTCTCATTGTTATAGGATATCTCTAGGACCAGAGACATTTCCAAAAATATTACAAGATAAATTAACCATCAGTCATGCAGATGACACTTGTCAAGATCTCTGGGCATGAATGAGTTAAAGATGTTTCAAACTACTGTGTCACACGTGTTGTCCTTTTCCAATGCTAAGGCTACTTTTGTCCAAAGAACAAGCATGCAAAGATCTTCGAAAACCATCCAAACCCTGTCATGTTTATATTCATTAGATAGTTCTCTCCGAGTTGTCTCAGATGAGTTACCTATGTGTCAGGGTTTCAAGCATTTTCAGGGTTTTTTGCATCATTTTGTATTGACCAAATAAGCCACCATCAGCATAAGGGTTAAGTCTGTTACAGCCAATTAGTACAATTCTAAACACATCCATCTCTTAGAAGCACTCTAATTCAAAACTTTAACAATGACAATCCTTCACAAAGACACATCCATATCCTACTCAATCCCAGGGCATCCAGACAAACAGGTGGTTTTTGATTTTTATTCAATTACTGGCAACTCTGCTTAATCCTGACTGACCTAATTTCTGTTCGGATTAGGCAAAATCCGGATTAAGCGTATATGAATTATATGTATAGTAAGGGACTGGGACCTTCTAATCTGTCCATTTTAGACGTAAATCCGGATAACAGATGTCCGAATTAAGCAGAGTTGCCTGTATATGTTATTTTTTTAATTTTTCAATTATATTAATTCATAACAGAATAAGTACTGGCTTGAATTATTTCTTACAAGTCAAAAATGAATGGTATACTTATTTTGACAACATTGTATAATCAAATACTAGTAACCGAAACTCCTTTATATAATCATTCATTAATTATCACTTCAATACTAATAATCCACATTTTTAAAAGAAAATTCCAAGCCTTCATCAGTGATATGAAATAAAGCCAAAATTTAAGAATACAGGAAAAAAATCAAATACATCTATGTTTACAATAGTAGGTATGTAAAATGTTTTGTATTTTTGGCTTAAATGTGGTTCCATATTGTTCTCTGGTTACCCTAAGTGAGAAAAAAAGCAAAAAATCTGATTACATTCAAAACCCAACAATTATATTCTTATGCTCCAAAGCAGACAGATACAATATAAAGCTGAAGAGTATATATCATGGTATTACAGTTTTATTTCTTTATATATTCCATGATGGAAATATCTTCTATGTACAGATGAGGGTAAATCTTTTAAATTTCCTGTTCCCTGTTTTCACAAAACCATTTCGAGAGCCAGATTCTGAGAAAATAATCTTGCAGTCCATTTTTGACTTGCATTTATACCTCCATAACCTCCTTAAGGATTGCAAAACTTAAACATGCGTAACTGCTCTATACCCCAAAAAATCAAAATTGAAATTTAGATACACATTTTTTAACTCCTTTAGGAATGGCAGATATTAATACTGAACTACTTCTACAAACAACGTTTTAAATTGCATTAATAATTCAAACAGGATCAGATTTGATTTCAACCATGCCACAAAAGGTAGCTCTGTTTTTCAACCAACACACCTATTGTCTTTTAAGACAAACTTACTTCTCACCAGACTTTCTGTTAAACTGACCCAAGGACTAAGAAACAGGAAATCTACCAAACCTGCCCTGAATTGTTATTTAACACATTTATGCCAGACTAACCCCAAAATGGCCTCAATGTATTGGTGATATCTTTTTGACACAAGCACCTCTGAAAAATAATTGAGGGAAACGTTAATCAACTGCCGTCACAAAACTCATTTGAATATTTGCAAAATTCAGTTTTATTCCCATTCTATTGAGAGAATTATTAAATATCTCATTCAGGTGGAAAATAAGGCATAAATAGGTTAATCTTTTTCACACTGGATATAGGTACCCTCAATCTTATATTAGGAGTTGAGAGATACTGCTGATTATTGCCCATTGGATAAACAGACTTGGGTTGACCCCTTCTTACTTAGAACATCCTCAGAGCCGGACGTGTGTGCAAATATTTCATCCAAAAATGAATTTCTTCACTCATTCAAACCTATAGCGCCTAAAAAGGCTGAACTATATTGTTGGAATATCTTCATTAATAAAAGCATATCTTGTACATCAAAACTCAGAACCAACAACACTCCAAATTTCTCACATATGACTTGAAACTGAGTTCGCAAGTCACTTCAGTAAGTACCACTGTATCTTGACAATACTAGTGGAAGGAGCTCTTAGACATTGGGTTAACCCTTCCAATTCTGAGACTACTTTTGTCCAAACACAAGGACATAAATATTTTTGAAAACCATCTAAACCCTGTCATGTTGGTATTCATTGGATAGCTCTCGCTGAGTTCTTTCAGATGAGTACCCATTTGCCAGGGTTTCAGTCATTTTTCAGTGTTTTTTTGCATTATTTAGTATTGGCCAAATTAGCCACCAGCAGCACACGGGTTAAAGCGATCATACTCTAGTCTAGAAATCATCTGCACACATGTCCGGCATTCTCCAGATTCTGGGATGAGCATCATATGATCCTGAGTCGAGTTTGGTATATACAGACATCTGTCAATGAATTATACACAAAACACACACATCCAGCACATAAAGCAAAAAAAAATAAATGAAAAGCCTCATTATTGTATAATTAGCATACCTGTTGTCAGGGACGTGTATATAGGTGATTAGAATGAGCAAGTATTCTAAAAAAATAACTATAATTCCTGCTGGTAGGTAATGCACAGGAAATTTTATCCGTAGAATAAAATGGAGCATTATTATTGGTCCATCATTTAGGTCTTGCTGCGGAAATCGCATAGCCATATGTTGCATCACACATGGGGCATTAGGAAAGTTTCCAATCCCCATATATACATCCCTGCTTTCATCAACTCCTTGAAAATTCCTAGTAAATTGTCAATTAACTCATTCACACATGCAAAGCCCAAATTATGTCCAACTATCATGGTTATAACTTCCTATTAAAACATACATAGGAAAATGTTTGAGGGAGAAATGTGAATTGATACCCTGGCAATGACTTTACTCCAAACAGCAAACCAAGAATATTGATACACACTAGACAGCATGCTAGCATAGCATAGAAATGTAGCCAATGAAATAAAACATCACGCAAGATACTACTTGGACAAATCAGCTGCATTTGTTATCAAAACAATCAAGTAAGGTGAAACCTCCCACTGTGCACACAACCCGGAGATGTCAAAACCTCCTATTGTGAACTAGTCTTCCTGGTCCCATTTATACTTTTAACATTGTGAAAAGAACTGTCGGATGTGAATGCTTTTGCCTTTGTTGCCAGGTGTTTACATCTCTGAGGTTTCACTGCACACACGAAGAGTTGTTGGTAGTAATGATCTGATCTGATTAGTATTTCTCCTTCAAATATTCCACAAGCTATGCTTAAGCCTGAGAGATTTCACCAATACTGTCAGGCAGTGCAGCTTTTGGCTGCAGCTAGCATAAATGGTTCAATATACCTTGTATAACATACCAGATTCAATTAATCCATAAAACAACATAAACTGAAGAATGTGAAATACATCTACAGGTCAAAATGTAATATAAAATGTTTCAAACAAATTTATCAATAAAGCAAATAAGATTTTTTTCACATATTTTCAACAAAAAGGATAAATAGTGCACTTTAGTTTTGGATTTCAAAATACCAAATAAAATAAACCAGTAATTATTTTCTATATTTCCATCAAACCAAAAAACAATAAATAATGAAAATGTATGAAACACTAACGAAGTTCATCTTAATGAATGGATGCATTGTGACAGAAAATACTCCTCATTGACCTTCCTGTACTAAACAAGTGAAATGTATGCAAAGTTCAATAACTCTTTCACTTCCATACCTGAAAAAAATCACTGATACCTAAGGATTGAATGGGAGGCATTTTCTGTCACACACATTCTAATGACTGTATGCACCAACCTTACTCAACATCCTAGGTTCCTCCTACCACAAGTGTAGGTACCGATCCCCCTTGTAACAATGAAAAGGGACATTTTGTTCCACACATGGCTTTTAAATGCTGAGGTACTTTTTTCTAATGCACAAAAAGGCAAAGATTTTTGAAAAACATCTAAACCCTGTCATGTGGGTACTCATTGAGTAGCTCTCGCTGAGTACTCTCAGATGAGTACCCATTTGCCAGGGGTTCGTTTATTCTTCAGCTTTTTTGCATAGTTTTGTATTGGCCAAATTAGCCACCAGCAGCGTAAGGGTTAAAATCAGGTTGTTCTGTGGTACATGCAGGGTCTTAGCCAGGATTTAGAAACTGGGTGCCTAAAATTGGCAATTGAAAAACTTTTGGGCGTCCAAATTTTTGAGGGGTACCACTATACACTCAGCTTTCAACCATAAACATGTATGAATTTATCAAAATAAGGTTTGACATCCTTATACAATGTCATAGGAATAATAAGGAGATGAAAAAAATTGATTATATCCTTGAGATTTACATTTTAAGAAATTCTTCACCAAAATTTTTGGGTGTCCTGAGGGGTGCTTTTTAAGGGTTTGGGTGTCCAAAAAGACACCCAGACGCCCTGCTGGCTAAGACCATGGGTACATGAGTGGCCTTTGTCAACTAGGGGCATCGGTGCTCCTGCCATTTCAATAAAGGCAATCCATGTAATTACCATGTACCAATCATCCAACATGATAATTACGCCGTGGACATGTAAAATGTCTACCTCAGGATACCCAGGTATCTATCACTTGCCTATGGTGAGAACAATGTCATGTCAACCGTACCTCCTACCCATCTCTCCACTAGGTGTATGTGATGAAATCATGACAAACTAGTGGTTATAAGCAGACTTGGGATAAAGGAAATACAGCAGCAAGGCCCTTAAACCAGTTCATGCTCACAGCGACCAGAATCAACACGTGAGTTTTAATGATATCTTATAGGCAAATAGTCATGAAACAGTACATCAAAGATATCAGGCTGCTTTTGGACGCAGTGAGCATAAATGGGTTAAGTATGGTAAGTGCCTGCTATAAGTTACAGTGAGTCTGGTATGGACAGGTGCATACAACCATCTATCACTCTATCAGATGAGTTTTGACACATCAGTGCTGGGCGAAAAATCAACTACCTTGTTCAACACACTTGATTCACAAACACACAAAGTAAATACAACTTGCTGTATTAACACTTTCATTCCTTTTATACAGGAAAGCCTCCAGCTTGTGGTGTGACTTTCTACTCTAATAGCACTTCCCTAGATGCTATCATCCTATACACCCATTTGAATACATAAGAATACATAGTACATAATGTAATAAAATGCTAGGAATATCGTCACAGGAAATGTACATTTTTTTGCGTTCAATTTCCATTTTTCACAACAGCTTTCATCCATTTTTTCAAGGTAGTGACTACATATAATGAAATGTACAAAATGATAATGGCAATTTACACAACACAATTTTGGTTAACTGGTCAATTTGGAAAAGTCTTCAGGGTGTACAAATGACACCATTACACAATCTGGCTAAGGCCTGGTCCAGATTATTATAGCACGTCTCAATGTGATGATAACATGAGGCATTCTGGGTAAAATTACCGTTTGTGATTGTCATTCAAATTAATTTGATGAAGAAAGATGATTTTAGGGTAGTTCCACCATGCCTGACGACCTATCCGTTTCAAAGTATGATGAATGACAAACTGATGACGTCAGGCGATGACAAACATGAATTCTGGGTAATTTCAACTTGCCTGACAGCCTATCAGATTCAAGTAATGATGGATAGATTAAAAGTTTTAACCCAGTTCCTCATGCCGAATGCTTGATTCAATGATGAAAGTGTGAATTACGGGTAACTTCTTTCATTGTAATGTCATACCAGTTTGTTTTGCCCTTCATATTCAGATAAAAGCAAACAAAAGGAGATGAATTATTTGCTGAATCAATATCGTATTTCTTCCAGTTCAGTCAATTTCTCTTTTCCCATTCATTTTGGAAAAGCTGATCGGACGGTCTCCTTTTGACCATTTCTCTTAAATCTTTCCGGTGGCTGGTAGCATAAACTTCGATGTAATCATGCCAGTACCTGGTCCGGATACTGAGGGGGGCTAGAAGGGTTTAGTGATAAACCCTACCTTCACAAACAAGGCTAACCATTCTCATGGTTAAAATACCACTCATTCTTTGATAATCAATCCTCTTCAGTAACAATACCCCCTTTAATGCATCCTGCATGCAGTCAACTATATGGGGTTACCCCAAAATTACAAGACTTTTTAGTCCAATTAGTTTTCCTGTCCTACATGTTCCTCGAAGCCTTCACTTTCCGTAACCAAAGCTCGCTCCAGAATAACGCGGCCCTCTTTATATCTCTGGTTCTCCTCTGTGGCAAATTCATAAATCCAGCCCAGTTTGGCGTCACAGTTTTTACACGAAACATCGCGGACCATGTGTCGTCCTGTCAACATCACGCGGTCTTGAACTTCACTGTAGTTCAGATTCACAACCCGATTGAAGAGAAATGCTCGTCCTGTTGCTCCTGGAAAGCACAACAAGAAAATCATCAATGCATCGTCAATACCTGATGAAAACTATCAGGAATACAAAATATTCCCTCAACTATAGCCTAACATATAGATATAGTAATCTATAGATTTTCTTGGAGTATAATCCACTTCATAATCCAATCATATTTTAAATAACAATCAAAAGTCATAATCTTAATTCAATTGAAAGATAAAAGTCAGATAATATCAATTTGAATATATGATAAATTCTTAGTGATTTGAGGAAATGCATAAAATAACTGTAGATACAATATACCTGTTAAGGGAGAGAGTGGTTATTAGGAGTTGTTAGTAAGTTTCTGATTAACTTGATCTCCTTCAAATATTTTGTAAAAATTGCTTTTGTTGGAGAGATATCAACAAAAAGGTCAGGTTATACACATTAAAGGGTTAAATATGGCTAAATACCCCAAATGCCTTGACTACTGGTTAACCCTTCCAATACTGAGGCTACATTCGTCCAAAGCACAAGGATGCAAAGTTTTAACCCCTGGCATGTTGCTATTCACTGAATAACTCTTCTTGAGTGATCTCAGATGAGTACCCATTTGCCAGGGTTTAAATAATTTTTTTCAGGCTTTTTGCATCATTTTGTATTGGTCAAATTAACTACCAGCAGCATAAGGGTTAACCCTTCTAATGCTGAGGCTACTTTCCTCCAAATTACAAGGACACAAAGATTCTTGAAAACTATTTTAACCCTACCATGTTGGTATTCATTGGATAGCTCTCGCAGAGTACTCTCATATACCTATTTGAGTACCTATTTGCCAGGGTTTCAGTCATTTTTCAGGTTTTTAGCATCATTTTGTATTGGTCAAATTAGCCACCAGCAGCATACGGGTTGATAAGGCTTCATTGTTACCTGTAAACCTAGTTGAGATAAGCTCTGATCTGTTGGTAAGAGGTGTGTCACAGCTAGCACAGGAGAAAAGGCGAGAGCCCCCAATGTGGTTGAGGAAGATTCGCCCCATTCTTGATTCTGAAATAGATAAAGGAAAATATAAACATGCTATAAATGAATGCTAAAATAAACAAATGTTTAGTGTCATAGTATTACTGTGAATTCCAACAAATTTGGCGCACTTTTCAATGATTATGATTATAATGGGTTGAGGGTGGCCAATTTTCTCTTGATTCTGAAATAGATAAAGAAAAATACATAAACATGCTATAAATGAATGCTAAAATAAACAAATGTTTAGTGTCGTAGTATTACTGTGAATTCCAACAAATCTGAGACACATTTCAATGATTATGATTTTAATGGGTTGAGGGTGGCCAATTTTTTCTGAAAAATGTAAACCAAAGAGTTGGTGGTCCAAAGTTGCCAAAAATATCTGTCACCGTGACTGATTGAGATAGTGGAATAGCAAAAGATGTGCTAACCTAGCACTTAAGTGTAAAGACATAGTTCAGCCTTATTAATATCAGTTGTACACAGCATTTTGGTTGCAATTTAGAACCTGGTTTATCGTCGTCATTTTTTCTGCCATAACTAAGTTAAAAGAGGCCAGTTGTAGGAGGTTGAGGAAGACATAGATGGTGATGCCATGGACAACTGGCTCTCCCTTACCACTGCCTTAGGTTAAAGGACAATTCCACCATGGATAAAACAGAGGCCAAAATAGTTCCTTATGGCATTCTCTACTTATAAAACCAAGTTTCCACCAGTGCCAACCTTCATACAAGAAGTATATTGCTGTTTAAACACCTCCTAACAGACACATAATAGAGGCACTGGGGGCGGCCATTTTAGCCTGTTAATAGACTCTAAACTGGCTGTTGGTGCAACTAAGTCATTAGCAGCTACCTTAATGCTAATGACTTAATTGCACTAACAGCCAGTTTAGATGCTACCAGTTTCCTCCACCATTATCAACTACCTGTTGTGATTTAGCCTCAATATGGCATACAAAAGGGTGAAAAATGGAATTCTAAATGCAGCACCTGATCTTTCACCGCAAGATGGTCTAGTGGCCTGGTCAGACCAAGAAGAAATAAAGAAAATAACTGCATACAACATTAGAGGCTGTCCCCAACACTGGCCGAGGCTGAAATGTGAGGACATAAAATTCCTTGCTGGGAGAATAAATAGATAGATATTGTCAAATCCACAGTTGGTTAACCAATGTGTATGCTGTCTGCAGAGATGGACCTGACAACATCAAAATAACTCATCAATTTGAGTAAAATTTGAAAAAAAAAAAAGGTTTTTTTAAACACAACAAAAACAAAAACAACTTTCAGTTAAATATTGGTCAAAATTTCGCCTTGCTATTGCATTTGAGTCAGACCATATTTATACACTACAGATGCGCATGGGTTAACAGGAGAGACATAACCTGCTATGAAATCCGTCCAATTTGTCAGTAGTCTTCAGACAGCAAATTGCCTTGAAGTACCCATAAATGCTGCACGTGGCATCAGCCTGACCCACTGGGAACCAGTAACACTGAGGAAAAAAATCAATGGGATTTGAAACCCTCGACCAACTTGGGACTTTACCCTGATAACTGCATAAAATCACAGCCACAACAAGTACCGTGCCAAACAACACTTGTAGATAGTGGATGTTATTGTTATCGATGATAACAAAGAGAAACTGTATTACACAGTAAAGAAAATACTAGAATTTGCAATGATCCTATATGTTAAAATTGTATGAAATTAAATTATAATAATTATATATTAAGTATATCATAATCATATTCAAATATGAATATATCATAATAATATTAATTATATAATAACCGTATCAATGAATTTGTTATGACTATGTCAAATAACAATTATAAGGACCTGATAATACTAGAATTTGCAATGATCATATATGTTAAAATTGTATGAAATTAAATTATAATAATTATATATTAAGTATATCATAATCATATTCAAATATGAATATATCAAATTTATATCAATTATATAATAACCATATTAATGAATTTGTTATGACTATGTCAAATAACAATTATAAGGACCTGTGATAATAATTGTTCTGTTGACCATGATGTCTCTGCACTCTTTGGACACCAGGGTCTTAGCCAGGATTTAGAAACTAGGTGACCAAAATAGGCAGCTGTAATATAGTAAGGTGTCCTATCTATCAAGGGAGAAAACAATATACCAAGATTACAACCATAAACAAGGATTGTTTTAGCGAAATAAGACATAATCTCCACATACAATGCCATGAGAATTGCATTGAGGTGAAATGCACTCAATTATACCCTTGAAATTGACATTTAAAGAAATTCATCACATAAATGGGTGTCCTGGAGGGTGAATTTTAAGGGTTTAGGTGTCTAAATGACAACCAGACACCCTGCTGGCTAGGACTATGTTGGATACTTATCCCTCAACAAGATACCAAATTGTTGAGGTCAGGAATTTCTAAATACTTCAAGAAAATTATTTCCTGACAATGTCAAATGTTAACTTACTATATTCCTTCAGATTACAATTTCCACACCCTTTTACCCACAGTGTTTACAACTGGTTCATGACAACTTTGACCATAACTTATCAAATGGAGTAATATTTTAAGAATATTTAGAGAGAAATTGCTAATCTAAACTGTATATTACAATAAGTGAAATATTGCTCAAAATATCTTTAATTTGCACAAGTCTATGCAAATACAATTCATTTTTATTTCATATACTCATTATACTGTGCTTAATCATCCAACCATGGATAAGTTTTCAAATTTCAACTTGCCATGCTGTGCAAGTTAGTCATTAATTATAATTGTCTAACAATCATATTTGCTTGCCATGGTGAGAATTTTAGTTCAAGTACCACACAATGGAGGCTATAAGGATTTGGCAATTGACCGGAGTAGCAGTCCCTCAGTGATGGCATGACCTGAGTGAGATGACAGGATTTTGGATGCTTGGTGCTAACATCTTGCCTGAGATGGAAGACACAGGTGGAACTAAGCCAACCCTCAGCAACAGCCATAGAACATGACAGGACATCCAGACAAAGGCTAGAGGTCTCCCCAGGTCAGTAACTACCAGGAATGGGTCAATTTTGATATTATAAACAACTATGAGTAGGTCAATTTCAGTAACAAACATGTACATGCCTATGTCAGTAACAACTATGAAAAGGTCAATATCAGCAACAACCATGTACATGTCAATGTCAGTAACAATCGTGTATGTACATGTCAATGTCAGGAACAAATAACAACCATGAACTAGTCAATTTTAGCAATATAACTATGTACTGGTCAATATCAGTAACAACTATATGTATGTACAGGTCAATATCAGTAACAACTATATGTGTGTACAGGTCAATATCAGTAACAACTATGTACAGGTCAATTTCAGTAACAACCATAAATAGGTCAATTTCAGTATCAACAATGTACAAATCAATTTTAGTATCAATCATAGTTCAATTTCTGGAGCAATCATGAATAGGTCAATTTCAGTAACATTATGATAATTTAGAAATTTGTTTATCATCACTTTTTCTGCCACATTGAGAATAAGGTGTGATTATCTAGCTGTTAATGGTGGAGGCAACCATAGTACCTGGGTCAAACCACTGCCTAACCCAATGTTACAGGCGAACTGTACTGATCAATCTCAGGACAGAAACTCAATACAATAGATGTGTTTTGTTTATATGTGTATGTATGCTATTCATATTATGGCTTTCTTAGTCACCCTCGGTGATGTGCCAGATGTTTATAACACAATCTAAAGGTGGGTGGTGATGGTTAATTACCCAGGGAAAACCATGCCCATGCAAGTCAGTCACATACTCTGGGGCCTGAGCCCACTTAAAACTTGGGCAGTTGTGAATAACATCAAGCAGTCAGTGGCAGTGCTTCAGACAGTAATTAAGACTACTTGGCTAACGGGGCAGGCTCTTTCATATTGGTCAAATTCTAGATTTAGAATTTGCGTTTTACTGCATGAAGTGGTATTCAATTAAACCTGTATGTAATCCGGTTGCAAGGAGCATACAAGGACAGGAATATCACAGGAGCCAATTGCCATTTCTAAATAGCCCAGTTAGGCTCCATCCGTGGGATTAGTTTCCTTAAAATCTTTCCCCTTGCACCTTAACAAGAATATATTACACCTGGCCCAATGTAAAATCAAGATCTATCAGTCTGGAATTGAAATTAACTCTCCACTGAATATGCTCGGAAGGGCAAACAGAGACCCTAATCTAATTATACAAGTAATTCACTTCAAACAGTTGTATCTGAGCCTGGGTGGGGCGCCAAGGCAGGGCAAAATTATTTTGGCGAATAAGAATGTTATTGTACTCGCCATTTTTGGACACTAGTCTGGTAGCGCTATAAAGACTGATATTTCGCCAAGAAAAACATGTCTTTGGTGCAATCTTACAAGTATACATTTATACTAACCAGGTTTTAAAATCTGCGAGGGTTGCGCCAACACTAGCCGGGACAGATTTAGATGTCACCCACTGATGATAGATGGCACTACGGTTTTCTAGAGAATTTAAAGAAGTTGATAATTTGCTATTGTTGTTTACAACCCCCTCTTGAGCCAGTTTTGTGACAGTAGGCCACACACCCTCATGAGGAGAGCTTTGATTTTTACATAAAATGATAAAAGACAGCCAAGGATCTATACTAACCAAGCATACAGCCAGGTAAGGTTAGCACTTAACCCTTTCAATGCTGAGGTCACATTCAGCCAAAGCATGAGGATGCAAATATTTTTGAAAACCATCTCAACCCTGTCATGTTGGTTCTCTCTGAATATTCTCAGATGAGTAACCATGTGCAGGGTTTTCAGTCATCTTTCAGGTTTTCAGTCATTTAGAATTGGCCAAATTAGCTACCAGCAGCGCAAGGGTTAACAGAGAACTACTGCTTATTGATGCGAAACAGTGAATAGCACCAGCAAAGGGTTACACAACTAATCTTGAGAACAGGGGGTGTACCCTGAGGTTTGAAAAGTTGTATGTACACTAATTATCCTTAGCTGAAAAAGGCTGCTATAAATAACCTCAAAGGGAAGGGGATCAGAAGGGGAATCATTACTCAGATACTAAACTAGACTTCTAGAGGCTGAAAGTTATACAATCTCATCTGCGTTTGCAGTTCCAGCAATGGCAGATAGATAGTACTATATGGTTCTCCTAGATGGAAACTAATTTGGCCACTCTGGCCACCATGACCACTTGGTGCCTGATAACAGAAAAACTTGAAAACAAAAAATATATATTAAAGCCTAGAAATGAAAATTATTAAAATACAAGCCCATAGACCATCTCTCTGCATGTCTCTGTCTCTGTCTCTCTCTCACACACACACACAAGCACACACATACTAACACACATACAGATTATAGAGTTAAACTTGCTGATATGTAATAATGCACTAACATTGGCAAGGTATAAAGGGAAATTAATCAGATATAGTCAAGACAACCCTGTAGGAATGTTGTGAGAAATGTGAGGGGAGGGGTGTGTATCAGAATGTGATCACGCAAGATTGCGTCAGAGTACACATTCCTTATCACACACAACTTTAACCCTACCATCCCAGTCACAGCCCCTGTAACTATTTTTGGAACATCTCCTGCATGCAAACATATATCTTGGCAAATACACGAGGGGGGAAATATTTATTAGAATCCTACCCTCAAATCTCCTTTAAATGATATGTAAAGTCAAGCTTTATTGTAAAAATATTTTTTATATGTATCACAAATCAGGATGACTCATGTAAACTATGTACAGGGAACTCATGGCATGAATAGGTTAAAGGTCATCAAGCTAGCCTCACTGCAAGACCACTCCCCTGACGCAGTGATTGTCAACACAACCAGGCATGACTAGCCAATCAGCAGAATAACACACAGCGCCCACACTCCATTTTATTTCACAACTATCCATCAGCTATGTATCAATTTTAATATTGTGTGGCCTTATGAATAGTCATACACAATCACATTTATAGCAGTAACTGCAGATTCAATTCAATTTGATAATGAATCATCGACAGACTTATTCCAGACAGACAGATTTCAGACACTAAATATCTTAAACACCTGATTTCTGACACAGATTCAAGACTCAACAAAAAAATGTGCCCAATTCTAATGTTCCATCAGTCTATTGACTTGCTATGTGAACATTGAAAGCACTTGGGGAGTTTAGAAAATAGCCTATAAATAGGGTATGATTGAATAAAAAATCCTTAGTGGTGAGCGAAGTGAAAATGTCACTCTAACCAGACATAACCAATCGATCATTGCCACTCTGTGACACAGTTTATTCAGGTGCAGTATTTGAGGCCTATGACTCACTGAGACAGGTGTGAAATAAGATACTCTTGAAAGGAGAAGCAGGGTGCATTTCAATTAAATACAGAAACAGAGTAGGTGGTGGGTCGGTCATTCCATAAACCCCCCCCCCCCCTCCTTCAAATAAAAAAAACTTGATATTTTCATAGACAAAACCTCTAAGTATGGTTAAGGCTATGAAATGAAGTATCTATTGTGAAATGCTGTAAAATAATGAATCTGGAAATTAGGCATAAACCTCTTTTACTAA
The DNA here is from genome assembly GCA_963942565.1 of Maea johnstoni. Classification (NCBI taxonomy): domain Eukaryota; kingdom Metazoa; phylum Annelida; class Polychaeta; order Spionida; family Magelonidae; genus Maea; species Maea johnstoni. The sequence goes on from OZ012686.1 coordinate 26,181,873, forward strand.
CCAAATTGGTTATTTGTAGGGTTTTTGGTACATTTTCCATCCCTTTTCCACCCCAATAGCTATATACCCGCCTTCTCTTCAAAAGTCATAAATATGCACAACTACATGTACACTTTCCACATTGTTCTCAAAACCTGAAAAGAACCCACTGTATTCTCATTCCGAACTATTCTTGTCCTTCCCAACATGGGGATCTCATTCATTTACAAACTCACCAAAAAACAACAACACACATCTGCCATAGTATAATCAATTATATGGGGAAAATAGAATGAGTGTATCCTAAAGCTTCCTCAAATCCTACCTGAGGACCTCAGCCGGGCTGAGGTGGATGCAGAATTTGCATTGCAACATTTCTTTCAGAATAAAAATCCATGGACATCATTGTCTTAGCCAGCAGGGCCTCAGGGTGTCATTTGGACACCCAAACCCTCAGAAATCATCCCTCAGGACATCCAATTTTTTGTAGTTCTTTTTAATGTTCATTTCAAGAATATGATTGAAATCGTTTCTCCTAAATGTTATTCCCATGACATTGTGTAAGGATATTAAGCCTTATTTTAATAAGCAAATCCATATAAATGGTTGTAACCTGAACACAATTAGGACACCCCGAGATTTTGCAATTGCCTATTTTGGGCACCCATTTTCCAAATCCTGGCTAAGACCCTGATGGACTTGATCACACGATTTACTTGACATTTCTCAGGCATACTTGATAAAGGCGATATCTCAATCTATGGTTAGGTGTTGGTTTAAACTTGGATTTTATTCCAAAGTCTGCTTCAAATGGCAAATACATTTTGACATTATGGTTGGAGTAAAAGTTGAGACATCTGAATTACAATAGTTTAAGCCAGGACTATTAAATTGTCTGACTTCAGTCAAATACTACATTTTAATCACTTCTGTTATCCTCCAAGTTGAAATTGAAAAATTGTGCTATCCCTTGATTTTAATTATAATGGTCGATAAATGTGCCTGTCCATCAAGTTTGTATATTTTGTAATAAGGCTGAAAAGTGCCATGTGATTGTGAATGTTTTGGAGTGTAGAGGTCAAATAACTTGGAAGCAATGTAACAAATATAGAAATGAGACTGTCTCGATGTTATATCTCCATGTTTCTAGAATTATACTTAACAGTGCTTAAATCATATTCATTTGTGGACACACAGTTTGCTTACTGAGTGGTTGTCCCTTTTTCTAGGGATATCCCTGAAAAGGTCCGAACTGGACCTGTTCATGCACATGTATATAAATATAACATATATAATAACATCAGTTCTTAAAATGCTATTTCTCTCTTGCCTTGTAGATAAAAGAAAAATCTGTGCTGCTGAAAGTATAACCTAAACAACCCTATAGCCTATCTATACACAGATCAGTGAAACAGCCAGTATATCATGCTTGTAGTCATTGGTCATGGGATCTCGACCAAAAGTCGTGGTCTGATGCCCCTCCCACCTTCATGAGTGATCGATTAGTTTCGCCTGAAATGTCAACAGCTGGGTACTTTTCATTTCAACAAATGTCACTAAACGTAATCGGTATAAAAATAAACACGCCAGGTGCACATATATATGAACTAAAATATAAAAGCATTGTATGGTTGGCAAAAGTAAAATGTCGATTCTTACCGAACACCGACGACTACGATAAAAATAAATGGTGGAAGTCGGAGTTCCGCATATGTGTTATGAATATTCATAGTCCTTTAATCTTCAGCAATTTCCTTGAGAAAGGATTCTTGCACTGATTAAATGTTCAATAAAAATGGTACAATGAGTCCCAATTGTTGTAACATATGTGCCAAGCTAGGTGTCATGACGATCGTCCATATGAAGCGAGAATAAAGAAATGTTCAAAATAAACAGAGACAGCCATGAGCTCTCAAAATAGAAATCGACAAGAAGGAAACACTTACCGAAATTCGCCTATATTTAGACGAATCCGAACCCTCTCACGTTAAAAACGATATGGTCACTTAGCTAAGATACTCTTTAAATGGTTAAGTGTGCCAGTGTCCCGGTAGTGATCCGCTGAGTGTCAAAATTAATGGAATTCTTTAGCACGGGCACCTGCAGGGAGAGGTTTCTGTCCTGGATCAAAACATTGTGACGTCACATAGACACGTGTTCTCGCGGGAAGTTTCAATCGGGTCAATCACAGGGTCATGACGCATGCGTGTAAATTATGACGTCATTCCTCTTCCGCCATCTTCATCCTGTGAGTCAGACGGGCACATCACCAGATATCTGAAATTTCTTAGCAGACTTAGAAGACGGTTCAAACTACAAGATCAGCAAAATGCGGTGGGGCTCTAGCGCTAGTCGCAAAGACCCAGAGGTCTATGGCAGTGTGGTCGATGGCCTGAAAAAGCTCTACAAATCGAAACTACTACCACTGGAGGAGCATTACAAGTTTCACGATTTCCACTCCCCAGCTCTCGACGAGCCGGACTTCGATGCTAAACCTATGATACTGCTAATCGGCCAATACTCAACTGGAAAAACTACATTTATCCGTTACCTTTTGGAGAGAGACTTCCCTGGTATGAGGATCGGACCAGAACCGACCACTGACCGTTTCATTGCTGTTATGAGCGGAGAATCAGAAGGCGTGATACCAGGAAATGCTCTTGTTGTTGACCCGAACAAGCAGTTCAGACCCTTGTCAAAGTTTGGCAACGCCTTCCTGAACCGCCTCCAATGTTCCTCGGTCCCCAGTCCTGTGTTGGACAGTATATCCATTCTTGACACCCCTGGTATTCTGTCCGGTGCGAAGCAACGTATCGATAGAGGTTATGATTTCAGTGCTGTCATAGAGTGGATGGCAGAAAGAGTAGACCGAATCATTCTCCTGTTCGATGCACATAAACTAGACATTTCCGATGAGTTTCGAGGTGTCATAGAGGGATTGAGAGGATACGATGAAAAGATACGTATTGTGTTAAACAAAGCGGATATGGTCGACCATCAGCAGTTGATGAGAGTATATGGCGCCCTCATGTGGTCACTCGGCAAAGTTCTTGCGACACCAGAAGTAGCAAGAGTTTTCATAGGATCTTTTTGGGATCAGCCCTTACATTTTGACGTCAACCGAAAACTGTTTGAATTGGAAGAACAAGATTTGTTCAATGACCTGCAAAGTCTTCCAAGAAATGCTGCCGTTCGAAAACTGAATGATTTAATCAAGAGAGCCAGATTAGCTAAGGTATGTAATAATTCTCTGCTAACATCACCTTTATTAATTAATTGAAGGGTTTCAGTACAGACTGGGGATGGTACATGTATAACATGAGTCAAATGTCTTTGTGTGTACACACAAACTATGCATGTATGCACCATGTACAGGCACTGACATAAGTACTTGCCTGCTTGCCCCAGGCGAGTGAATTTTTGAAAAAAGGGCTTGGGGGCAAGTACATCTCAGTTTGCACTTGCCCGAGTGGGCAAGCTAATTTTGAACATTTTCCTTAGAAAATGGCACAAATAACCCAGAAATATGATAACAATGCACAACAAATTAGAATGAAATTGATTTTCAAATCATTAACTCTATGATAAAAATACATGCCATTCTAGCATTTGATATATAACTTATCTCGGGCAAGCCAAAAATTATGTTGTGCAAGTAAAAATCATGACTCCCTATGAATGGCAATGTCACACTTTCTTTCAGGGTTACCAATCTGGATGATATCACTTTTCTAAAGATGCTGTTTTAATCACTTTCACTGTTCACATTCTGAAACATCTGTAGTTATTAACTCTTAATTTCTCTCTAGAGGTACTCAGTGATTTAAACTTTCAATTCAATGTAAACTTCAACAGTGTTCTTAAGTAAAGTTTATGTTGAGACACCACTTCTGAAAAGTTGAATGGTACATTTAAGGGATCCTATGTACTGAAGCTTGTGGGATCCTGGATCTGACCTTTTACTTAAAGACATTGTTTGGCAATACACATTCCTAGACATAATTGCAATAGCACAGTACCATTTACTGTAATTACACCCATGGGACTTAGCTACCTGGTAGCTTCCTGAAGATTGTATCCTTCTAATAGAGACCATGCAAAGTACCCCACAGTAATTGGCATCAAGGCTTAAAGTTAGATGTCCAAACATGGTCTTAACCAGCAGGGCGTCTGGGTATCTTTTTGGACACCCAAACCCTTAAAAAGCACCCCCCAGGACACCCAATTTTTTTGTGATGAATTTCTTCAAATGTCAATCTCAAGCATATAAATTGAATATTTTTTATCTCCATATAATTCCCATGACATTGTATAAGGATATCATGCCTTATTTTGATAAATTTATATATGTTTATGGTTGAAATCTGAGTATATTGTTGCCCCCCTTAACAATATGGACGCCCCAAAATTTTGCCAATTTTAGGCACCCAGTTTCTAAATCCTGGCTAAGACCCTGCCAGTCCAAAGACTGATATATTTGAGTTTTGAAAGGAGCTCAAAGCTTGGTTTACTAGCCTGACATATGGCCCTGACTGCCAGACCATATGTAAAAGGGATGTTTTATGTCAGTTACTGGTTTGACCCCTAATACAAGAACACTTAATGCCACATAGTTTCTTTAATCACCCTTAAACATGCTAGACCTGTCAGTAGACCTGTATGTATTTTGGAAAACTGCTATGTATGCTTTATCTAAACAGTCACTCATAGCATGCATATGATATTCTGTGATATCAGTAATATATTATTCTGCATAGTGCTGCATGTATAAAGGTACAAGCATGAGTCACGCCATTGATTTTATGTCAACGCAATGCACAGAGATCAACTTTAAGGTGAATACAAGGACAAATGCCCCTTATATTGAGATTTAGCTACTAGAATTTGAATTCCGTCATTTTTCTATCATTTGAATGCACATAACAAGGTTAGCAAGAAAATTACACCCCCTAGTCCAAATTTGGAAGTCAATACTGATGGAATGGAATGTGAAAAGGTAAACATTATCGCATTGCAAGATTGGAAAAGCTATAAAAAGGTGACTTCCTGTTTGTTAAGTGGATATCAAAACATGGATTGTACAGGCAAACCTACAGCTCTTAGACAATGATTGTTTGGAATAGGGGAAGGAAAATGAAGGGGATGCCCATTTGGTACTGGAAAATACAGGTGTCTATCATCTTTGTTTAAATGTTCCCCTTCATAACAGAAACACAGATATTTACTAGGGGGCGTGGCTACTGGCTACGGTTGGTTGAATTCAACCACTTACTGCCATGTCCAGTTTGGAATGCCAAACATACCTCCGTCCATGGTCTCAGTGACCCCATGTATCATTGGTCAGTTCTAATGGGACTAGATCATTGTAGGAAGTACTATTGACCATCAACCTGCTAACCTCAGTCTACTGACAATTTACATTAGGTCAAATGGCCCTACAGTATTGTACATAGTTAATTAGCACGGCTTCCCTGTAACCCTTATGCTGCTAGCGGCTAATTTGGCCAATACAAAATGATTGAAATATGATTGAAACCCTGGCATACGGGTACTCATCTGAGATTATTGGAGGAGAGCTTTCTAATGAATACCCACATGGCAGGGTTTAGATAGTTTTGTGTCCTTGTTCCTTGGACGAAAGTAGCCCCAGCATTTGAAGGGTTTAAGCAACACATTTACAAAATAAGGAACATTTTAAAATACATTTCTTAGGACACCCATGTTTACAGCAAGATCTGTTGGTTGAATAACATTTATCCTATAAGTCTGGATTATTTGTAGAGAAGCTTCTAAAGGTGTTTCAGGTGCATCTTGAAGTCAGGTAAGGTCAGGTGGCTCAGGTCAGGTCTCCCTTCTGGAACATACAGGAACTCACTATTGCTGGCCATGTATATGCCCTTATTTTGACACGATTCTCTACATTACTGTATACCGTGTTAATATTGCGGCAGTTTAATTAATGCGTACTTTGCGCACCCATGCAGTCCGCATTTATTAAACTGCGCACTATTATTTGGATATTGGATCCCTATTCTTTAATCGTTCAACACACTGATATAATAGCTTGTCATTCAACATGAAGACCCTTCGCGGCCTCTGCTGGTACTGAGTTCAATTACGATGAAGACAACTCGCACACCCGAATGTGATCAAACATGCCGTTAACCACTAATCAGGGTTACTCATTGCAACCAAGATAACACTGTTCGTGGCTGGTGACGAAATAATGATTGCACTTGTCTATACTACCGGCAGCATCTGGCATCCTTAAGGGGCTGGCAGGCTTGAATATAGCAACACCACCCTACCCAAAAGCCGGTTAGGTTGCATACCCTTGGCTCCCTCACACAACTTGATCCTGAGGTTATCAATGCGCAATGATTAAACTGCGCATCAAAGGCAGTTATCTGCTGGGCGCATTATTTTATATGCGCAATATTAACACGGTATACAGTATGTGGATTTGAGCAGAAAAGCCCATTATTTCTTGGTTGATTTGCGCATTTATGAGTGAACACATCCCCTGGTACTTTTCTGGTGGGCATCAATGATGCACTTCTATTATTGTTGGTTTACACTAGAGAAATTACAGTTATAAACTTATCTGAAAAAGAATTATTGTGAAATTGTTTAAAGTCACCACTTTCAGATAAAATTGCATGATAAAACATGAAGGTAATAGCCATTAGGTTGTTAGAGTGTCGTTTGGACAACCAAACCCTCAAAAATCTGACATGTTAGTATTTTAAAACTTCCCCCACGATTTAAAAATATTCCCTGGGTAGGTTAAATGTTCATCTAAATCTGCTTCCATGATTGCAATTTTCCAGTGAAGAAAATTGTAGTTGGGTAATCCTTAAGTGTTGTGCCTTGTTTAATATGGTTGTTATATCTGAATGTATTGCAGTTCCCCTCAGAAAAATAAAATAGGATGCCTGAAAATTCACAAAATTGGACATCCAGATTCTAGATCCTGTTTAAGACCACACACCAGTTGCAATATCATGTATTTCAAACTTGAAGCCATGTTGTACGTTATTGATGATAGTAGTGCCAGGAGCTATGGAGGTCAGGAGGTAGGGGTGTAACCGTGTAAGACTAGGTTACTCTATAATTGTAATTGGATCAGTGTTGTGGCCACTGGTCAGAATGTACTTAATGAAGATTGATCTATTCTCATGGGGTGAAATCGATTCCCTGCATGACCCTATTTCAATGCTAAGGGTTGGAGACTGGTCACCAATGTGTGGCTTTAACTATGCAGTCAGTAGCAGATACAGGGGGGCAGCGTTCGGGAGTTTTGCCCAAATTTGGCAATAGTAAAAAAAATTTTAGTGTCCTATTTCTAGAGAGACCACACTATTTTCAGATAACAACCATAAACATGTGTTTACTTGGTGAAGTAAAGCATAATATCCATATACAATATCATGGGAAGTGAAAAAAGTCAATTATATGCTTGAAATTGACATTTTAAGAAATTCCTCACATAATTACTTTAGGTGTCCTGAAGGGTGATTTTTGAGGGTTTGGGTGTCTAAATGACAACCAGATGCCCAGCTGGCTAAGACTATGGGCGAGGTTCATAGGATTCCACATTGGTTGTGGCCATAGCACTGAAATTTCTCCTCTAAAACATTTACCAAATTTTGAGCGCAACAGACACAAATAGATTGATTATTGACTATTGAATGATCAATAGGTCCACTACATTACGAATCATTACTAGTAGCTAATTACCACCATATCCTGGTCAATGCAAGTTTTCCCTTGACAGTACCAGGATCAATCAACAATTGACCATTAAAGATTAATTTGGAGCTTTATTTTGCCTATAGATATAAACCTGTTTAGAGTTACCTTAGAATGATGCCTGAATCTATGATACTTTTGCATTTGTAACATGATATAAAAATGCAGTGTGATACCAAAATTATTTAAAGGCTTGTCCAATACAGCAATTCTAAAATTTTTGCTCTTCCTGATTTAGCTACTTCAAATCCTTATACCAACTTCATTTGATTGGTATTGTGTCAAAAATGGGCAATGTAGTTCAGTAACATTTTAACTTCAATTACTTTCTTGAGAATTCTTGTTAAGGAAGTTATTACTACTCAAATGCTTGTGTGGGGAAGTTCTTACCAGAATAGCCAGCAGCCAGGGATTGTGGCTGCCAGGAGCTTAGCCGCCTATGCGTCCATCGTGTCATTTGGACACCCAGAACACTGTTTTTTGACAGTTTGGACACCCAAAAGTTATGTCAGGATTTGCTGATGATGACTATTCCTTGAAGATAGTGCATGTAGTGCCACTTTTATAATACACACGAAGCAGTTACTGGCCTAAAAAAGCAAAATCTGTAAATATATAGAGTTTATTTTATTAGTAGTATATACTTTGTACCACACTTTGGACACCCAAAAGTCTATGAAACCTCTGTTTGGACACCCTGTTTCCAAATCCTGGCTAAGCCTATCGTGGCTGCTCTGAGTGGATTCATTGATTCCCAGCTTATGATTAGGATTAGTCTACCATCAAAGGAATGTTGAGGACTGAATGTTGGCAGGGTTTTATGATCACTAGATGTTAGCATCAGATAGGGTTTTAGCCAGGATATTTATGATGCCTGTCCAAAACAGCTTTTCTAAAATTTCTGCCCATCCAGTTTCAACTACACTGTAGCTACTTCAAATCCTGATACCAATTATTAGCCTATTGTGTCAAAAAGGGCAATTTACACTTCAGCCACATCATAGAAGATGGTGTTCATAGGAATATATTTGACTATTACCCACAAAAAGTCAAAATTGAAAATTCTTCATAGAAATTTTTGCCGGTCCAAAAAGAAGGTTTTCAGGAAACTGCCTGTTCAAAAGACGGGCTAGACTGGTCCTGGCTAAGCCCCTGGCATCGAACCGGTTTGCTGCTTGCTATGTTGATGTTGGTCAATACGCCGTAAGATTCAGCTGGGCCTTGTGGCTGCATCTTTCATGAGGTATTCCTCAAAGGGTTGTGAGCCTCCTTTGGTCTGACTGGTTCGTGTTTAGTCTGGCCTGCTGAATTGTTGATCAGTGCATTTATGATCATGAATATGTCATTTCAAGGATACAGAATGATTTCCAGTGCATCCAAATCTGTTTATAATTTGTTTTTTTTATGTGTTGGTAATTTGTAAGTTATGCCTCTTTGTTTTAGTAGAAACCTCACTGTATTTTCTATCAAAAATGTTGAGATATTGAATACTAACCAAGTATGTAGACTAACCTATGAGTGATATAACTGAAGGTATTCATGAATCAATCGCACTTGATCTTTCTCAATGACAGGTAAAAGAACTTCAAAGAAGACTAATTTTTCTTAGCAGGGGATTGTGAAATTGTTTCTATGGGCATGTTGACTTTGAGTTCAAGTTATTGAATCTTTCCGCAAGGTGATCTCTTTTGGTAGGAAGGTGTTCTGACTCATTGGCAGGTGGCAACGACATTATTTGATGTATTCTGACGTGATGATGTCAGCACCTTATGATACAGATACATGCCTTATGATATAATCTGTACTCAAACATAATGATGTTAAAATCTTTTTGTATATTCTACATATTGTATTTAGACAATATCAACATCTTATGATATATGCATGAATGATGCATATTTCAATCAGGCGTGATGGTGTGAAACATTGATTAGCCTGTATTGTGCCTTGGCATCTTTTTGAATGCTCAGAATCTTGAAAACCACACATCAAAGCACCCAAATATTTTGTTTGAATTTTTTTAGAAATGAAAAGACTAAAATTCAAGCCAATAATTGAAAATATCTTAGGGTATCTTAGGGTCAAGATGGTTTCTTACATAAGCTAAAACCAAGGAAATCTCATATTTAGTGGCCACCTGGTGGTCATACACAGAACTAAATGAGGGTAGACTCATTTTGTGCTGGTATATATTTCAGGTTGGCTACTAGTATGTTACAAAAAAGTGCTTTGCCTATTGCTAGGCTACTTCAACCCCGATTCCTGATTCCTGACAGATTATGCAAGTTTCCTGATCTGGACCAGCACTCTCCTAGATTTATCTGATGGTGGTCTCATCATCTAGTGGGGAAACATTGTCAGTCTGTCAGCTACACGGCTCTTAGGCTGGAGAACAACAAGGAAATGCTGTTAGTCTGCAGGCTCTGTTTCTGGCATGGATGGAATCTCTGCTAAAAGTGGGTGTCGCCCCAGCCCAGCGAGCTGCCAGCTATTCTTGTGTGCATACAGGGTCTTAGCCAGGGTTTAGAAGCGGGGTGTCCAAAATTGACAATTGTAAAATTTGGGGGCATCCTATTTTTCAAGGGAGAGAACAATATACTGAGGTAACAAACATTACCCATTAAAATCAGGCATAATATCACTTCACTATGTCATGGGAATTATATTGAGGTGAGAAATTGAGAACACTTCAATTATATGCTTGAAATTGACATTTCAAGAAATTCCTCACAAAATATTTTGTGTGTCCACAAGGGTGGTTTTTGAGGGTTTCGGTGTCCTAATGACACCCAGACCCCCTTCTGGCTAAGACAATGGTGTTGCCCCAGCAAGCTGCCAGCTATTCTTGTGTGCACACCAGTATGTACAGTGGACTATGGACTTCAGCTATTGTTGAAAAAGCTCATGAATGACTCATCATCGGGTCATTTATTACATGGCACAATTAGATTGAGCAATATATTGTGGTGGTGGTGCTTGTCACAATAGTTGTTAATATTTATCATCTTTGGATATGCTGTGTTGAAATTAGCTTGAACAGTTGATCTCATTAGATTGTCCACAGATTTATTTAATCTGCTAGTACACTGACAGCCCTGGAATGACTTTGCGGCCACCATTAGTTAGGCAACAGCATTCTTTGTTGGTGTTAATACAATTTTAAACCTGTAGTCTTTTAATCATGTGAATGATCCTTATAATTTAAGATATCCTCAGATATAGTTTTACTGATGATTTACATCTAATGGAAATACTCTTGATGCTCTTTCAAAAGGACATCTCGTCTGTGATGTTAGCAGCAGCCTTAAAAGTGCTACCAAAAGTGCTACTGCTTGCTTCATTTTAGTATTTAATGCAGGGTGTCATGACCTTGACCCTAAATCAAGGTCAAATCATACAAGTCATTCACGCAGAAGATGTGTTGAGGCTTTAGCTAGGAATTTGAAACTGGTTGCCCAAAATGAGAAAACATTCAATTTTGGGTGGGCAACATCATAATTCCATGTTTCCACTTATCATGAATATAAATAGTACCTAAAGATAGATGTTGTCCTAGCATTCCCAAATAAAAAACAAAATATATTCTCTGGTATGACACATTTGAAATACCAGACCAGACCAACTGACCAGAACACATTTGCGGTGTCCTGATGTGTGTTTTACAGTAGTTGGGGTGAAAATGTGTTGCTGATACCCCCTGCTGGCTAGGGCCCTGATCTGTTATAAATATTCCTATGTTGGTTTCTGAACCCTATACCCCTCACTGGTGGTTTGCATTTACACCCAGGCCGTGATGTAGTAAACAGTAGCACTGTTTGGTCAGCTTAGTTTCCTTCAGACCAGGGAGGTGGGTGGTAGTAACTGCTAGCCTGATTTCCAGTCCATAGTCTTAGCCAGCAGGGTGTCTGGGCATCTGTTGGACACCCAAACCCGCAAAAATCACCCTCCAGGACAGCAACAATTATTATTGTATGAGGAATTTCAGTAAATATAAATATAAAGTTTTTCCACCTCAGTGTAATTCCCATGACACTGTATAAGGATATTATGCCTTTAATAAATAAATACATGCTTATAAATGGTTGTAATCAGAGTATATTGTGGTCTTCCTTTAAAAAAAGGACTCCCAAAACTTTTACAATTGCCAATTTTGGGCACCAGTTTCCAAGACCTGGCTAAGACCCTGATCTCAGAGTGCAGCTAGGAGATATCACCTACCGTAGCCCTCATAGCTCCACCTGGAGGGTAAGAAAGGAACTAAGCCTAATGGATAATGTTAAAACAGGATAATAACCAGGATTTTAAAAATGCCTGTCCAAAACAGCATATGAACACACTTTTTGCTCATCCACAAGTCATGGCTATGTCCCTGTCAGCAGAAATGTCTCCTAGATCTGGATTTGGGTATTTCCATCACTGACTTGTAGTTAGTCTAAGGTACAGGGTGGTGGAAGGGCTTCTCAGTAAACTCTACACATACCACAAGTCTGTACGCTAACACATGTTGATAGAGTGATACCCTCGAGCCCTGAGCCCCGTCTGAGGCGATAACTTCCACACACCCCTTCCCTCGAACACTTGTTTCAATTTCCTGTTGACAAGGTAACCAGGCAACCAGTTCTGTTTGTTGTTTTCCTATGATAACTGTGTAGGGGCTAAGTCATTGGAGGAATGTGCTAGATTTCAGCCTCTAATATCAGGATGATTTGTTTTCTCTCTCAAGTAGGGATTGCTAACATGCCTGGAATGTGCTTATCTGATTCTCTGCGTTAATTTGGTGCTGGTGGTAGTGCTGGGAATGTTCATTCAGAACGCGGTTCCATCATAATCATGGGTTTGCCTTCACAAGACTCCTAGCCCCAGAAAATTCACCATTTCCTTCTGAGTTGACTGACATGAATGTGGTGTAGTACCAGATATGACAGATAGATGGCACCACATGGTCCTCCCTATCTTTACCTTTTTCATACTCAAACCTTTCACCTTGTGAGAACTGATTTAGCCACTGGCCACCTTGACCACTTGGTGTCTGATACCAGGAAAAGGCAGAGAAAATACATATATGACAGCCTAGAAATGTAGGTTTGGGGCTGCCCTGATAGCCCACTGGTCTAATGTTGTGGTTCATATAAGATCACTTTGAGAACTAACATTTTGTTTGCTTACATTGAGTTTGAAAGTGTTTTAAATTAGTTGGTTTTTAATTTTTAATCTTTATTAATAGACCTTACCAGAGGCTATTGGCTACAACCTTTGACCTAAACCAATATCCTAATATACAGCGTATAGCTCATAGCTGACATGGAACGTATGTTGTATAATATAGGGTAACTTTCTGCCTGGAGTATTACTTAAGCACCATAACTTGATCATAGTCACCACAATGTAAAAAGTAGGATTTTGGCTATAAATAGATACATGATGACATTCCATTGGGTCATTTGAATGAATAATTAGCCAAAAAAGATCTTCATTAACAAATTGAAGTATTAGATGTCGTGATGATTGTAAAACAGATATTGGTAGCTTAAATAGTTACTTGGATAAACCTTTATGACTTATCTAATAGTGGTTGTTGTGGAAAATATTATTAACTGTGGCAAGTTGTACCCAAAAACATCCCCGGATATTTAGCTTTGCAGCCCTGCAGGTTCTTGATTTGCTTTAGGTCTACCCTGATAGCCCAGTGGTCTAAGGTGTTGCCACTGGCTGCTTGCTGCCTTTCACCACTTCCTGGCTTCAAATCCGACTCAGGGCATGTGCGAAAGTGCCTGGTTACTTTGGGTAAGGCAGTATTTTCCTGGGAAATCTGGTTTCTTCCAACACTTACCGCTGGCCAGCTGCAAATGATTGAGTCTTAATATGGCTGAAAAATCAATGATAAGTATGAAGGTTCAAAGTCTAAGTTTTCCATTTGCTTGACACTCATGTAGCAGTTGGATTGTGCATAGTGCATGTTTATACCAGCTCTACAGTCAAGGTAACGTTAAACTCCTCTGACCCCTCAGGTTTATTTTTCTAATCGGGTCAGGATTAACAGTTTATATTAATATGAGATTTTCCTGGGGTTTCATGTTACCGGTTGTAGTTCTTTCATCTGTTGAATGGTTTCAATTCAGCTGGTAGAGAAAAGTACTAATTTCTTATAAAGAAAAAAAGAAAATGTTTAAACTGTACGCCTGTACCATATACCCACAAATTGTTCTTATGCAAAACAAAAATAATACAGAAAAGAGCATGCCTGCTCTTGAGTGATTAGTCTTATCTAGAAGCTAAGTTAGACATCCATTGTCTACAGATAGATATACCATGTGTTTTCACTAGCTTTTTGATTGTTTTTCTTGACAATTTCTTCATTGGTGTGGGACATAAATGTGAAAATAGTCACATACCAATGTTTAGCAGGTCAAGTGTTCAGGAAAATGCTATTGTGTTAAAGACAGTATGGAAAATATTAGTACAGCACAAATTCTAAGGCAAACTGTTTTCAGACTTTGAGATGATTCAAGTGTGTTTCTGTGTTTGTATTATAGTGTCTGTTTATTGTTATACATGTACCACAATGAAAGAGAATGCTGCATGTTGACAAAATGTGGTTTACCCTTATGTTGATTATTTATAGATTATATTCATAACACAATCATTGTGTCATGACCTGATAAGGTGTATAGTTTTTACTGACTTGTTTTGATGGTTTCTGTAGAGGTTCAGAAAAACTAAGTAACTGCACCCTATCTTCTTGTATTTCCTTGATATTCATGTTTAAATGGAATATATGAAAATGATCAATGCATTGAAATAGTTATTATTATTATTATTATTATTATTAGTATTAGTATTAGTATTAGTATTAGTATTATTATTATTATTATTATTATTATTATTACTATTATTATTATCATTATTATTATTGATAGTACTACTACTAATGATAATAATGATAATAATGATAATAATAATTGTTGTAATTGTTCACAGAATAAGCAAGCCTGCCACAGAATATATGTAAAGGGTTACAAATGTGAAATTGTATATGGTGGAACAACTGTGTGAACCTAATGATTCTTTATTAATCATTCATTTTCCGGATGTTTGGCACAGATATTAGTTAAGTACAGAGACCTGGTCTGTAGTGTGAGCAATGCTCTCTATATATGCCTGGTGCTGGATCGATACCATTAAATTATCCATAAAGCACAATTAATTGTAATCACCATCAATGAATGGCAAACATCATGATTTAGTTATGTACCACAGACCACCAGGAGACAGCTAAGGTGGTTTCAGACATTTAAAAGCATATTAAGCTCTCTGTTGTGCAGTTTGTTTGATTAAACTGGCTTGGCAGGGGAGGTTTGGTTAAATTTATCTCACCAGGTGGAGGGTATCGTTCTGGGCTCAACATTAACTTTTATAGGCACTTGTCAAGTAGGGCAGGTAAATTTTAATTTCTACTGCCTGACACCATTTTGACCCGCCCTCAAAGGTGTGAAAGAATGAATATGAAACTGTTTTCCTGCTACAGCTTTATCTGTACTGTTGTAAAAATATTCAATTACCCTTACAGTGTTATAGTATTACCCTGAAGTTACATGATGAAATTTTACCTGTCGTGTAGGGCACGCACACTCTGATTTTTACCTGCCCTTCAGCCATTTTGAATTTTTTTACCTGCCTGAGGCAGTAGGTCAGCCCTTAATGTTGAGC
>OZ012686.1:26202310-26322950 GCA_963942565.1 Maea johnstoni
CAGGTCTCCTGCACACGTCTGCATTGTTTTCGACCTGTTACTAGTTTGTTTCCGTTTATTTTGGCAAAACAAACTATGACTTTGGATGACAGACCAAAATAACCAAAGAGGGACCTGGAAGAATGGAATTATTACGGTTCAACACTGATCAAGAATTCCGTTTTTCATAGAGGGGATCTAACATTTCAGGGGAAGGTCACGAATAGACTGGTGCAATCTGTCAGGCGTCACACCATAAAGTTTGGTCGTCATATTATTATGCACGCAGGCTGAGCAGGTTGTTGTATCGGGAACCACCTACGCCGCTCTACGGATCATCTTCAAGGAGCGAAAATGTTGCGGCGGTTGAGTAGCGTGACCAGCAACAAGGAGCCGGAAGTTCACGAGAATTTCATCGATGGCTTGAAAAAGATCTACAAGAGCAAGCTTCTGCCTCTCGAGGAACACTACAAGTTCCACGACTTCCATTCGCCCCCGCTGGAATGTGGCAATTTCGAGGCCAAGCCGATGATTCTCCTGGTGGGCCAGTATTCCACAGGTAAAACCACTTTCATCCGATACCTCCTTGAGAGAGACTTTCCCGGAATGCGTAGCGGCCCCGAGCCCACCACCGATCATTTTATAGCGGTCATGTCGGGTGACACGGAGGGAGTTATACCTGGAAATGCCCTCGTCTCAGATCCGAACAAACAGTTCAGACCTCTCTCCATGTTTGGCAATGCTTTTCTGAACAAGCTGCAGTGCTCGCAGGTACCCAGTCCCGTCCTGGACAGTATATCCATCCTGGATACCCCCGGTATCCTTTCCGGTGAAAAGCAGCGGATCTCGCGAGGATATGACTTCAGTGCGGTCATAAAGTGGTTGGCGGAAAGGGTGGATCGTGTAATCCTACTCTTTGATGCTCATAAACTGGACATATCGGACGAGTTCCGTGGTGTCATCGAAGGTCTGCGTGGGTACGACGATAAGATCCGGATCGTTTTGAACAAAGCGGACATGGTGGACCACCAGCAGCTTGTTCGGGTGTACGGCGCCCTCATGTGGTCACTCGGGCGAGTTCTGGGTACGCCTGAAGTGGCACGCGTGTACATTGGGTCATTCTGGGACAAACCTGCCGCGTACACGGAAAACAGGAAGCTGATCGAAATGGAGGAGCAAGATTTATTCAATGACCTTCAGACTCTGCCAGGTAACTCTGCCGTCAGGAAATTGAATGACATGATCAAGAGGGCCAGGTTAGCCAAGGTGGGTACTTGTTAGGTCTAAACCTTCATCAGAACAATTCCTTCAGTCCATATCTCAAACCTGAAGTGAGGAGACTGCATATAGTCTTAGCCAGCAGGGTGTCTGGGCGTCATTCAAACACCCAAACCCTCAAAAATCATCCTTCAGGACACCGAAATTCTATTGTGAGGAATTTCTATAAATATCAATTTAGAACATTTGATTGATTTTTTTTCCACCTAAATATAAATCCCATAATGCTGTATAATTAGGATATCCTGGATTATTCTCAATAAATAATTATAATTAATCTGAGCACATTATGGTCTCCCTTGAAAAATATAGGATGCCCAGAAATTTTATAATTGCCAATTTTGAGCACCCAGTTTTTGAATCGTGGCAGACCCAGTATGTAAGCAGACCCTTCCATTTTATAGAGGTGGTCCCTAGAATAAGAGGTGATATTTAGTAATTTTATGATGAAAATTCTCATGCTGCTTATTATGTGCCCTTCTTCATAAAAGAAATCCTCTAAAGATAACTATATATCAGATCTCAAGTTTGGATCTCATAGCATGGGGAATGTTTAGGCTTAAACGAGAGAAAGTTGTATTTAGACTAAGAAAATGCTTAAATCTGGGTGTGAGCTCTACACATGTTTTATTTCCTTTTATGTGAAGAAGTTGTCTTGATTTCATGACATAAGGATAGGCATTGAGAATTGGAATAAAAACTGCAGAGAATTTCCTATGCTACAGCGAAATAGTTATTTTGCCAGCTTGCACACTATCTAACCATCTTTGTAAATCAGGAAATCAATTGTCATTCCTTTTTCCCCTGGACTTCACTGAAAACTGCTCATTTATTTCCTCCAACCGTGCGGTCCCCGGGAGGAAAGACTAATGCTGTTTTCTGATGGAGATGAGATAGGTCCGCTCTCGCAGATGGATGGTCTTTAATCATTTTGATTGGCCGCTACTGATTGTTCAGATAGAGGTCTATTCGTCGGGTAGAAATACCAAATTGCGTGGGAGTAACGCTATTATCACATGGACCAAGATGAGGAAAAGATTTTGTTGGGAGTTTTTATTCCTAATTTTGAGTGTGATTTTCCACGATATTTAGGCTAAATCATGACTAGCTATTTGTTGTTAATAGACACCCTAGTACCTTGCAAAATCCACCCATCAACTGCAAGTCACTGGCAACTTTTTCACATGCCTCGAGACAGTTCTGGAGCAATGGCCCCTTGGTCAGTGTTAAGAGACAGCAAGCACTTAAGCCAAGAAAAAAATATAGTATGTTTCCTGTAACAGTCTAAAAAATAGAGTAGGTAGGTCGGCAAAAAAA
Organism: Maea johnstoni; assembly: GCA_963942565.1. Taxonomy (NCBI): domain Eukaryota; kingdom Metazoa; phylum Annelida; class Polychaeta; order Spionida; family Magelonidae; genus Maea; species Maea johnstoni. The sequence goes on from OZ012686.1 coordinate 26,204,885, forward strand.
CAATTTTTCGTTAATTTATTTTCAGTTTTAGGCATGTTTTGCGGCAAAAACTTTAGGGTAGGGATTTTTTTGAATAAAAACTTGTTAGGGTAGGGTTACAGGAAACAAACAACTTTTTTAGGCCTTACTGAGCAATGCTCTAGATTACTCAGCTCCCATGATGGCAAGTGTCTTTCGAATAAGGAATAAATCTTTTTCAGAGTTCATGATAGTGATGATGGGTGTGATTTCATATTTGTGATATCAGTTCTGGCAAGAATGTCCATATTTGCTATGCCTCACCCCATATATGTGTATACTATGAGATAGATTCATTTGTTGATGCTTCAAATAGTCTATGGTTAAAGAGCTGTTTAAATGAACCAGCAAAAGGTCTTAAATCAGTTTTTCCTAGTAGGGGGCAAGTTTCTTAAGCTGCCCTTTTCTGATATGAAACAATTTCAAGAACATCTAACGTGATCTAAATTAACAAGTCAATGTCAGGCATATGAACTGTTTTGGGTCATTTCTGTATATTTTCTCAAGAAGTTGCATTGATTAGCACAAGGATGTTTGGATCTGAGGAGCTCCTGTCATTTTCCAGTGAGATGGAGCTGGGATTGTAGTGGGCGAGTATTTGTTATGGGTGTTAAATCACGCGTCTTGCTAATGTTAAAGCAATGGTGTCTGATCCGGGAGCTATGCTGTAGGTCCTGGAAGCTGGACTGATGTAGTGATGTACTGAACCTATTCACATCTGGAGCATGACGTATACTAGGAATTTGTATTTTGTAATTTTTACAGTTACATAGAGCTTAGACCACAGGAAGTGTTTTATTCTTTTTATCAACACCCTTTCATACCAGTAAAAACACTAGGAAATTGTATTTTGGAATTTCGTTTATCATCACTCTTTTGGACGTATTAAGTTTAATGCTGATATACTGAACCTATTCACATCTGGAGCGTGACGTATACTAAGAATTTGTATTTTGGAATCTCTACTGTTACAGTATATACTAGAGCCTAGAGCACAAGAAGTGTTGTACATATTGGTTTAAACTCTTTCATAACAGGAAAAACACTTGGAACTTGTATTTTGGAAATTCCTTTATCATCACTCTTTTGGCCATATCAAATTGTGTCTTGCCGATAATATTAGTGGTGGTGGAAACCTGAAAACCTCTGCCTGAAAGTTGTTGATAATGCTGTGATTGACATTTCTTCATCAAATATTTCCTTATTAAAGTATGTATGCTTTTGACAAATTTGATCCAAAATATCAGGCTGCTTTTGACCGCTGTGAGCATTAATGGGTTAAATATTTTTATGTGTGTATCAGTTACATAGAGCTTAGAGCTAAGGAAGTGTTTTATTGGTTTAAACCCCTTAAAACCAGGAAAAAACACAGGGTCTTATACCAGTCTTATGAAAATATCTTGATAATATAGAAATATTTTAACCCTTATGCTGATGGTGGCTTATTTGGCCAATACAAAATGATGCAGAAAAACCTAAAAAATGATTGGAACCCTGGCACATGGATACTCATCTGAGAGTATTCAGCGATAGCTATCCAATGAATACCAACATGACATGGTTTAGATGGTTTTCAAAACTCTTTGCTCCCTTGTGATTCAGATGAAAGTAGCCTCAGCATGGGAAGGGTTTAAGTAATATTTGATCCCTGTTAGATTTAGCAACCCCTCTTCTAAAACACAGAACAAGTATTGCTTCATACATGATGAGTTTTGTTATATATTGGCTTCTCTTGTGTGTACTCCAGATGCAAATACTGGTTTCACTGTATATGATAGTCCATAGGAGGTTGGCATGGAAGTGCTGACATGTAAACCACGGGATCAAGATCAGTGCGAGTAGTTCATGGGGCAAAGTACATTCTTATTAACCCTTTCACAACCCACACACACAGTCTGTTACGAATGAAAATACCTCTTACCCAAAGGATCATCCAGAGAAATGTTTCAATGATAGCTGATGTTCATGATGGGCTTTTTCAATCCTGCTTCAAATATTTTTATAATTTTACATAATTCTGATATCATAAGTTATGTTTTAAGTTGTTAGACCATGTGTGTATTCCAAATGCAAAGGGGTTTATTTTAGAGATTTTGGCCTAAAGGATGACTCAGTAGAGCCATAATGTGCTATTTCTAGATTGAAATAGTGCATGAGAATGTTTTGAATATATTTTTCAAACATTACTCAATTTAGCTATGATAAGTTATGAGACCATGTCGGTACTTAAGATGCAAAATGGTTAATTTTAGAGATTTAGGCCAATAAGATAACTCAATAGACACATTGTGCTATGTTTAGCTTGAAGTAGTGCATGAGAATGTTTTGAATATATTTTTCTAACATTACTCAATTCTGATATGATAAGTTATGAGACCATGTCAGCATTTCAGATGCAAGATGGTTAATTTTAGAGATTCAGGACAAGAGGATGACTCAATAGACCCATTGTGAAATGTTCAGCTTGAAGTGGTGCTTAGGAATGTTTTGAATATTGCTGGAGTAGGATTTCCTGAATTGTTTTATTGTTAGTCATGAATTTTGATGTGCATGTCTATACATATCTTGCCTGGCAGCTCACTTACAATGTGTGGGTGGAAAGACATTGTTTCTATTGGAATCAGTGTTTGTGTATAATTGCTTTAAATCATAAATATTGAAGACGTAATGTTTCTATTTGAATCTGTGTTTATGTATAATTACTTAAAATTTTAAATATTGAACTGTATAACTTACATATTATTATGAGAAAGTTGCCATGACTCGGGATAGGGTGGTGGTTTCTGTTGGGTACTCTAGTTTGTTCCACTACTTACTTCTTACAACTGTCATGACTTGCAGCTGCAATATGGCAGAAAAAGTGACAATACAAAAAATCCAAATTCCTGAGAGTATAAATAGCTATGTGTTAGAGTGTCAGCATGCAGTGAGTGCTTCAAGTCCCCAAAGAAATTCCAAACTCCCTTCCTCTATGAATGACTTATATAGAGGGGTGTGAGGGTTCTCGTGTTCAATGCCTTAGCCAGCAGGGCATCTGAGTGTCATTTGGACCCCCACACCCTCAAAAAAAACCACATCAGGATACCCAATCTTTTTGTGATGAATTTCTAGAAATACCAATATCAAGTTAATAATTTTGATATTTTCATTTCAATGTGAATACTAGGACATTACCTTAAAAGTATTATTCATTCATTCTTAGCAAGAAAATGTATCTTTCTGGTAGTAAATCGAAGATATTATAGTCTCCCTGAGAATATTGGAGGGCCAAAAATGTTGTGATAATCCATTTTGTGCACCCACTCTAAAAATCCTGGCTAAGACTATATGCTCATGTCTCCTTTCAAGATTAGCATCAGCAATATTTGGACTTCTGGTTTATTGGTGGTTCACAGTCATACTGCAATGAGTGCTCCTTATTAAGGGGTGCTTAGGGGCAATCTATCAAATCACCTTGAGTTGGTCACCAGTAGTATTTGGGCCTGAAATCCAACTTTGGATGCAACGCCCCCAATGAGAGCATCTTATGAAGGGGTGCTTAGGGTCAATCTCAAAACCACTATGAGTAGGTCACCAGCAGTGTTTGAGCCTTAACTCCAACTGTTGGTGCCACACCCTTTATGAGAGCACCTTTTTGTAGTGGTGTTGATGGGCAATCTATCATTAAATCACCCGGAGTTGGTCACCAGTAATATCTGGACCTTAAATCCAACTATGGATACCACACCCCCAATGATAGCACCCTTTGTTAGGGTGCTGAGGGGCAATCTCAAAATCATCATGAGTAGGTCACCAGCAGCAGTATTTGAGCCTTAACTCCGACTGTTGGTGCCACGCCCCCAATGAGAGCACCCTGTAGAGGGGTGTTATGTGGAGACCTGTCAGCATTGGCTGTTAGTGGGTTATTTTTGGCCTCCTGTTTGGGTTTGGCCCACTTATAGCGGCACCCCGGCAAGAACGGAAATATGTTTGCTGGCATTTGTGCTAATCTCTGTGATGATATCCAAGGGGAAAGGTCTAAAGTTATAGATATTCTGAGCTTAGTCTTAGCCAGCAGGGCGTCTTTTGGACATCCAAACCATTTAGGATTTGGGTCTCCAGAAAAATCCCAGATGCGAATATTCAAGGGGATTTACTAGTATGCATGAGTGGGTTAGGTATCCAGAATTTTATAGCCTGAAGGTCAGGCAAGCTTGTGAGCTGATTGAGAATATGATATAAGCACTATGAACCATTTGGGTGGCTCTTGAATAGCCCACAGCCACCGAGCCAGTATCTGGGCATCACTTTGACACAAAAAACAAATGCAGACATCCAAATATTTTGGTCAGAAGTAATATTGTCAATTTAAAGTATAGAATTCAGAAAAGAAATTCTATGTCAGTCAAAAGTAAGATTTTTAGCGAGAGTCAGACCTTGCATTCTCATGAGAAGTATGTTCGTGTTTATTATTGTTATTTGATGAAAATGGTGTCTTCCACATTTAGGATTTTCACTTAGGTTTTATGATTGCCTATTGCCAAGCTCGCGATAGTTAAGATATTATTAGGTTGAGGAAATCCCCAGGTCGGGGAGGGTTTCCACCATCAGCTCACAGACTATTTGTTTAAGAGTTCTTCAAACAGCCTATAGTGGTATTGTGTTGCGTATGCCACCCTGGTATGTGTTTTAGTATAAAGTTTAGTTTAAGAGTTCTTCAAACAGCCTATAGTGGTATTGTGTTGCGTATGCCACCCTGGTATGTGTTTTAGTATAAAGTTTAGTTTAAGAGTTCTTCAAACAGCCTATAGTGGTATTGTGTTGCGTATGCCACCCTGGTATGTGTTTTAGTATAAAGTTTAGTTTAAGAGTTCTTCAAACAGCCTATAGTGGTATTGTGTTGCGTATGCCACCCTGGTATGTGTTTTAGTATAAAGTTTAGTTTAAGAGTTCTTCAAACAGCCTATAGTGGTATTGTGTTGCGTATGCCACCCTGGTATGTGTTTTAGTATAAAGTTTAGTTTAAGAGTTCTTCAAACAGCCTATAGTGGTATTGTGTTGCGTATGCCACCCTGGTATGTGTTTTAGTATAAAGTTTAGTTTAAGAGTTCTTCAAACAGCCTATAGTGGTATTGTGTTGCGTATGCCACCCTGGTATGTGTTTTAGTATAAAGTTTAGTTTAAGAGTTCTTCAAACAGCCTATAGTGGTATTGTGTTGCGTATGCCACCCTGGTATGTGTTTTAGTATAAAGCAGGCACCACAATGAGATACTCAGGCCAACAGAATACACCCAGCCAGTCTGCTGTAAATGATTATCTACACTTGGAGGCCTTGACATGCTGTGAATAACAAGGAGAAGCTATCTGGTGCTCCATATGTGTCTACCCATTCATGCCTGTAGGGACAAAAAAGCCTCAAAATATCATGAATTTTGGTGATATCTTAATAAGAAAGGTATAAATATTCAGAAAATATTTGAAACCTAAAACTCTCCTTCAAATAGTTTGTGACATTATGCATAGATACATATCGGGTGTCAAGGCATCATTTGGAAACTCAAAATTCACACATGACAACTATTTTTGTGAGGAATTTCTAAAGATTTCAATATCAAGCAAATAAAATAATATTTATGCCTTAATATGACTCTCATTAGATAAATAAAACACTTATATTATTGTTTATGGTTCTTTGATTTGGTCCCTATGATAATAGGATGACCAAAAAACTTCTCAATTGTCAATTTTGAAGACCCAGTTTCTAAATCCTGCCTAAGGCTGAAAACACTAATCGGTGGAACTGGTGCCATCATGGTTGGTGGGGTCGGTGGTGAGCGGCTTATGATAAAGTCTAGTCTGGATCAGTCTGCTCTCCTCTGGTTGCCAGGAAAAGCCACTCTTATCAGGAACTGGAACGCTGCATGGCAGTGATTTTGAAACAATGCCTCAGATAGATCCTGTATTAATTAGCCCTTCTGATGTCACATATGCATATATATATATATATATATATATATATATATATATATATATATATATATTAGTGATGGGACGATGATCGACTGTAGTCGAAAGTCGTCAGCAAGTTAACAGTAACCAATTAATCGGCTGGAGACTTTACACCTAATTGTTAGTCGGTATAATAGCCCATTAAGCCAGCCCACATCCTCTAAGGTCAAAGGGTTCCTTGCCAGATATCCCACAGAGAAAGTTGCTTGTCTCACATACTGACCTACTGGCCTGTTTATACCTTCTAAGAGCCAGCACTGTAATAGGTCTAGTATTGGTCATGCAAGTAGTAAGTAATAGCATACCAAGAAGTATACCTACTGACTCTGATAAAAACTGGGGTACTGAGCAAACTAGATATTTCAGATTCCTTCTAAATGTAGAAATATGAGTTGGATGAAATGTGTTCTATGATGTGTCTTTCATTATTTTTCTAAAGACATCTTTTAATGCCTTCATACATATTGTAAAAAGTATTTTGATTTATTAGAATACTGGTAATTTGTCTCTAAGTTACTGAATAAAAATAAGAAAGAAAACATACAAGTATATCTAACCTGCACTGTTTACATGTATAATCCTTCATAGCATAAATCAAAAACACTTGAGAAAGTTTGATGCCAAGATAGAATAGATAATTTGAAATAGTACAATATTATGATAAGTGTTAACATGCTAAACTTAAGCTTTGACAAGCAAACATTCTCATGAAAGTGCGATGAACCGATTAATCGATGATAGTCGGTTGGCCTAGCTGACTGATGATCGGTTGGGAAAATTCAACTGACTCCCACCACTAATATATATATATATATATATATATATATATAATATATATATATATGTATATATATATATATATATATATATATATATATATATATATATATATATATATATATATATATATATATATATATATATATATATATATATATATATATATATATATATGTATATATGTGTGTGTGTGTGTGTGTGTAGGAATAGTAGGCTAGAGAGCCATGCTTGCAAGATGATAAAATTAATTCAAGAAGATACAAACCAGTGTGAAGAGTAAGAGACCATCCAAAAACCTTGACAATCAAAATGTTCCCAATTTGAGGTTCATTTTAGTATATGTCCCATGTTTATGGTTAACCAATTTTTACTTTTTAAGATCCTTTTTGAGGATCATTCTAAAGGTATTTGAAGAGTTAAAATCAGAACTAAATTTATAAATCTCCATCAAATATTTTGTGTGTGGATACTTTGTTTCAGAGTTATTTTAAATAACATATCATAGATCCAGAGGAAATAGCCAGGCACAAGTGGACTAATCCAGTATACAAGCATGATTTGGTTAACACAAGTTTCGTACACTTTAGCCTCATTTGATTTTTGTGGTTAAACATATGTATTGATATCATGTTCACTTCAACGAGCCAAGAAAAACAGGCCCCAGGCTGTGAAGTATGTAGAGTTCCATACCAATATTCCTCTGAACTCTAACTTGAACACTTTTGCATCATGCTTGCACACAACTTTTGAAGTTAATTTCAGTTGATTTCAAAATTATTCAAAACAAAATTTAAGAGGAATTTTAAAACATCAACAGGAACAACAACTGCAAACCAACGTATCTCCAAATGTTGGTATTTTGTCAATATATATTCATATGATCAAGACCATGCCTGCTCAGGATGTGAATTGGTTAACATGCTCTAGCACAGGTTTCTCATAGAAAGTATCGTTTGGAAGCGTTGTACTTAAAGGAACATTAGTTTGTATTCTGTTTAATATTTCACCTTTTACTATGTTTTCCTTAAGATGCCTTCATTATTAAGATATTCAGAACAATTGGAAGACCTTTTTGTGATGCTCCAGAGATGAAAATTAAATTGAAGATGAAATTGTCAATCTTTAAAAACTCATGTTGATAACTTGGAAATTAAGAATGATTTTACAAAATATTTGAAGGAGAGTTATTGGTACTGTTCTGATTAATAATTCTCCTTCAAACGTATTATCCAATTATCAACACTAAAGATTTCTCCAAAGTTGTCCAGCTGCATCAATGGGTTAATTATAAATATAGGTTTAGTATGGGTGTGTATGTTACTAGAAGAAGAACATCTTTGAAGCTTGGAGTTGTTCAAGCCCCAATTATAAGCTGGATAAGATAATCCTGTAAGAGAGGGCTTGTATCTGACCTGTACTTCCTGGAGCAATTCATTTGGTTTTATCAATGTGTATTCCCACCTCCCCAACAGTGGTGTCCAAATATGGAGGTCCTGGAGCACAGACATCCTTTCTAGCAAAAATAAAGACCAATATCAATCGAGCTTCTCTAAAATTTGAATATTGATTTGAATATTGATTGAAGGTTGTGTCTTTTCGCACGCTTTTAGGCCTCTGTTGCACGATGATGCGACTGTTGGACACCCCTGCCCAATACAGAACTAGGTTGGCCTTATGATTATGAGTGTGCTACTCGGGCCATAGTCTTAGCCGATAGGTATCTGGGTGTCATTTGAACACCCAAACCCTCAAAGATCGCCCCTCAGGACACCCACATTATTCAGCGAGTGATTTCTTAAAATGTTTATAGTTGTAAGCTGAGTATATTGGGATCTCCCTGGAAAAATAGGACCCCTAATATTTTCATATTTTCCAATTTTGGGCACTCAATCCTAAGACCCTTCTCTGGGCAATACAATTTTCTTTAACATTATCCCAGTAGCCCTCTGCTACTTTGGGTATTGAGTTTTTTCTGACAGTAGTCCTATGTTACCCTTAAGTTGAAGATATTGGTTCTCCCTTGGACTGAGACTATTCTGCACTTCATATGAGTGTAGATACTCCTACCAGACCAGCCCTAGTGGGCCAGCATATAGCAGCTGTGTTTGGCAATAACATGGGGTAACAGTCCAAGCTGAAATGTTTGGAAGCTTACACAAATATCATTAGTGTCTGAGGGAACCTGCCAAACTAAACCACTAGCGTCTGGTATTAAGGGGCTACTGTGGCCAGTGAAAAACCTGGTAATGATTGGCAGTTCTCGGTGGAAACATGGTAGCCATGCCTCTGTAAGGCTGGCCGCAAGGAAACCTCCTTATGCTTTATGCAGGGACTAGCCAGCAGAGTGTCTGGGGACATCATTTGCACATCCAAACTCTCCGAAATCACACATTTATTGCAAGGAACTTGTCAATTTTAAGCAAAAAGTTCAACTCAGTATAATATCCATGACATTGCATATAGTATAATGCTTTTCCTCATTAAGTTAATACATGTTTATGGTTATATATCTTAATTTGTAAGTGGTCTCACTAGAAAAACAAGAGCCCAAATTTTTACAACTGCCAATGTTGGCCGGCCAGTTTTTAACTGATTATAAAGACCTTGTGCTCAAAGCAGAACTCCAAGCAGGGGAAACATAAACAACCATTATGAGCATGAACCGATAAAACTGGTGCCTTCCTAGATCTTCATCACTCTACTGCCTTTGGGAAATCCATGCTTGTTACCTCACCTGCTTTCTTCTACCAATTACAGAAATGTGCTCAATACTATAAAAGTTACAGGTATAGTGTGTGAAGTGGGGCTCGTTGAACCCATAAATAACCAAAAACACATATTAAAACAGCAATATCTTTGTTTCATTTGCAAGGTTTTCTGTATAGTGATCGGACTGTGTAAAACATTGCTTGTTGTTGTAAAAGAAAAAAAGGACCCACCACTCAGTACCAAGCTAGTAAGTTAATACCTGTAAACTGTTGAAGTCAGCTTAACTAAGCCTGCATTTGTAAATGACGCTGATTGCAGTGTTTGCACTAGTATTTGGGTTTTTCAACATTGATATTCATACTTTCGAGTTAGCAAATATGTGATCCCTTGTCAAATGAAACTTGGAAATAATTAGGAATTCCTAAAATATTGTTAAGAAAAATAAGAATTGTCTATGAATTAATTCCCAGGACTTTTTTTTCTTATATTTCATTTGTATTCATCTGTATTCACAAAACCTAATTCTAATGTATGTGTGCACTAGTGGTGAGTCGAGCGCTCGAAAGCTTGAGTATTCGCTCATTCCTCCCGAGATTTTTGAGCACTCGAAACTCATTTTACAAGCTCGAAAAAAAACGAGTCAAAATTTTGGGACGATTCCCATCACTAGTGTACACATATTTAATTCAAATGTATTCACATCTTGGCTGTATTTGCGGATTCCTCATTAATTCAAGAGCTGTAGTTGTAATCTGCATGAGTTCGTATCTCTTGCCTGATTGCATTGTTGTGTAAGGCTGCATGGTCTTACTCTGCTATCCATCTAGACCTAATTAGTTTTCCATTTCCCATGGCCCCATGAGACGTGTGTACTTGCACTGACTCAGTAGTAAGTCCCTGGTTAGCTTGAGTTCCACTATGTGATGTAGAGTAACAAGAAGAGGAGCCATTATCAAGAGCACAAGGATGCAAAGACATTTGAAAATCATCTAAACCGTCATGTTGGTATTGATTGGATATCTCTCGCAGAGTACTCTCAGATGAGTACCCATATGCCAGAGGGTTTCAGTCATTTTTCAGCTTTTTTACATAATCTTGTGTTGGCAAAATTAGCCACCAGCAGCATAAGGGTTAACAGCAGAGAATAGCTATTATCGAGCATCATCTACCAAAATGTGATTGTTATTATGGTTCAGGATCAAAACCTGGAATATTTGCATCCCATGCCTGATAGAATGCCTAGAATTGTATTCCAATTATATATTGGGTATACTGTACCTTACATATTTTTGCCTTGGTTTTATTTTCCCTATATATCCTATCTGGGATATAGGCAGCAATATTTTGAATAGGCTGTCAAGTAGGGATGGGGACCGGAAACCCGGAACCGGTTCAAACCGGCCTGAGCATTGCGGTTAACCAGTCAAAAAACGGACCTCCCTCTAAACGGTTCGGTTTTCTATGCATGCTCAGGGTTCCTGGAGGCGTAATAAAACTGTCAGCACCTACCTCCTCGCTGGCCTCACAATGTCTGCCAAGCGCGACGATCAAACAGCCATTTCAAAATCTCTCAAGTCTGGTACCCTGCCCACTTTCACTATGCTCAGAAGCCTTCTGAGCGTAGAGAAAGTGCCCAGGGAGCTAGTATATAGGAACTTTCAAGAACTTTCCAGTTCAGGCAAGTTCAGCCACGCATTCCATTGCGTAGTTTCGTATCCAAGAAATGTCATTAATAAACCGTTTAGGAAACCGTGATAAAACCGAACCGTAGAAGCAAAACCGAGAACCGAACCGAACCGTAGAATTCTCAACGATCCCCATCCCTACTGTCAAGTAAATAATGCAAAACTACCAGATCTTGGGAAGTGAAAATAAATTTCTTACAGGTCTTATTGTGAGGAAAAATGTAACTAAGAACCAAACCAACAACTCTCCTTCAAATGTTTTGTCAATAAATGCTTGATTTCAAAGGCTCAATAGTCATACCTTTCAAGGGAACTCTTAAGCATTGATGGGTTAAGTTTGCAGTAGGATCTAGTATTGGTACTCTTGCAAGCCATCCTGTTCCCTAGTCCCTGTGAATATAGTCTTCCTTCAACTCTCCGAAACAGCTGCCACTTTCCATCTTCATAGTGATATAAATTCTCAGAGTCATTAGATTAGAACTTCATTTCTGTGGAAGTAATTCCATGTTCCAATAATCACTCCCTCTTCCCGTTCCTTGGTTAGGTCCCATAAGATTAGGAGTCTACAGGGTAATGCAGTTGCAGCAATTCTCTGAATTGAACCATTTACCCAGATTTTTCCTGACATCTGAAAAATCAATGGAAAATCTATGTTTTAAGACATCCTGTAATGATTAAAAGCATTGAATATTGTAGTTATTTTTGCAATTTCTTTTTTAAAGTGAAACTGGAAACTGGCCGTCACTGCTGTGCCAGTTTGAGGAATTTGGAATTTTCTAAATCACTTGCTCCGAGCGGGATTTGAACCCAGGCAGTGGTGAGAGTCAGCTAGCAGTCTGTGGCAATGCTGTAGACCACACAGCCATCAGGGCAGGTCCTCTTGTTTGAGTATTACCTTGAAACAATTCTTTACTTTCAAGCCATAACGATAGTATTGTTACAGTTAACTCATGCCTGAGGCATATGGTAAAAGTGACTTTCCGTTATTTTGTAGTTTCCCTTTATAACTATCAAATACTGGCTAGCCACAGTTAAGGCTTATTTAACAGATAAATGGAAATAACATTCTCCTATGAAAAGTCTTTGTAAAATGCTTTTTGCTGTATACAGACGGAGGAATTTGAAATTTCAAAATAGTCACTATTTAGCCTAAATTGTGACTATCCAGTTGTAAGCTGTGCAGGAAACCAAAGTTCCCGGCAAAAACTACCACCTAACCCTAAGTCACTGGCAACTTACTCACACACCCTGATCGAGATTTGAACCTGTATTGTGGTGAGAGATAGTAGGCAGTCAGTGGCAATGTCTAGAACCCCACGACTATTGGGGCAGGCCCTGTATACATGGAGCATTGATAAACAAGGAAGTGGGTAGTGTGGGTAAAACTGAGATGCCATACACCAGACTGGTTTGAGAAGATATGATCGAGTCACTAGGATTTCCCTGCCAGACAGCTAACAACAAGTTCATGGAAACTGTTTATCTATAGGTACAATGGGCAGGACCTGTAGATAATAGCATAATTATAGATACTGACCTCTTGAACCTATCCATGCTTTCAGTGATTAGGATTGTCTATTTTAGTAGTTCATTGAGATCTGAGCAGTTTTTAGAAAATATTTTAACCCTCCCAATGCTGAGGCTTCGTCCAAAGCACAATGATGCGAAGAATTTTATAAAACGCCTAAACCCTGTCATGTTGGTATTAATTGGATAACTCACTGATTGCTCTCAAATGAGTACCCATTTGCCAGGGTTTCAGTCATTTTTCAAGTGTTTTGATTCATTTTGTAATGGACAAAATTAGCCAACAGCAGCATATGGGTTAAGGAATGTTGATGTGAACCCAACACAATCCTCTGAAACAAATATTTTGTGAATTTATTTCAATTTCATTTATTTTGTGAAGTTATTTTCAAAAGCATCAAAGGTGTTGATAACACTTATTATGAAGTACTCCAGGTGTGAATTGGTTAACACGGCTCTTGAAAGATATTATCTGTATCTTTAGTTATTAAAAAATATTTTGGAATAAAAGATGAATAGAGGAAATATTTAATATTTGTTTGAAATCACCAAAATAGTTGGGTCATTTTGGCCTACTACACGCTTAAATGGGAGAACTTGAAAATTTTGTTGTATCAGATCTAAAAACATGGTTCTATCTCCAGCCCCATATTGTACCAGGATACCATATGGCTTTGCTACAAGTAGAGTTCGGAATCGGTCACAATTTTCAAGAGCGATCATCGGCCCATCTGAACGACCGATGATAGATTAATAATCAAAGTTGTATATATGTGCAGTTTTCCTTTGGCAGTCTTGGCTTGTTCATGAGTACTTGGCTCCAATTTTGTAAAGGAGCTAATCTTACTCTCTTTAACCCTTTCATACCTGGAGATCTACTTGACTAGTAGCAGTTTTGGCTGATACGGGTATGAATGGGTTAAATACCCCTTGAACCCCTTAGTTTTACTTGTAACAGTACTGCCTGATATTAATTAATATTTTGCAGGCTTTAGTAGAGTCCCTCACTTGATCAAAAGGCTATTTCTAGATGCAATTTTATTTTTTTCAAAAAACTTAAAAAATAGTTGATCTTATGAAATTGTCATCGATCATCAAAATTAGAGGTTGAATGAGTGATTAATCAGCATGTCCGATTAATTGGACAACCCTTAGCTACAAGTCTCAATAACATATTTTTGAGTTCTCAATGATACTACCCTGAGTAGATTTTAGCCCAGGTTTAGGGGAGCCACACCATGCTTACCATCTAGTTCTGTAATTGCATTGTACCCATCTTCCTCAGCCTGAGAACCAGGCTTAAGGATACCATATGATAGAAGTCATGGCAGATAATGATAACACATATCACACCGGCAGAGGCAGGGACAGTCAGTGACTGTAAATCAATCTAAATATAACCTGCCATGATTACTAGGTTGTGGCTAAAGCTGAAAAAGTATGGATTCTGGACCAGTGTTTATCTAATTTAACCCATTCTTTCCTCAAATTGCCAGAATATATATTTGAAAAGAGAATTGTTGGGCTAAGGACTCATATTTTGCCTACTGTGAAACAGGAAAAATAATCTTTTGTCTATCTGCAAAAGTGGCAACTACTGGTGTGTGAAATTAGTTTAGCACAACTGTTTATAACGTTTAAGTGTGACAACATCAGGAAATCAAGGTTACTCACATTTCAAAAAAATCAGATCTATGTATAGTATGACTATGCAATGTGATCATTTATTCACTTACATCTCTGATACTTAATTATGCCTATAATTTTGGGATTGAGTATATATGACTTTCAGGATGACTTAACAATAGGAGTAGTTGATTGTAAATGTCCTGGTTAACATTTCTCCAAATATTTTCCTCAACATGCATTTGCCTGCAAGATTTCATCAAAATGTTCATGCTGTCTTTGTTAACTGTGAAAAAAAATGGGCTAAGTTCTATATTAAGTTCACTATATGGCCACAATAAGATTTATTGTTCAAATAGTATGATCTACCTCCCATGGAGCATCTATGTTGATTCTCAGAAGCTAATGTTGTGCCAGCCATGTTTGAGTTTTTGTAAGGCAAGTGAAAGCTGGTAAAACTTGGCGAACATAAAGCAAGTAGGCTCAATTGGTTATGTTGGTCCCTGTGTTGTTCTTTACAATCTAATGCTTATAAATCAAAGGGCAACGGAATAGCTAGGATAACACCAGAGATAATTGACAAGCATTTTTGCTCATGATTAAATGTCATGACTTAGGTATCTACAGCTAATGACTCATACTAGGCAAAGATAGAGAAAGTAGAATCTGTTCCTTTTCCCAGCTCTTTAACTCATTCAAGCCCTAAATTATCCTGGACAATTAAACTGTCTGGTTTTACAATACTTTTGCAAATATCTTAAGAATTAAAGCATGTCAATTTTACAATTTAGCATGAATTTGCAAAATATATGGTGACAATTTGTTGGTTAGGTTCTAATCAGCATCTCTTTTCCACATATTTTCAAGCTGTGCTATCATCTAGGTGATATTCCCAAAATAACCAGGCCTTTTTGGAAGACTGCGGGCATAAATGAGTTAATGGAATTATAACCATACACATTTACATGCTTTGATCCAGATGACAATTTCTGGAGGAACTTTTAAGCATTCACTGGTTAATGGGGCTGGCCTTATTCTGAGTTGGTATAGGTTTAGGTTAAGTATAAAAAAAAATTAAAAATACTTGGCTGTTGGCTAGGCTAAGTGCAACCACATACTGGGAATGGCATTCTAGGCAGAAACATATGTGTGAAATGCATAGGATACACAGCAGTTATATAGGCCAACTAAGTGCAATGAATATACCAATAACCCAGTAGTGTCTGCATGCTCTGATTTAATCCATAACTACATTGTATTGATTTTGTTTGTAGCTTTTGGTAGGGCGCACCGATACAATTAAGAGGATATTTTCTTTACAAATATTGCAAAAGGAATGCATCAACATAGTTTTGGCCAGCAGGGCGTCTTGGCGTCCTTTGGACTACCAAACCCTTAAAAAGCACCCCTGTCAGGACTGCCCAAGTTTTTTGTGAGAAATTTCTTAGACATAGAAAAAACTTTTTAGAGTGAATTCTAGTAGGCATCATTGGGCAGAGGAGGAAAGTGGAGAAATACTGGACTTTAGCTTCAAGGGCGTCCAAAAGTAAGCATTCAAATTATACACTCAAGTTGACTTCCATCGGAAGCCCCATAGGACCAGTAACACCTAGGATTTACTGGTCCTGCAAATTTTTTACTGGTCGTAGAAGCCCCATAGGACCAGTAACATCTAGGATTTACTGGTCCTGCAATTTTTTCTATAACATAACAAGAAAAAACATTGCATAAAAATTCACCGACAGCATTTGTATTTTTTTATCTATATTATTATTCATTTATTTCAAAAACATTTGGGGACATTCTTGAGAGTAAGCTTGCTAACAAGAATGTTCCCAAATGTTTACTGGCCCTGTAGGAGTAGTTGTAGGTTTTTTTACTGGCCCGAAGTTGTTTTGGGGGATTTTTACTGGTCTTGGGCCGGCGGTCCAATGTTAGCGTCGAGCCCTGACTGTATAAAGAGACACGCTATCAATGAAGCATATTGATCTATGGCCAGTCAGCTGGATGGGCCGGATATGAGATTTGATACTGCGGAGAGCGAGATGGAATTCTGTTAAAAGCTTCAGGATATGTGTGTATGCCACTCTCTCACTCTGAAATCAATAGCGCCATTCAGCTATGACAGGCAGCTCCCAATAGTTCAGTCACTCAATGAAAGCCATATAGGAAATTGTCAGTCTGAGATTTTTGCTTGTGTTTGGAAAGTCAGCAAGGGCTTTTGGTGACTAACATAGTTTGTGCTGCTCCTTGAAATGTATCGGCTATGAAATTGACATACTGATCCTGAATAGCAAACCCTTAACCCATTTCTATCTGGATTACTCCCCTGGTCTGACTTCTTATAACATATATATATATAGGGTGATACTTAATTACTTATGTCAGTTGACTTCTGAAGAGCATTTATTCCTTGCTTTTGTTTGAGGGATATCTACAAAGTTACCAGGCTTTTTGGGATCAGCTTTTTATCAGAGTTTTATATCTCCTCACCGTCTTCAAAACATGGAATGTTTTGCATGATTCATGAATTCAGAGCAGAGATTCTATATCTCCTCACTGTCTTATGAACACAGAGAGTCTGGCATGACCCAGGAATTCAGAGCAGAGGTTCTATATCTCCTCACTGTTGTATACACATTGAATGTTTGGTGTGTTTGTACATCAATTTATTGTCTTATAAACACAGAATTGTATGGAGGATAATTCTCACAATTCTCTCATGATTGTGTATCCTCTCTTTACAGGTCCATAACATGGTATTGGAAGGATGTCCTTTTTCCTGTTTTCTCAGCATATTCTCATGATTATGTTTCCTTTCTTTCCAGGTCCATGGAATGGTATAAAGAATGTTCTTTTTCCCGTTTCCTCAGCATATTCTCATGATTATGTTTCCTTTCTTTCCAGGTCCATGGAATTGTATAAAGAATGTCCTTTTTCCCGTTTTCTTAGCATATTCTCATGATTGTTTTTTTCCTCTCTTTCCAGGTCCACGCCTACATCATCAGCCACCTGAAGAAGGAGATGCCATCGATGTTCGGCAAGGAAGCCAAGAAGAAGGAGCTGATCGCCAACCTGGGCCAGATCTACGAGAGCATCCAGCGCGAGCACCAGATCTCGCCCGGAGACTTCCCCAACCTGCAGCGCATGCAGGAGCAGCTGCAGCACCACGACTTCTCCAAGTTCCACACCTTGGAGAAGCGAAAGCTGGACACGGTCGACAAGATGCTCGCCGGAGACATCGCCCGACTCATGCAGATGGTCCCGCACGAGGAGCAGGTCCTGAACGACGCCCCTCCCGTAAAAGGAGGTGCCTTCGACGGCGTCGGAGACTCTCCGTTCAACATCGGCTCGGGCGAGGGTGCGGATAAAGGCCGAGGCGAGGATGAGTGGGTCGTCAACAAGGAGCGATACAAGGCGGATGATGAGTTCGATAGCCTCAACCCTATCAATGGAAAGATTACCGGCGCGGCGGCGAAATCGCAGATGGTCAAATCCAAGCTGCCCAATTCAGTGTTGGGTAAGATTTGGAAGCTGGCGGATGTTGACGCGGATGGCATGCTGGATGGGGATGAATACGCCCTTGCGCAGCATCTAATCCAGATCAAGCTCGACGGCCACGACCTCCCGACGGAATTACCCAGCCATCTAATACCACCATCCAAGCGCGGAATTTGTGAATAGGCATTCGGCGCCACCTATAGGATTTCATTCGAAGCCTAAGACTCTACCATCGCTTCATATAGGATTTTGATGTGGACAATCTAGTATCACCATCGAAGCGCAGAATTTGTGAATAGGCATTCAGTGCCACCTATAGGATTTCATTCGAAGCCTAAGAGTACCATCGTTTCATATAAGATTTGATGTGGATAGTGGGATTTCATGATCAAACATTTGCTGCCAGCCAAAATATTTAGTTATTGTGTGCAGCTCAAAGTCTCGGTAAAAAAGGTCTTTATATCGGTTAAGTGTTTCTGGGAGACATTCAGTCACTCAACTATCACTGAAGTAAAACACCAAAAAACATGTGCTTTATACATGTAATAACCTTATTATTTTGGGAGCAGTTGAATTTATTGCGAGGGATGACAAGCCCTGCTGCAATGAAAACTGTAGGACTGTAGGGGACAATTTAACAATTCCTCTTCCCTTACAAAACATTTTCATGCCAAAAAAAATGTTTTTGTTTCTGTAGGAATACACTTCCTTTCACAAATGTAATCCTCAAAATATTGTTTTCTCCACTGGACCTCTTGGTATATAACTATACAACAAAAGCCACTAAATTTCCTTCACATACTGTTTACTTTAGTTCTCATTGTGCTTGTTTTAACATTGCTGTGGAGATCTACACTGGGATCTGTAGGACTACTGCATCAAAATTTTAAAAAAATGATACATTAGTGTTAAATATACTTATCGATTGAATTTCTTCTGCATGGAAAGCTCTTAAGTCCATTTGATGCTCGTAGCAAAATCTTGCCAAGGTGGTCTCCCAAAAAGTTTATTTGTAATTGCATACATGTAAATGGCCATCTTGCACTAGTGATCCATCTATAAACTAATTGTTTCTTATGAGCAGAAGTGTTCACTTCATACTAAATGCAAAATCTGGGTTGGTGGTCAAACAAATGATTTCAGTTGGATTTAAATACAGGGAGTGTGTCTTGTACTAATGCTCCATCTAGTGGGAAAACTGTAGACTAATTAACTCTTATGAACGCAAGTGTTCGTGTCATACCAAGTGCAAAATCTGGGTCGGTTGTCTTGTTGTGATTACTTACAAGAAAGGGTCTTGTACTAGTGCTCCATCTAGTGGGAAAATGGTAAACTAATTGATTCTTATGAGCGGCAGTGTTCACTTCATACTGAGTGCAAAATCTGGGTTGGTGGTCTAACTAGTAAATTTAGTTGTAATTATGTACAAGGAAAGATCTTGTACTAATGCACCATCTGGTGGGGAAATTGTAAACTATTTTTTTTCTTAAATACGGAAGTGTTCTCTTCATATTAAGTGCAAAATCTGGGTTGGTGGTCTAACAAATGAGTTCATTTGGATTTACATACAGGGAGTGTGTCTTGTACTAATGCTCCATCTAGTGGGGAAATTGTTAACTAATTGATAGCTGTAGATTTTCATTAGGTACAAACTCTGGGATAGGTGGTCTCTAAATTTGTTAGTTTGGAATCACATGCAAGGAAGCTCCATCTGGAAAGGAAATTGGAAACCTATGAATATTCTGAGGGTATGGAGAGTACCGTACTGGTGCTCTATCTGGTAGGGGAATAGTGAACTTATTGATTGTACCTCACCAGTGCTCCGTCTGGTGGTAAAATGATTAACTAATTGATTGCTATTTTCACTATGTGTGAAATTACTGTAACTTGTTAGCATAACCTGTTATGCATGATTTAAATTGGTAAACTTTTAATTTGAGTGATTTGCTGAACACCAGTGGTTCTTTAATGAATATGCAAACAAAGTGAGTGTAACAATGTTATTATTTTATTTTGCATCACAATTTTCCAGTGTCCAAACACTACTTATTTGTATATCTCTTAGTATGTGAATGGCTTCTTAAAGTCCCTCCAAAACCACTACGACTAAGTCATGGGGTTACTTTTGTGTAGGCTATAAATAATTATTTGACTTGCAATATGTTATATGAATAATGTAATTTCCCACAAAATATACAGTGCAGATTGACCTTGCAAAAATAGGAAAATTAAAAATATCAGTGTGATGTACTAACAAATACACATTTGAAGTACTTTTCGCACCTTAATGATCCTTTATTCTGCTATGCTATATCATAATCTCTGTCCACAATGGTATTTGCATAGCACTTGGCAGAATCTTGCATTTTTATTTAGTTTCAACCAATCGAAAAAAAGAGGCAAAAGGAATCTGAATGATCCATTAATTAATATTCGTCAAACTATTAACTTACTGCCATGCAGACACATTTGTTGCTAAACCTAGATGATTCTGTGGTATGATCTCTGTGATAAGTGATCTTTAATCTAGGAAATACCATGTACCTACCACATACTAACCAATTAATCTTGAATCAGCTATGTAAATACCACTTACTAACCCCATATCTTGTATGTTAGTTTCAGCAAAAAAAGTGGTTGTCTGGTGGTAAAGGTCAACCATGGGCCAGCTGTGGGTGTAAAATTTACCAGTGTTCAGAATATTTCTAGTGGCGCACCTACAGATATCTGATACAGGTATATGGGGAAAACATTGGAGATTAGTTGTTGAAACGGGGGTGTTTTCTTTAAGTAGATGTCACTGCTCATTGAGAGGTGGCTGGATATCATAAGTAATTCTTGTGACTGGATATCTTAAGTAATTCAGGTGGTGATTGGAGCTTTGTTTTTATGTCATCTCAGTTGAGTCCTCAGCTCTTTATGGCTTATTTTGGTCCATGATGTAGACAGTAAAGTAGATGGTAGAATTATGTTCTCATGTGAAGATAAGTATTTTCTTAACAAAAAGATGAATTCATGTATAAACAAAAAATTGATATGATATTGACTAATTGACGTCTAACATATACGCATGTTACCCCTTGTACAATGTTGTGGAATGAATAAGAATCAACTGGCATTGCTTGAAACTATTAGAGTCACTTGGTTTTCAAAGTTGCATCCAACTTTTATTCCTATTTATTTTGTATGTAGATTTTGAATGTGATTAAACAATACTACACTCATCTGTTTGCTAGAGTTATGCTTTAAGATGTTTTTGGTGTAATATATATATATATATATATATATATATATATATATATATATATATATATATATATATATATATATATATATATATATATATATATATATATATTATATGTACATAGTAGATGTAGATACATGTAGAGGTTATAGTCACTAAGTCATTATATCAGTTCTGTGTTATAAGCATTTCAGTATTGTCTACTAATTTGAACATGAAATCGAAAAAAAAATGAGTACCAAAGAATATTTCAGATTGAACTCAAACTGTTCATGCTTAAAAGTTCAAACGAAGAAGCATCACTCAGATCTACCTTTAAAGATAACTTGGAAGTAAATCATTAATGTCCAAAATATTTGAAGGGGTGTCATTGGGCGGATTGGGATTAACATTTCCTATTAAATATTTTTTCTCAAAATGCTTCTTCCAGAAAGGTATCACCTTTTAGATGATTCAAGCATGAAAGGTTGAAGTGAAATCTACATGATTGCTATTTTTATGAGTATTACTAATTGAGATCTATGATTTGAGGACTGATTATACTGGTTATCTGAAGATATACCGCTATTTTAACTCGGACCTCCCTCTGACAAGTGTTATCAGTGCTCTGGTACTTTTGAATACTGTTAGGCATAAGTAAGGCATAAGTTATATCTATTAATTCTTACATTAATCTATCATTGGGAAGCATAATTGGGAAATCATTTGTAGATGAGATGTCTATTAGAACACTACCAACAACTCTCAAAATATTTTGTGAAATCAATTTAATTTGATTATTATCATATCATAGAACCCTTCAACGATTTCTTGAGGAACTCCTTAGCATGAATTGGTTAGGAAATATTTGGAGAGTTCTAGGAAGGGTTCTGATTGCGTAAATTCTAGGCATTACTCTTAGTCAAGGAGAACTTCAATCAACTTACAGAAAAGGTAATAACATTTTGTGCCACACACACCCTAAATCTCAACTATAGATTAAGGAAACCCTGTTCACCTAGGTAAAGGTTGTTCTGTGGTACGAACTGCCATTAACCCTTATGCTGCTGGTGGCTAATTTGGCCAATACAAAATGATGCAGAAAAATTGTAGAACGGTTGAAACCATGGCACATGGATACTTATCTGAGGGTACTCAGCTATCAAATGAATACCAATATATCAAATGGTTTTCAAAAAACTTTGTGTCCTTGTGCTTTGGACAAAAATAGCCTAAGCATTAGAAGGGTTAAACTACTATGTACTACTATACCACCCATTCATGCTTAAGAGTTCCTACAGAAATTGTCTTCAGGATCTATGGTATGTCTGCCAATAATTTCTGAACTGAGAAAGTTTTACAAAATACCTGAATGAGAGTCGTTGGTAATGCGCGGATTGACATTTCTCCCAAATATGCATTTCAATATCTCTCTCAAATATGCTTTTGAAGTGAAATTGTCAGGTTGCCTTTGACTGCAGCAAGTATTAATTGATTAAGTCTAAGTCTATACTGTAGAACACACAATGTACGCGTCTGTTTATATATAGCATACATAGCGTGTGGTTCTGCTTCGCTATATATAAAAACGCTGTACTTTGGCGCCGTCAGCGGAGGCCACCGTCGCTAACATAAAGATGCGCTATGATGCGAAAACTCCCCAATTCGCTATTTTTTTGGGATACGCATCATATGTGTGTTCTACAGTATGTAAATCCTTGTGTGGTGGACTTCAGGGGTAAAGTTCCACTACAGGTCAGCCATGGGTCTATCATTGACCACTGGTCAAAACATGTAAATTGAAAGGCCTCTGCCATTCTGTCAAGTTACAGGGTAGAAGCATGCCATGCTGGTGTTGAAAGGGAGGGCATTTTCTGTAAGGACCCACACCTGCCACGCTAGTGGTTAACCATTCTGATGCTAAGGCTACTTTCGTCCAATGTACAAGAATGCAAAAATCTAAGAGAATCATCTTAACAAAGTCATATTGGTATTCATTGGAAAGCTCTTGTTGAGTACTATCAAATGAGTACCCATATGCATGGGTTTCAGTCATTTCTCAACTTTTTTGTCATGATGTAATATTGATCAAGTTAGCTACCAGCAGCAAAAGGGTTAAGGGGTGATGGGGTTCTGTATGGTCAAAGTTAAGTTAGTTGGAGGACGGAAATGTTATTGCTGCTCTCAGATACTGTTAAGTGGTTGGTAGAGAATTAAGCAGTATCCAATTTATAAAACCTATATAATCTTTAAATTTGAAAAGAGCTTGAAAGTATGTAGATTTTGAAGTATATACAACTGTTGAGTAAGCTATTAAAGTTGAATTTAGGCTAAGATATGCAGCTTTTGCATTTGCAAGAAGTTTAAAAAAACAAAGTGGTCTACTATGAATTTTTATGAATATAGCTGAATAGCTCATTGCTCCATGAACAATGTGGTAATGGAAGAGGAAAACTTGGCTGATTGAACAAATTAAGTTGTTCTGAAATGTTTTTGGTAAAAGGGAATATCACCTCATAAGAACAACAGTCCCATAAAGTTAAGTGTGAAAATTACCTTTATTTACTACTCATTTGCTATTCATCTTTTCATGATAATTTTATTGCGCTAAACTTAGATTTTGATTTCAATTGATCAAGCCCTCTCATGAATGGATTTGCCTTGGTCTACAGTGATATTCAGTGTTCAGAATTATCCTAATGTTGTATGAGAGAAAATCCTGAGATTGACTTTTTCGCTGAGCAACTTTGCTTGTGATTAGCACCAAAACATCTCTTGATTGTTAGTATCTATTATAGCCTCAAGGTGTCGCCACTCTCTAATAAACGCCAATTTGGCTTAAGATGATATGGATTGTTTTGTGCTGATATCTGCCATAGGACTCT
The DNA here is from genome assembly GCA_963942565.1 of Maea johnstoni. Lineage (NCBI taxonomy): Eukaryota > Metazoa > Annelida > Polychaeta > Spionida > Magelonidae > Maea > Maea johnstoni. The sequence goes on from OZ012686.1 coordinate 26,228,831, forward strand.
TTCCTATTAACCCTGCATTAACCTGGTGTCTCGGTTGTTTTAACCCTTATGCTGCTGGTGGCTAATTTTGCCAATACAAAATGATGCAAAAAACCTGAAAAATGACTGAAACCTTGGCACATGGGTACTAATATGAGAGTACTCAGCGAGAGCTATCCAATCAGTACCAACATAACAGGGTTTAGATGGTTTTCAAAAAATCCTTGCATCCTTTTGCTTTGGTCTAATGTACCCTTAGCATTGGAAGGGGTTAACCCTTTGGGTTGTAGGAGGTGCACATGGTCTTATCTTGAATATTTGTTAAAACCTAACTATTAATCTTAATCCCAAAATATTTTTTGAGAAAAAATAAACTGAAGACTGTTGTTCATGCTAGTTTAAACCATTCCTCCTCAAGTGTTTTTCAAATATTGCTTTATATGAGGAATCATATTTATGAAACACATTCAAAGTTGTCAGACCATGTGTGTTCTTCGGGTGCAAAGGGGTTAACCTATTTGCATCTTGGGACCATGCATTGTTATAAAACTTTAAACACAATTCTTTGAATCGAAAAACATTTGAAAAAAAGTTATGAAAGGGATAATGAAACCAAACAGTAGCTAAAATATTAGATCCAATACTTGGTAAGATGTTTTGTTAGTTAAATATTGTTACATGTGTCAACCATTTATATCTTGCAGTTGGTTTCAATAATCAAGATGAGTTGCTGTCAGAATTAAGTTGTGTTGATACTATAATATTTCTGGGTAAAATCACCATCTATTTCCAAATACAACGGATTTCTCCTAGTCTGAATTCAGTTTCAATGAGGAATTTCACCATCAAATTCATTCTAATAAATATTCTACTTCCACCCTGGTGTAATCCAAACCAGCTTGTGGTTTGTCAAATTATTCCCCTCGAAAATTCAGAAAAATATGCAATCCCCTTAACTACCCCTAAAGTACTCCTTGATGCTATCTAGTAGATTTTAGCTCAGAATGGGACAATCTGAAGTACAAAAATACCACCCATGCAGACTGTATGTGTTATCTATGCCAATAAGGTATTGAAGAAAATGTTGAACACATTGCGACGCAATGCCCATTCTTCAGTGAAATCCCAGAACAGATGTTAAGTGAGATAAGTGAAACAGATGCCGGTAGGAGGTCTATAGACGATGCATCAAACTCATTTCTCATCCTACTGGGTAGAATGTGTGACGGTATACATAATGAGGATAAGATATGACAATGTATCAGTGGTGAATACATAAGTCACATGTATAGATGCACAATACAAAATAGACTAACGTAAAGCTGACACACCAAATCCTTTTGTACCAGAACTACTCTAGCTAGTAGTTTATGCACCTGACCATTACATATTCCAAAGCTGAGGCTACTTTCGTCCAAAACACAAGGATCCAAAGATTTTGTAAAACCATCTAAGCCCGGTCATGTTGGTATTCATTAGATAGCTCTCGCTGAGTACTCTTAGATGAGTACCCACATGAGCAGGTTTTCAGTCATTTTCAGGGTTTTTTGCATCACTTTGTATAGGCCAAATTAGTCACCAGCAGCAGAAGGGTTAAAGATGACTGCCACTACTACTATTTCCCTATAATGGGATATCTGGGCAACCCTCAATCTATGCTCGCCAATTGCCATTTCACAAAATATTGACCTAGTTATCAATCTTACTGATACAACATCAAAGTGTTTTCATAAAACATGGGCCACCCTAAACCCATACAAATCATAATTGATAAAAAAAATGTCCCAAATTATTAAGAATTTACATTACACTCAATGATCCTACTCAAGGGGAGTTCCTGAATCAGTTTGACGAAATTCATGAAATCATCATCACTTGCGTTTTTCTTTTTCAAAAATCAAGCCGTTTGGATTGCACTAGTTGTCTGACTTTGTTAAAACGACTTGAAGAGACCAGTGAACTCCAACTAAAATAAACTTTTAGTCAAATATATTTAATTGTGTTACCTTTTCATGAAGACATTTCAATACATTTCGGGCCGGGATTGTGTATGTACGATAGCGACTATCAATATAATCAGAAAATTGTGTGAAAAGCTACATACTGGTGTGATTTGAATCACCTATCAAATGCCCTGCCAAAATGATTTTTGAATGCTTAGAAACACGTAAAACAACTTATTTTAAGCTTGTATAGATGCAGCTGATTGCACGGAAACAATAAACTACAAACGCCATACATTTAACAACATTCATACGCATCCAATGCCACCCAGTGTAACCTTTACTTCGGATTTGTTTTTGGCACCTTTTTTTGTCAAATTAAGGCATAATCATCATTAGCAAGTTGATGATTTAGCTGTGGAGGAACTTCGGTAAAGAGGGAAGCCCACCGCCTAACCCCAAGTCGCTGGTAGTTTTCTCACAAGCCTCAAGCCGGAATCACCAATGGCAGTGGTGAGCGACAACCAATAGTGACAACGCATATGACCATACTATATGCCACCGGGGCAGCTGAACCTTCGATAGCCCCTTCAAGTGATGCTTGAGACTTCCTATAGTATAGTAGGTGTCGTCTGGATCTATGATACGTTTGATAATAACTTCGGAATTGACCATTGTAAGACCAAAATGTAATTAAGCCCACATATTCTTAATTGCAAGTTTTAATGGAAAATTGGTGAAAATCCAATTCCAGGGTGTTTATGTTGGACTACTACCCTAATCAAAAATTTTGGTAAATCATAGTCCTATGACCTACCAAATTGAATATTTAGAACGGGGGCAACATTCGAATGTCCAATTTACTTATCCGGATACCAACTAACAGGGTTTAGATTTTTTTCAAAAAACGTGCGTTCTTGTGCTTTGTACGAAAGGTGCCTTAGCATTGGAAGTATTAAGAATAACACGACATTGGCTGATTGAAATATCTTAAGATGCTTTGATAGGTACTTGAAAAGTGTGTCCATATTAAACTTCCAAGAATACAAACAGTGTACAGAGTCGAATTGTTTTACCCCCTAGATGTTTCACATGGAGGCCATCCTGGAAAAGTGCGTAACATAATAGCAAATATAAGCAATAGGCACCACGTCTACTCTACTCAGTTAATAGCGCACACAAATCCAAAAACACGCTTCTGGAGAATTTCTATTAACTTTTTGAACCATTGAATCCATTCATTGAATTAAGTAATTCGTTTTAATGAACAGCGCAGATAGAAAGGGCGAAATGTCAGGTATAATATATTAGGTCATCCTGCATTACTAGTACGTATAGGTAAGTGGTTTTGACTTAGAACCCATGTTGTATGTTATCCAAGTTAAAGTGGGTCTCCAAAAGTCATCAGATGCCTAAAGATTTGCCACAGGCTACTTCCATCCTTTAGTCTCTAATTCAGGTATTTACTATTTATATGGTGTTTGTTTATGGATTGAGCTTGGTAATCATTTAAAGGCTTATATGGTAGTGCTACCTGGTGACAATTCTTTTAACCAATTGTCGCACATTGGTCACCAAGCATGCTTTGCCCGAAGAACTTCATATCAGGTCGCCCCTCGCTGGTATCTTGGTCATCAAGTATAGTATTTTTGACAACCCAGGTAGTACTATCATTTTCACGATGACTTGGTCTAAAGTGGAAAATGTTTTGGCAAACCGTAGAAATATATATGTCAATCGAATGATACTACTGCGTGCAACAACAAGGCAACAATCCCATAACAACAGCAACTGAGCTGTAACATCAATAACTGCTACTCATACTACTACTACTACTACTACTACTACTACTACTACTACTACTACTACTACTACTACTACTACTACTACTACTACTACTACTACTACTACTACTCATGTTATATCTGGAATGTTTTGCGCAAGATTGTCCCAAAAATGCTCCGCACGGATTAAGCAATTAGATGTAAAACGTGGATGGAAGGATCTATGAATGAAATAGGGTGCTAGATGCCATTTATCTAGAACATATGAAAAGTAAACTTATGCAACATACTGATATTGATTCTAGGTGATTTTTAGCGGGAAAGTACTTAGTTGCATAGTACGGGATTGTATCATTTCAAACCTTCCTCTGTTTGAGGACTATGATATTTATGTCCTAAATATATATTTTGGTACTCCCAAGTTTATGCAGGACATTCAATTCTTACTTAGATGCATTGCAATTCAATAAAATTAATTGAAATCATGAACAATATTCATTTTAGGACAAGTAAATGATTCACTAGAAAAGCTATGGTCCTGCTAATTGTAGCCATATATAAATATAAAATAAATAAATATAAAAATGTTATAGAACATTAACTTAATAAAATTACAAATATTGCTGCGTAGATATATACTGTAATATACATAATGTTTCCAGTTTCCAAATTATGTTTACATAGGTATTCACGGAGCCTTTAATCACTAAGCTAATCAATGCATTGTTTTCCCACTGAAGATCACCACGTGCGCCCAGGTGGGACACGCCCACCTGGCATATCTCAACACGTGTGCAATAGAGGGCGCTGAATCAACTACCTGCCACAGACGACGAGTACTCCAAAGACGGCCATTTTGATTTGTCGTCATCAGTTTGAAAAGTGGCTCCAAAATAAATAGTGGCTTTTCACCAACAACTTTTCGTTTGGAGCTACCGTATCGAAGGGGCAGATTTATCAATACAGCTGCTGAGCTGTGCTGGATTTTAAAGGGCCTACTATCGTTGACAACGGAGAAAACGTGAGATGGTTGCGTGGTCCGCGTAGGGAAAGCAACCATCCCACCTATCCGCTATCGGTAGTGGGTTTACCTGTCAAGCGTGGTTACCAGCCGCCGGCCGCTCGACGATCAGGTGAGTCTTATTTCAAAGTGTTTCTTTTCCCACCTTGCGTCTATTCTTCACGATTGATCGTCATGATGCGATCCTATTGCTACAACACATAACTCGTTGCTCACAACTTTTGCTGGTGTGCCCGCAGAGTATAGAAAAAGTTGTAGTAAACTTCAGCATCTGACTGCTGACAGCTAGGAGAAACACGCCCATACCAATTTCCCGTGCTTGAGTGGGCCCTGGCGACGCCGCGATTTGGACCAACTACCCCACCCCTAATGATCCACATTTGAGAACCCAAGGGTAAGCTTATGAGTCCACTTTCTGCATTAAATGAGTGGCTATGGTTTGTGTAGAAATTGAAGTTCCATTTCTTGGCTGACCCACTGACTGTGTTTGGAGTGGACCAGTCGCCTCTATAGCAGTGAAGTATTTAAGGGTTGTTTTCCATATGAAAGGGATGGCATAGTTGACATTTTTGTGCATTGTGTGGATGCTGCCATGGCTTTTCTGACTGGGGATTGAAGAGTGAAGCCGTAAAGAGTGCTCCAAAATCTAAAATTAGCTCTCTGACATGTGCAGTTGTTTACAGTGTAGAAAAAATGAATAAATTCATAAAAAGTAAGGAAAAACCTAAAAGTCAACTGGGTTTATGACCTGATTACTACTACCATGTATGGCTCAAAAACTTCTTAGTTATTCAAAAACCAAGTTTATTAGATACTTAGGCCAAAAAAAAAAGTTGTTTGTTTCCTGTAACCCTACCCTAACAAGTTTTTATTCAGAAAAAATCCCAACCCTAAAGTTTAATCTGCCCTCCTAACTCCCAATCAACGTAAAACGCACATAAAACAGACATTTTTGACCAAAAAAATAATGAAAAAAAATATTTTACTGAACTACCTACCCTAATTTTTTTCAGACTGTAACAGGAAACAAACAATTCTTTTTTTAGGCCTTATAAATTAAACTTTCCATCTCGGTGCAATGCCATACTCATTCAAAACAATAATATCTATAGGTCTGAGTTTGGGCTTCTATAACTTGTTGAGTATATGTACTTTCGTTTTTGGTAATTGAAGAGCTCAAATACCCTTGGTTTTGATGGCACATCAGACATGACTGATATGAGGATGGAGATAATCGCAAACCTGTGCACAAATATAACTGGCCGATTAATAGGAGCTAATATATACATTTGTTATAGCACTACTAAAGATCAGGAAGTCACACTCATCGTGTTAAAGGAAAATAATTTGTATCCACAGAAATGCGAAGTAGGCTTTAATGAGATTTCAATAGTATTTTTTTTTCTATATCTAGACCGTAGGGTAATTTACCTGGAGGTAAACAAACCATTTATACACATACTTCATATTTTACCTATTGTTTTTTTATTGCATGTATTGCTTCTTAACATTTATTTCATAAGACAAATAGTAATAAAAGCCTAGCCTATGGCTTCTATTTCTGATTCCTGTGAATATATAAGGTTAAATGTTGTATATTTCCCTTGTTGCTAGAAATAGTCCTATTTATGGTGAGGCATATCAACTCCTGATGCTGTTTGCACCAACCTAACTAGGTTTAACATAGGCTCAATGTCATATTTAACTGTTGTCTTTGCAATGTTTGTTGGAGACAAATCATTTCTGGGCCAACTGTTAAGTTGCGGCTTAAAATTAAGTCTTAGTCTGTTAGTACAGCCAGCTGGGAGCTCGGCTAATCCACCAGGTAAGCTAGGCATATCCCAATTGGGAGCGGAGTATTTAGCCCAATAATCGTTATTATGCAAGTTTGTTTAATTGTTATGTGCAAGTTTTATGGATGCATAGCATCTGTGACAAAATTTATTGCTTAAAACATATTAATGCTGACAGCCCCCAAAAGCAGACAAACAGCTTTGGTGAAATCTATCAGACAATTTAAGCATAGCCATATTCAAAAAAAAATTTGAAGGAGAAATATTTATCAGAAGTTCAGAACGCTATCATATCTCAGCTTCAAATTATCAAGTATTTCGTAAACCTATTTTCAAAACAGCAGTTATTGTTGAAAGTGTCTAGAAGAACTCTTAAACCTTTCAATGCTGAGGCTTTTTTCATCCAAAGCACAAGGATGCCCAAAATTGGGCATCATTAAATTCTTGGGCGTACAATATTCTAAGGTAACTACCATGATGTATCTTCAATGTAGAACCATCAAGATGCATTTTGAAAATGAATAATGCCTTCAAGCATTTTCGTTGAAGTGAAAATTTCCAAAATATTTGCTTGAAAATGACATCTTTAGAAATTTGTCACAAAAAAATGGCTGTCCTGATGTGTGATGTTTGAAGGGGGTTAGGTGGCCAATTGACACCCAGTTCAGAGTTGCCTGCTGGCTAAGACCCTAGAGCTTCTGAATTTCTTTTGATTTTGATATCATAGTAGGAAAGTCCAGTTCCTTGCTACTAATAAGTCAGCTGATAACAAATGCTGTGTCAGTAACAAATAAGAATATTACAGACCTGATAACTAACACTGGCAAGAAGTGGATTGGTCAACAATTAGAGAGATATGGACCATCTCAACAATTCCACAACACTTCAGGAATTTGTAAGTCAGTTATGATTGTGTCAGCAGGGCTACGTGTACCTTTACCTAGACCATCTTAATCAACCTTTAGTTAGGCCAGTCAGCTATAGGTCACATAGGGTAGGGAAAACTTATTCAAGCGAATCTACTCAATTCATGGATTATGTAACCAATGCTATTGTCATGGCTGCTGGCTCCCTGGTACATGTAAAGCAAAAAGCACACACCTATTCTCCAAGCAATACCTGGAAAAACAGTCACTGTCCGGTAGCTAAGCTACTGGGCTTCGGTGATTTTTTATCCTCTTGGTGTGTGCCTAATACTTAACATCACATGGATATCAAGGCAGCATTTAGATTTCAAGGCCAGGTGTAATAGATCTGCCCATTACATTGTGGTGGGCTGTCATCACCCCAAGTCTGGCTGTACTAGATATACTACCAGTGACCTTAATCTATATCTCTGATACTACTAATCACTTGTGAATTTTTTCGGGTTTGAAATTAGTTGGTTCAGAGAAATCATCAGGAGGCAACGACTGTTGATTCATTCACGCCTGTAGCACCCCAAAAAGGCTAGACAATTTTGGGTATACACTATACAGAGCTCAACAGTTGCAAACAATTCCAATATCCAGTGTTAGTAGGACCAGTAGTCCACAATACTAAGAAGTCCCACCACCTGTTTCCATTTGAATTAATAGGCCCCATGAGGGCATATAGCATGTGTTTTAAGCAAGGGCTCCCTTAAAGTTCTGTAGCACAATAGGGCTCATGTACATATACTTTAATAGCCCTATCACATTTTTGAATATATTTAGTAGTTTTGGGCTGAAGGGCTACCTTATATGTCAAGCCTTGGTGTATCACAACTAATTAGCATATTGGGTCAACTTCCAGTCAAGATATATTCAGTCAAATATTTCTCAAAATACTGTTTTGTTGTCAAGATATGTACATGTATGTGTCGTACCATGTGTACACTCCAGAGAGGCAGTGCAGCGGATATGTCAATATATTTGATGTAATCATTATATGTTTAACTATGGTAAATGTTGCGGGATCCTTCACTGTTTGCTTGATTTGACTATGTTAATAAACATGGATGAGTAGTTATTATTATTATGTGTTAAAGCCACAGTAAATAATATACAACTAGGTAAACATGTTAAATGATTTCATATGGGGACTTGACTTGTTCATGCTGTCATTGCCCTAAACAACCTGATTATTTAGGTGATTGATATCTATCTAACCAATACTTCTTTTGGAAATTAATTGAAAATGGAACCTTGACCAGAGATCATCTCACAACTCTCTAATTTATACCTAATTTCATAGGTGTCAATTTTAAGGCAACTATTTTCTTGGTTTCTATAAGCGTAAATGATTTTAAGAATTGTGATAAATTGTAGGTTATTTAAAGCCAAAGCTTGTTTCCTGGACCCTGGCTTAAACAACACAAACAATTAATAAAATCCAAATGAACTTAGAATTACAGCAACTTAGGTATATACTGTATATTATAGTTTTAAGAATTCCATCTGCATTAAGCATTCCTTTACCATTCATACTCTTAGCTTTAGAGTAGCCTTGACACATAGAGATAGATGAATGCATGACTTCCCCTATTCATGCCTGTATTAAAGCAGCCTCACTATTTTGGTCATGTAATTGTGCCATACCATAGCATTAATCTGAGAATGATTGAAGGATATAAGTTGATCAGAACCCACCCCACACTTGTTTTCAAAAATGTCATTAGTACAATGTCAAGGAGATCACAAATTGATTGGTTTAGCAGAAAGTTAAATGTTAAGCACTTGCCACAGCCTGATATGCCTGCCTGTTTTCATTGCATCTTTTTGACCGGAGCATCACATGGAAAATGTTTGAAAGGATTTTTTAATTTCTGAACTCAACCTTCAAATTCCTTTAATATTTACTCTAAGTTGATACTTTATTTTCAAGCTATTTTCAAGAGCATCAAAGCAGCCAGACAGCAATTTAAAGGAGAACCGTGCATGAATTGGTTAATTTACTTTCTATTTCACAAAGGCATTTCAAAAATTCTTAAAGGAACTAATTGGTAACAAAAAATGACTGGACAATAGTTGACATTGTCACATTGACTGTATAGAAAAGATGAACATTTGGTCTTATGGGGAAGCAGCGATCAGAGAATTTGATAGAGGCTGCCATTAAATGTTTGAAATGCATTGGTAAATACCCTTTATTATCACATTGCTATCATTCCATCATGTGTGCAAGTGGTCTGATTCCTATACAGATCCGCTAGTCCCCATATCTTGCATATCTGTACCATGTAAAAGGTTGCACCTTTAAAAATGAATGCTATTTTATTAGTTCATAAACTGTGTGGAGTGCCATCGACAATACTCATAAAAATACAGACTACTACCATAGCCAGAGGTACCTTAGTCTATATATCTAGGTAGAGTGGGGAGATCAGACGATGATAAGGGTTTCGCATAGATCTAGACCTTTGTTCTGTGGGGACTTGGGTCTGCTCATGAGACGGATATATATCATCCTGCCCTCTCTGTGCGACTGGCCTCAAATGAAAGCCACTCTATGCTCCAGCAAGTACCACAAATCAAGATCCCACACCTTCATCGTAAAGCCCCTGCTGTTCTTCGCAACTTGATATCACTGAATAACCCTATTTTCCCTGGGGGTCACTTTTTCAATTTGGAATATACCAGGCCTATCAATTCCTTATATTTTTACCCCAAGTGACTATAATATGTTTACTCTTAGATTGCCCTATTATTTTGTTAGTATGCATTTTCTTTTTTCGGAACTTTTGTTATTTATGGTTGTGTTTATTTTGTTTTTCAAGTCCATTGACGCTTGAAGATATTAATCAACAAGTTTTGTCTGGACTTATGGTACTTTTGAAATGATTTTGGAATCCTGCATAGATTCACAAACAAATGGGTGCACAGCTCTTTAGTGATATTCTTCATGAATAGCATTACTATTTCAAATTATTTCCAAAAATGCTATGGACCAAATGCTAGGTTCTCTAGCTGCTTGATTTTTAACTTTTCTATGCTGTCCCTTGTTCCAACTGATCATGTGGAATCTTGCCATGTTGGGCTTGCAAGTAAGTTATTATTTATACCTGCCATTGCAGGAGGGCATGCGCTTATATTAGGCCTAAAAAAAGTTGTTTGTTTCCTGTAACCCTACCCTAACAAGTTTTTATTCAAAAAAATCCCTACCCCTAAGTTTTTTCTGCCCGTCTAACTCCCAATCATCGTAAAACATGCATAAAACACCAAAAAAATAATCAAAATCTATTTTTTTACCGACCTACCTAGTCTTTTTTTTTTGGGGGGGGGGGGGGGGGGACCGTTACAGGAAACAATCAATTTTTTTCTAGGCCTTAGTACCATTTTGCTCCCTAGTCGTTAAGAGGTCATCGTATTAACATTGAAGTGCACATAGAGAATCTTCAGTATTTTGTTTAAAATTTATTTTTTTAGAAATTCCTGATGAAAACATTTCAGTTTCTTGATACTTCTTTCTCAAGCTTTGGTTGTACAGATGACACCCAGACACATTGGCCAGGCTGAGACCTCGTAAGGATAGGTACTCTAGCATCTTGGTCGTTAGGAGTTCAATGTCGTCTCTAGTACCAGCTGTTCAGGTGGCAACAGGTGTGAATCTGATCCTCATCATCATCATACTTGAAGATCATTAGCTAATTCTGGGGACATCATCTTGATCGCAGCATAATTCAGTCTGCATCCTCCCCAAATAGTAATGAGTATTAATAACATAATCTAAATTTTAAACTCTTTCAAGCCTGAAGATTTTCTTCAGCATCATACTTGAAGATCATCAGCTAATTCTGGGGACATTGATCACAGCATAATTCAGTCTTCATCCTTCCCAAATAGTCATGTTTATTAATATTATTTATAGTCTTAACGTTTAACCCTTTCAAGCCTGAAGATTTTCTTCAAAAATGCCGGCTGCAATTATGATATTTTAAAAAAATATTCAGGAATTAATATGAAATTCACAAAATATTTGAAAGGGGATTGATGTTTGGATTCTAATCAATATTTTCCAACTATATTCCAAGAATGTCCTGGTTTTCAGTAAAATCAATAAGCAAAATAATCTGGTGATTTTGCTCTACACACAAAGGGTTTTAAGCTAATGATTTACAGGAAGTTAACCCTTCCAATGCTGAGGCTACATTTGTTCAAAGCACAAGGACGCAAAGATTTTTGAAGACCATTTAAACCGTGTCGTGTTGGTATTCATTGGATAGCTTGCGCTAAGTACTCTCAGATGAGTAACCACATACCAGGGTTTCAGTCATTTTTCAGGTTTTTTGCATCATTTTACAATGGCCCAATAAGCCACCAGCAGCACAAGGGTTAAAAATACACAGCATCTGTTATGTAACACTGATCCACTAATTACCATGAGTCACGGTCTATTCTTGTTGCCAACTGAAGTGTTGTTGAACTTCAATCCTATTAGCATATTGCAAAGTTTACTTGTCGGTTGTTTTGCGCGGGAAGTTTCCTCAGTAAATCTTAATCTTTCATACAAGTGAGAGGAACCAAGACTTGCGATTAGCAGGTAAAATCTGTACCTTAATTTTTGGCTTTTTTGCCACATCTCTCATTGCGTATTTATTTTCATGTATATTTAGTATGGGTATGTTTCATTGGTCACCATTTTTGACTGACTGGTAAGTAACATACTAGTTAGTCAAATGACCAGCATTTAGAATTTTCTTTGCGTGTGAAAGCTGTATCAACATAGGTGCACATAACTGTAGCGTGCAATAGATCTACACCCATGAAATACTTTTGAAAGAGTACCCTAGTACTCCTCTAAGTGCTTATCACATTACCTTGATGTTTCATAGCAATAATGAACTCCTGGACTGGTTTTCTAGTTTATCCTATACTTTTAGTTCAGAAGCCTCCTACTCGGTGTAAAATTGATTGTAGGCCAACAACTACTATAGCCTGAAGCTCTGTTCTATCAATCTATCTGCATATTAGATGCCTAGGGCAAACCATGATTTTATTCTAATTGATGATGAATTTTTGCCCCATTACTGTTAGATGGAGTTTGATGATGTACTAAGGAGTGCTACCTGTTGACTGGCACAGCACTTGGCACACTCTCCCTGATAGAAAGTTGTTTGTTTCCTTTAACCCTACCCTAACAAGCTTCTATTCAAAAAAATCCCTACCCTAAGGTTTTTTCTGCCCTCCCAACTCCAAATTAACGTAAAACATGCATTAAACACACATTTTTGACAAAAAAATGATCCAGATTTTTTTTACCGACCTACCTACCCTATTTTTCTTTGGACCATTACAGGAAACAAACAATTTTTTTTCTTGGCCTAACCCAGTTCCATGTGGAGCACACACTTCATCTGACAACCCTCAACATAACTCATCAAGAAGGAAAATATTTGAAGAGGGACTTAAAATCCTTCCAATGCTAAGGCTACTTTTGTCCAGAGCACAAAGATGCAAAGATTTTGAAAACCATCTAAACTTTGTCATGTATAATTGTATGGATAGCTCTTGCTGAGTACTCTCAGATGAGTACCCATGTGCCAGGGTTTCAGTCATTTTTGGGTGGTTTTGCATCATTTTGTATTGGTCAAATTAGTTACCAGCTGCATAATAGTTAAATGAAGCGAAATAACAACTTTTTATGAAATGCGTTCCAAAGTGTTGCTTTGCTATCTAGATTTTTCCATATGTGTCATGCCATGTGTTCGCTCCGGATGTGAATGACCTAATTTGGTCACCCATGATGTTCATGAAACACTTAATTTATATTGAATTACCCATCCTTTTGTGTAGGGCTCAAACATGTACTGAATACCCTTATGTTAGCTTTTTGATCAGGATACCAGTCTAAGCAAAAAAAAATGTGACAGGTGAGATTGGTAGCAGTCACTGTACAATTGCAGAACCTATTGGGAAAACACAATAGAGCTTTTTTATTGCACCTATTTGTCAATATATAAATTGCATAGTAGAGTCTTTGTTAAGGTGATTCATTTCCCTATACCACAGCAGGGGTGAGCCATGGATTACAGTTATTGATCCCTAACAATGTGATTGCACCAAAAGACAGGAAATTGAGAGGCTAGCTATGCATACGAGTGGGGGAGTCTCCATCATATTAAGAATAATGTTTATGGATTATAGGTCTGCTATTATAGGCATGCAGGTGTGATCTTGGAAACTTTCCCATTGACAATCCAGTAGAATAATAAACTCGATATCGAATTTTTTTTAGCCTGCTTAGCTAGGTCTAGGTCTATACATTATTTGGATATCAAACATTAGTACCCTCAAAATATCAAATATATATATATATATATATATATATATATATATATATATATATATATATAGATATAGATATAGATATATATAGATATATAGATATATATTGACCATAAACATGACCAAGTAAAAAGTGTATGATATCTTAAAATGTGTGATATGAAAATGTGAAATTCAAATAAATTCCTGACCAATATATCAATGTGTCCTGATGTGTGATTTTCAAGAGTTTGGGTCATTGGGTGTCAGAATGACACCCAGACACACAGAAACCCTGCTGGCTAGGGTCCTCTTAGGTTCTTTCCTTGGTATGCCAGTCTCCAATGTGCAGCTTACCCTAAGACAGGAAGTACACATGACAGGGGTATATATATAGGTTTGGGATCAAGCCAATCAAGACAATCCTCTTAGAGTAATTGATCCTTGAACATTCTCTGTATATATATTGGTGCAGGTAATGGCTGCAGGAATCAATACAATCTTGACCCAATTACCATACACTCATTAAAATTGGATACATTGGGGCTTCAATGGCGAAAGCCGGGACAGGCCCTGGCAGCCCAGTGGTGTAAGGCGTTGCAGCTACCTGCTTGCTGCCTCTCATCACTGGACGCCAGGTTTGATTCCCTGTTGGGACATTTGAGAAAGTTATACTGTTGACTTATTGCTAATCATAATTTTCTTGGTAAAAACACAACATCAACCATGTTCAAGTATTCTATATCACATTATTTTTTGGAAGGAAACTCTGCTTTTCAAAAAGTCCTGATTATTTTTCTTTGTTACAAGTGTAGTGGGTGGTAGAGATCAGACGTTCCTAATTGAAGATTGATCATTTTTCTTAAATAGTTTGCTCAAAACCAATGAAGTAGATCTACCTTTCTGTTAAAATGAGACCCGTTTCATGCAATACCAACCAATCAGACAAATCCTGAATCCGCCCCTGATCCACCAATGGTGCCCACCATCCTTGCCTATAAAAGGAAAGGGTTAAGCACCAAGATGAGTTTCCCAGGTGAATTGAGAGTGACTGTGTCTGTTATCAGTGCTGATTGCAGGTGTGTTATGTTCTATTGTGTAACATTATTTATTCACGGCTAGGGGAGTAGGCTGCTAAGGTATGTGCTGGCCGGCTTAAGCATACCTGTGTAGTCAGGAGAGAAACTAGGTTGGGTAACAACAACCTACTTGTGACGGTTAGATTTGAAACTACAGAAAAAGTACTGTACTCACCATTTCCTTTTTATGAGCTCATCCCAATTGATTAAAAGCTGGCCATATGGGTGGAACTTCCATGGTATAATTCAAGACAGTCACACAAAGCAAGGTATGTTATTTATGAAAATCTCTTTGAGTCTTCTTACTAACTAGAACCCACTACTAACTAACCAAGATTTAGGGTAGTCAGTGTGACTGAGCCATAGTGGATTGGAGGTAAAGATATATAAGAAACTCCCATGATATTACTTGTATAAAGAAAATCACATAAAATAAGGTGTGTTAGCTGTATGTAAATCTTTCAGAGCATCAAGTTTTCTTGCTGCTTATCAGGTGCTGCCATGCGCCACAAAAAAATAATCAAGCATCTTAGTAGACAAGGGCTGAGCCTTAGTAGATTCAAGGTAAAGAATTATAAGGAACTCCATGATATTACTTGTATCAAAAAAGTAGATAAGGTGTGTTAGCTGTATGTAAATATCATCCAGTTTTCTTTTTATTAATCAGGGGCCATTAGAACTAACCAAGCATCTTAGTAGACAGTGGCTGAGCCTTGATGGATTTGTGGTAAAGGTCAGCTATGGATCTAATCTGGTCTAATATTGACCAGTGGGCAGACCGTGGAAAATGAAACATTGACCCATCGCTGCAGCAGATGTATGATGTTGTATGTAATAAATAGAATTGCGTTGTGATTCACTTATAACCTTAAATTATCCTTTGAAATATGTTTGTGTTAGAAAGATATTTCTAAGATAGTCAAGCGTTTTCTGTGACTACATGCCTGACTGGTTTAAGTCCCTCCTACCCCATGCTTACATAGACAATTTAAAAGGGTACCCTTCTGAAGGAACCCTAGGTGAACTCAGAACAGATTTATGTATGCCCTTGTACATAACTAGGAAGGCCAGTCACATACTGTACATAACATTCAGAGTTTCAGACACACACATGTTTGTACACACTCTAACCCATTCTGATCTGGAGCATATACGCTGTCTGATATGAGTATGAAAATGTCTTTTCAACAAAATAATATTTTGAGAAATATTTGATTGAGAGTGGTTGAAACTGTTTGGTTTCACAAACTATATACAACTTTTTTTACTAGACATTTCTCTATTTCAGTAGTTACGATCAAATTTGTTGGACCACGGACTAGATGTGAAAGGGTTTAAATAAAATTAACATGAAGAGTCCTAGATAACCTTTCCATGCCTGCAGCACCCTAAACATTTCAAATATTTGAATGATATATTTGTGACCAGGATAATATTTGTAACAAATTTGTTGAAGTCATGTTGATCATAACCCAAACTGCAACCCCCTTCAAATATTTTGTTTATGTACGTTAAAATTCTTGAGTCATTTCCATAAGTATCACAACAAATGTAATGGAGTTTCTTAGGCATGAATGGGTTTAGTCTTGCATAGGCTTGAGTACTTCCTGTAGGGATCACATCTGAAGTATGAAAAATGGAGCATCACCATCCTTTAAAAAACGCAGCAGCCATGAATCATAATGATTATTGAATCTTGAGTGGAGTGTGCAAATAGTTGGAATTGTTGCGGGGTGAATCATGGCTGGGGAAACGCACCTCTCTCATTGTGGCTATGTGGACTAGATAGTTGCCAATGTCAGTATGTATATGTAAGCATACCTTTGTACATAGTAGTTACAATACCTGTGATAAATGGATAGGGTCCAGAGTAAATGACAGGTAAGGTTATCAGTACTTGAAACAAATATGGAAATTAGTTCAAACTTAATATTAAAGATAGATGATTATATAGGAATAGGTGCATGTGACCCAGTGGATTAATCAGACAGATTAATACTACGAGTGTTTAAAATAAACACAATTGTCTTTTTTTTTAACCGTTTCCCTCTGAATGCTGAATTCAACTGTATTATATGCATCTAGAACAATTTGTTTAAGCCTGCTATGTGTATCAAAATAGCTAGAGCCATCAATGGGTTAGCTCTCCTATTAATTCAAATCAAAAACTGAAAAGTGTCAGTGAAATAAATGATAAAGAGTATCATCCCAACTAATGATGACACTAATAATGTTGTAATTTTGAAAATCAAAGCAATTTTCAAGTCATGTTTTAATGACAACCTTGGTCTCTCTAGTCTTTATTGGGTGATCATTTTCTTTTTGCGATACACTTTTGAATAGAACTTTTTGGGATATTAGATGAGGAATTTATATTTCATCAATCGTTACCAAACACTTTTGAGAAATGCTGGTTAGAACCCAATTAGCATTGCAACTTGTCAGCAAGAATTCTGTGACTTCATGCTTTTAAAAGTAGAAGTAAAAGTAATTTTCAGAAGTGTCATGGATCCTTGAATGATTCCCATCAGGAGGAGGAGGAGACATGGAAGGGTTGAGAATATCTTTCATACTACTTAGATTGTAAGACACACCTTGGGCACCCTGGAATCCCTTAAAGAAATTGATACTTTGTTGCCTGCCATCAAGTAATCACAACTAGTGGATACCGTGAAGAAAAAGTAGGCCATGATGGGGTGTTCACCCTGACCTCAGCTCACCTGAGATTTCTGGCTTAACCCATTTACAATAGGGGCGTGCACCTGATATGACTTACAAGGAAGGAACTAGATATCAAAGCAATCTCTAGAGAGAAAAAAAAATGAACGAAATTTTATGTCTGTTGTGTTAAACTATTTCTCTTCAAATATTCCTCAAATACTCCTAGTTTTGATAATGTATGTATACATGTTTTAACCCTTTAATACTTAACTCACTGCGGCAGAAACAGCCTGAAAATTTTGGAAATGCATTTTAGGTGAAAGTTATTCTGGAAAATATTTGAAGGAGAAATGTTATTAGGAACATTTCCAACAACTCTCTTTCAAATATTCTGTGAAATCATATTCAATTACAAAGTTGTAATCAAAATTATCAAAGATCCAGATTACAAATTCACGAATAACTGGGTTAAGTTGTGTTACCCCATGCACAATCCAAAGGGAATGAACCATTCATGGCCAATATCTATATCGCCTAATACACATGAAAATATTTTGAAGAAGATTGCCAAATTTTATGAAATATTTGAATCTGTGTTGGATCTTTCTAGAATCTATCATCTTTCATTTTATTTCATGAAATTTATTTTCTTTTTGAAAATAATGCCCAAGTTGCCAGACCATTTGGTCAACTTTTATATCATTGAGTTAACCTTTTCATGTCTGAAGTTGGTCTGTATCTGTGAAACATAGCATTGGTTGGCAAAGTATTTGAAGGACTGCTTTCGGTCAGGTTCTGGAAAACATTCCTTCCTCAGATAGATTTTATTGAGTTTGTTATCACCAAAAAAGTTGGCCATCTTTAGTGTGCTTCAGATGTGAATGGGTTAAGTCCAATAGATGAAAGATGATGACTCAGCAGGTCTTTTCCACTTAAATTCAGAATCCAGAAATGAATGGATGCTCATACGTCAGGTGTGGTGTCTTGGCAAAGCTACCCCATTCATGCCTAGAATAGTTCTAGCCAAAGGCTGTTAGAATCTACAATGCTTTTGCAAATATTTTAGAATTAAAGCACATTTCCCCAAAATGATTGAAAATGGGGTATGCTCTTGATTTCTCATAAACATCGCTCCAACCAGTAGTTATCAATGTATACTTTTGTCAAGATGATATTTCCAAAATAGTCCCAACTTTTTTGAGGCACATACTACAGGGATGAATGGGTTATATGAACAGGTTTTTTTTGCTCTAAGCAACAGGCATAGCTCTCAATGGAAGGGTGTCCTTTGTTGTTACCCACAAATATATATGTTTCACAATAATCATACTTATTTAAGGAGTTGTATGTTGCATTTCTTTAGTGAAAGAATATTTCAGGAAGTGCACAAATGCAATTGGATTGGCTTGGTAATTTGAATGAAATAAAGATATGCACTACAGAGCAACTTATCTTTGCTAACCATGCCATATTGGGAAGGCAATGTCTTTTTAAATCTTTATTTACCTGCCAGTGGTAAGTTTAAATTTAAACTTGCCAGACAAAGCTCTGAAATATTGTTAAAGCATCTCCAGGATAAGCTAAGGTGCTTCAATAACAAATATAATGGGTTAATTCTTAAGAAATTCCAGTATTTTGATTTGTTTTTAACCCATTCACATCTGGAGTGTACTCATGGTCGTATACATATGCAATTATCTTGATAGCAAAGCTGTATCCTGTGAAATATTTGACAGAAAGTTGTTACCCTTGTTCGATGTAGCAATCACATTCAGATATTTTTCTAGTATCTCATTTATTTGTCTGAGTTGTATTCAGAGTTGTCAGACATTGTTTACACTCCAGATGAAAATTTGTTAAATAAATAAAATAGAATACCTGGGTTCAACTGTTATGTACCCTGTTTGCAGTCAATAGGAGCAGGTATGGAAGGGACTGGCCGTTAGTAATCTGGGTGCAGCACTGATTACACTGCAGGTGTGTTAGCTTTGCTGTGTATCACAGGTATGTGTCCACTGCTCATTGGGCCTAGTGTGATATCATGATAAGGCCTTAAAAAAAGTTGTTTGTTTCCTGCAACCCTACCCTAACAAGTTTTTATTCAAAAAATCCCTACCCTAAGGTTTTTTCCGCCCTCCCAACTCCCAATCAACGTAAAACATGCATAATACACACATTTTTGACCAAAAAAATAATGCAAAAAAACTTGTTTTGCCGACCTACCTACCCTATGTTTTTCCAGACCGTTACAGGAAACAAACTATATTTTTTTCTTGGCCTAATAGGTCCCACCTTTCATCTCCCTGTTGTCTACCTCTCTGATAGCCTAATAAGGGTAGATGATATATGTTAAGTGCCAAATTCAGACTGGAGTAGTACCCTGCTATGAATATCAATCCTGCCTTTATGTATTCATTGGATACCAGTTTATGTCTGTGTATGTTACACTGTATAGCACTTGAATCCCCCTTGATTTAACATATATCAAGTCAATAGCAGCTGGGATGTTATATATGACTCCTAAGTAGAGCATGTGTTTGTGATGTGCAATTTGGAATCATTTATTATTTTTTGTTTGCCTTTTGCATAAGGAACACTTTTTCCAAATATTTTACCCAACAATTTTAACCACAAAACAGGTGAGAAGAACTCATGGCATGAATGAGTTAAGTCATAGGTGCATGTTTCTAATCAAAGCAAGATAATGAAGAGTGATGTTTTAATACACATTTATTCTAGATACTTCTGGAATTTATTATTCTACACCCTAACACCAATTTTACCACTCATACCTGGTAAGTGGTAAGAAGAACTCATGGCATAATAGAGTTAAGTTATAGGTGCATGTTTCTGATTGAAATCAAAGCAAGATGTTAAAGAGTGATGTTTTAATACACATTTATCCTCTAGATCTGGAATTAAGTATTCTACGCTGTGACAACAATTTGAACTACAGCGAGGGAAAGAGGACCTCATGGCATGAGTGAGTTAAGTTATAGGTGCATGTTTCTAATCAAAGCAAGATGATGAAGTGTGATGTTGTAATAAACATTTTGCCTGGTATGTGACATTGGCACGTGGAGGTATCAAGGTGATTAGGGACTAGCTGGGGGCCATCATCAGCTTACACCTCAGTCAGAGCGGGCTGCATGTGGCAGGTACCTACATGATGTATATATATGTAGGGGTGCACACCGTTAAGAATTAACGATTTGATATGATACTGATAACTTTGAAACGATACGGTTTCTTAACGGTTTTTTAACGATACCGCGTGGGACGAACTTCTGAAAAATAGCCAAACTTTCGTATTCAAAACCTGTTTTTTTTTTTCCATGAAATATGATTTCAAATTTGAATAAAACAGAATCGTATATTTGATTATTATGAGTTTTATTTTGCCATAGAATATTAAATTTGAAAGAATTATCCATTAAGAATTAAATACGAAAGTATTGATGCCAATGCCGAGCCGTTGTTTCATTGAATCACAGCTTAGGAAGAGCTCGGAGCGATGTCAACAGTAAGGTAAGGCAGTTTCCTCATAGCTGCTTTATCGGTTTTTCAAACCGGTTTATTTTGGGACGGTTATCATTATCATTAGGCAGCTTAATGATCGGTTACGGTCTGCAACCGGTTTTCGGTGTGCAGCCCTATATATATGGAATATGGTTTAACCCTTCCAGTGCTACTTAAGGCTTCTTTCGTCCAAAGCAGAGAAAACAAAGATTTTTGAAAACCATCTAAACCCTGTCATGTTGGTATTCATTAGAAAGCTCTTGCTAAGTACTCTCAGATGAGTACCCATGTGCTATTGTTTCAATCAATTTTCAGGGTTTTTTGCATAATTTTGTGATGGCCAAGTTAGCCACTATTAGAATAAGGGTTAAACCTGGTCCTGCAGAACCCAGAAATATCCGGGTAACACTAACTATCCTGCTGTACGCAGCCAGGAAATACCCGCTTATGGTTTAACCCACTAATGCCTATTAACACCCAAAGCATCCTTACTATCTTTGGGATGTCTTTTCACCTGCTTATTTATAAATGTTTAGACTTAAACTTGCCATATTGTACAATTCAGAGATAATGTCCCAGTACGAGTATAACCCTTCCAGTGCTGAGGCTACTTTCTTCCAAAGCACTTGAGGATGCAAAGATTTTTGAAAACATCTAAACCCTGTCAAGTTGGTACTCATTGGATAGCTCTTGCTGAGAACTCTCAGATGAGTACCCATTTGCCAAGGTTTTAGACATTTTTCCAGGTTTTTACCATTTTTCAGGTTTTTACCATCATTATATATTGGCCAAATTAGCCACCAGCAGTATATGGGTTAAAGGTTTGGATGTCCAAATTCTGCCCAAACACCTTGCTGGTGGAAGCAAAAGGTTGGACAACAGTGTTTGTTATTACTCAGTCTAATGATGTAATGAGCAGACTGTGTATTTATATAGACCCCTATAGTCTGTCTGACCCACGCTTGGCTAACAGTTTTTTTGTGTGTTTTTTTTGATTTTGTATTTTCTTTCCAAATTTGGCAAACCTCTTAGAATCAATGTGTTTTGTACCTAATTTTATACCTATACTTACTTTCTCAATTCCTAAAAATGTTGATTTTGCTCATTAGGGGCCCAGTGTAAAATTCCAAGCGAGATTGCGCATATTTGTACTGTTGACAATGGGGAAACTTTTGCAATGGGACCTAATTAGCAAAATCAACATTTTACGGAGTTGAGACAGAAAATAGGTACTAGTATATAGGTACAGAACACAGTGATCCTAAGAGGTTTGCCAAGTTTGGATAGGAAATACAAACTTTATGTAACAAAAAGGAGGAAGAAACAGTCGGCCAAGCTTGGGTTAGACAGACTATATAGTTTTTCCGTCGGAGTGCCCTTGCTCAGGTCAATGGATGAGAATTGCAGCTAACTTAGAAGTAATTAGGGGTTAACCCATTGATGCTGAAACACCCACAATTTTCGGACTATTTTGGTAATATCTTTGCAAACTAAGCATTTACACAAACATTTCTGAAGGAGAAATCTTGATCAGAAGCCAACCCTCAACTGTCGTTCAAATATTTTAGGATTTTATGATTAATCCTGAAATTATTTCCCAAAATATCAAAGATCCAGACGATAGTTGTCAAGGAGATCTCTGCCAGACATGAATGGGTGAGGCCTAAAAAGGCAGCCACTTATGGGAGCAGGGTTGTTACCTTGATTAACTGGGTAGAAAATCACCTGGCTGACTGCTGAGCTCTACAATGCACTTATGTTTCCATTTAGGCCTTAAAAAATTGTTTGTTTCCTGTAACCCTACCCTAACAAGTTTTTATTCCAAAAAATCCCTACCCTAAAGTTTTTTCCGCCCTCCCAACTCCCAATCAACATAAAACATGCATAAAACACACATTTTTGAAAAAATAATGAAAAAAAAATCTTTTACTGACATACCTACCCTATTTTTTCTCAGACCGTTACAGGAAACAAACAATCTTTTTTTCTAGGCCTTATATACAGGGGAGAAATACCTGGGCAGTGAGATGAAACACTAGGGTTGGGAAACCCTGCGTTAACAATGCTTCTGTATGGCAGAGATAGATGATATCTTACAAGGGGGCTCGACTGAATTTTACAATCCATCAATACAGACACTCCTCTACAAAGGGGTTAATTGTTAGCAGGATAGCGATTGGGGTTTGTTATTGGCATAGATTTTCTGTATGATTTATGTTTATAGTTTGAAAGGGGTTAATGGTTAAATAGGGAGGAATGGTAAGTGAGGTATTTCAACCTTAAGAGTCCCTGTGAAAATTGTTGTCTGGATCTTAGACACTTATGATAATGATTTTGGAATTAAGGTTAGTTTTACAAAATATTCATTATAAAAGTCATTAAGGGCAGACCTCTCTGTAAATGGTAAAGGCGGAAATTAAGCCAACTTGCCCAGCCTGACTACCTGGGTTGGCCTGGTACTGTTGAGCCCTGGTTTACTGTAGAGCGTAGTACAGGTATATATCTCTGTGCACAGTTCACTGGAGCAGCATGCCTTCACGACTCAGTGGCTCAGCGATACTGTGGATCAAACATGACAGCCAGCCATGGTAACATGCGTCTCAGGAATCTGGTCCCTTGTACAACCATTTATAGTTTATAGGTATAGTTATTTTTATTGTGCATGATCCAGCAACCTCTGTGTGATCATGGTGTTCATGCTTGGTAGACTTTATATTGATGTGTAAAAATGTGTGTAAGATGCCACCAACCGCAGTATAGCAGGGTGCAACATAGGTTGCAAAACATTATTCGCTGAGCGGGGCAAGCTGCCCCTTAAGTTGACTTGCCCGGCCAGCACTTCCACTTGCCCGCCACTCTGTTAAACTAAGGTGAGATTTGACTTTGCCCAAAACATTACTTGCTGAGCATGTCAGGGTCTTGTTTAGTTTGCCTCATTGCCGTTTTTTGCAGAATTCACTTGCAACGGGGCAGGTGGTTATATTGCACGCTGTATATGGGTCTACCCCTTGTGCTGTGTAGACTAGTGCCTTGGGTCTACCCCTTGTGCTGAGCAGACTAAGACATGGCACATGTTGAGGAAAAACTGTGTTTTAATCACAACCAAAACATACATGATCTGACAACTTCCAACTTAACTCATTAAATAGACAGATGTCTGAAAAATATTGGAAAAGGTTCCAAGAGGAACTACAACTTCCAATCCAATATTTCTCAGGATGTAACTTTGTTATCAAGTTATTTCCTCACATGTCAGACAGGGCTCGATCTACAAGGTAGCCCGTAGCCCATGGCTTCTAACTAAATCTTTGAAAATTAGGTGATAAGGCTACTATAACTTAGGGAGTAGTATCACCATTGGGCTGCTGATTATTTTTATTTGGTAAGAGCACTTGTAAAGGACAATTACACCATGAATAAAACATAGGCCTAAATAGTTTCTTATCTATTTTGTACTTGAACCGAAATTCCCACCACGGCTATCTTTTATACTTGTTAAGGCCTTACATGGGCTACTAATACTAATGGAAACAGATGGTATGGGGCTCAAAATGCTGGGGACTAGTACATTTGCTACTGGAATTTTTTGGAACTTATGAGCCCTGTCAGACCTTACAGTATGCACTCCCTATTGGAATGGGTTAATGGGTTAAGTCTACATGCACAATTTCAGTTTGACTGGGATGCTGTAGAAGTGCTGCTGCCCTGTTTGAACCGAATTGTTCTGATTCGCTGGAGCATGGGATTGATGTTTATCTAACAACCAATGGTTTATCTTTGTACAAATGTTTGCTGCTTCTACAACTGTGTGGTAGGGAGTCTGTGCTATAACCCACTCAAGACTACTATTCTCAAGTGTGGGTGGAGGGGGGAGGGAGACAGAATGCATCTGCTCTTTGTGGTCTTTTCTTAGCAATAGGAATGCATTGAAGGGGTATGATAATAAGCCTGTTTCAGGGTGTTTTTGCAAATGAAAATTGCACTGGGCCCTGACACCTTTATTGTTGAGGCCCTGAGTATCAATTAACTTTTATTTTCTACTTTTACATTATTTATTTTATTTTTTTCCAATTTTTTTATTTTTTATAAAGAATGGTAATCCTCCAGCGCGCAACATAACCATTTACCCCGTTGCAAGTTGTAAAGGAGTTTGGCAAAAAACAGCAATCGGACAAGCAGAACTTGCCCTGTTGGGCAGTAATGTTTTAGGTCGAATCCTCATAATGTAACTCACCTTTGTTTAACAAAGTAGCGGGGCAAGTGGAAATGCCGGCTGGGCAAGTAAACTTTGGGGGCAGCTTGTCCCGCTCTGCAATGTTTTGGGACCTATGTTGCACCATGTAAAAGATCCTGACCATTAGGAGTGCATTAAAACATACAGATCCATTAGCTACTTTTGTTCTCAAGGATGAGATGTTTTTCAGATGCTACATTTTTGAGATGAGATTACATTAGTCATCAGGCCAGGGATTTAGCCAGGACCCGTCCTGCCTGTGTTTTGGAATGGCAGTTTCCTGAAAACCTCCTTTTTGGACAGATAAAATTTTCTATAAAGAATTTTCATTTTGTCTTTTTAGGGGTAAAAGACAACCATTTTCCTAACAAACCATTTTCAAGGACATGGCTGAAGTGTAAATTGCCCTTTTTGACACAATAGGCTGTAAAATGTAGTTAGTAGAAGGATTTGAATTAGATTACTAGCCAAATCAGGACGGGCAGAAATTTTGGAATTGCTGTTTTGGACAGGCATTTTTAAAATCCTGGCTAAGACCCTGCATCAGGCTACCTTTAGTGCTCACAGTACATAAATGGGACAACAGCTAGCCTGAAGGGCTGTACTTGGTCAACGATAAATGATTAGAAATAAAATCTCTCCAGGTGATCATGATATGAATTTTGTCAATGATTTCAACTCATGTGAACCCGGATTTCTTATTGAATGTCTTGTAAATCATCCTTTCACTTATCAGACAGTTGTCTGTCTGGCGACCCAGCTCGAGATATGTGCTTCGGTATGTGTCACTGTGCTTAACCCATTCATACTTGTAGTGCCCCAAAATGCCCTATTGTGGTGATACCTTTGTGATGAGAGTATTTTCCATATTTTCCAAAATATTTGGAAGTGTATCCAATTAACAACTACCTTTCAAATATTTTGTGAATTTATGCTTAATTCAATTTTTTTCCTGAATTGTCATAGATTCAGGTGACACTTGTCAAGATAACCTCCAGGCATGAATGAGTTCAGAGGACAGTTACCCCACCTATATCTAGAGTGCTCATTATTGTTTGATATTTCAACTTTTGTATTGTTTTTATTGTGGTTACGATGCATATTTTCCTCCTTTCAAGTCTGGTAGGTTTAGTCTAGTAGAATGTCACAACAAGTAATATCTTACTAGACTGACACTCTAGCTTTTTTCTGCACTTAAGTTGTACATGTATCGTCTAATAGGGCTAGGTTTTTGTTAAAAGGATAGGCTTATTGTCATGTTTCTACTATGACCTTACCCAAATCAGGTTTATGTCTGGTGTACTCCAAGCTTTGAAAGAAGGGAGCTATTTGCCATTCATCTCAGTGCTTTATTGCAGTTTTATTGTCATGAAACCCTTTCTTTTGTTAGCAATCATGTGTAAATCAAATGGGACCTGCAGTGGACAAGTTGTGTCAACTGGAGATGTCCTTTTGCACCCCTTTTCTGTAGGTCACATCAGGCTGCTACCCTAAATCTGTCAGTACACAACAGTACACAAATAGGGTGCAAACACTGAACCAAGGGGTTCTCATGACACCAGGGGGGGGGGGGGGGGGGACTCCAGGACATAGAGTAACCCATTCACGCCTGTACCAATAACATGTAAATTATTTTCAATTGGTATTAAATATTTTTTTAAAAGTAATATATATTATTTGTGAAATATTTGAAGGAGTGATATCGACCATAACTCTTTTTGAAATATTTTATGAATTTGTGATTAATTCCTAAGTTAGTTTAAAAAAATGTAAAATGATAGGGTCAGATAACACATATGAGGGAGATTTATAGGTTTTACAATTCCTAAAGTTGGGCTCTCTGATCCAAAATCCTGGCTAAGACCCTGTACTGTAGGTGGTACTAGGTACTCTCCATGGATGCAGTAATAAGGCTAGGCCTTGTAAGACACACGTTGTGAATAAATTGCTGTAACAGCTGATGTCTGTGACACAGGTGGGATTAAATGATTGCCTTTATAGACCTTAACCCATTCACGCCTATAACACTCAATAATATCCTAAAATTTTGGATATTTTGAACGAGAGTTATTGATTTAATTTGCCTAGAGGGTATGGCACTTTTGAAAGAACCTTGGAGGTTACAATAAATTTGAAAGTATTTGAAGGAAATCTGTTGGGTGATTTGTGATTATCATTTTTCCTTAAATATTTTCAAAAACATGCTATTGGCAGAAAATAATCATCTCCAAATAATCAGACATTTTTGAGTGCTTCAGGCGGTAATGGGTTAATTTATAGCTGATGAATATTTACATAGATTAAGTGGTATTTGATGTAGATGATAGTGAAAAATTACAGACTAGCAAAAGAAATTCAGGGCTAGTAAAAATTTTTGCTGCTAGCCGTACTTGGTTAATTCAAACTTTGGTTAATGTAGAGCCCTGGAATAAAACAGCTGGGGAAGAGCGAAGTATGGAGATGTAAACCAAACCCCTAACTCTGGTGGCCTAGCTAGATTGTTGGGCTTCAGTGCATTCTTGTGCTGTGGACCCCTCATTCTTATAACATTTGTTTGGAAATCCTTGATTACTCAACTAATTAGTGTTATGAAAACGTTTATACTCACGACTCATGTATCATAGTGATGCATTTCCTCCTCCCCTTCCTGTCCCCCTCCTCATCAACCATCTGTCTAGCAATTAAATGGTTGCAACTATCCTTGGTTGCCTGAAGGGCTCATACTTCTAGAGACATGGGTTGCTGATCGTATGGGTGACCATTTTTTTTAATCACTGTTAGTCCTCAGCCATTGTATAGAGCACTTGTTAAAATCTGTGTTGATTGGGTGTCAGTCTTGGATTGCTGTCTTCATAACTTTTTCCTAGACCAAGCATTATTTATTCCTTTCCAATCTAACCTTAAAAAGTTAAAAGTATACCAATGCAAAACTGAGTCTACTTGATAATGATAAAGTTTTAAATTAGTCCACCAGGTGGCCACAGTGAGATCTTTCCAATTCTTTCTAGTTTTAACAAACATCATCACCCCTGACGTCTTCTTAGAAACTAACCCATAACATCAAGTTAAAGATAGAGACCACGCCAGAGAAAAGACTAGGAGCTAGTCTACCATCCTCCCTGTTATATCCTACATAGTCCTACACAGTGTACAAGGCAGGCAGTGAAGCATGCTCAACTGGCTAAATAGATCACTTGCCTTATAGACACTTGGCTGTGTGTACAACACACACCCACCACCTCCTTCCGGGGCACTAGGTGGAGACTGGCCTACAGGGTGGCATGGAGATAGAATAGATGAGAATTTAACAGTAGACGACTACCTGGAGATGAACTTCCTATATCTAGCTACCTGTGATTGGACTTATGAGGGACCAAGGAGGTAGTGTGAACTGATTTTTGCACTTGTAAATCGGAGATCGAGAAGGTTTCCTGTCATTTTGTCTCATGAGGACCTATATGCTGGAATTGGCACTCACATTTTAGAAAAAAAGTGAGGAAATTATCCTTTCATTTTGATGTATGGAATATCCTCACTGGAAATTGACCAGCGGCGATCATTGTGTCTCACATGTATATATTTACCTGAACCAGCTAGACAGTGTTAACAGGTCTTGTATTCATACATAAATAAAGAGGAAGGAGAGAGGAATACATGTTTGATTTCATTTCTTCCTATGCAATTTCCTCAAGACATAGGAACTGACAGACTCACAGTAAAATGGATTTATCTAAAAGGTGAACTGGACGTTTAATGAACTTCATGATATTGAAATGGAATACTCTTCCCAGATTTACTGCATTTTTGAATAATCGAACAGCCCTTGATCTTCAGTGAAAACAAGTTTTAAGGTTTGTTCTGTTTGTTGCTCATTCTTTGTCTTCCTGAAGTTAAGAGCAGGGTTGACAACTTCAACTATCTTTGGCTGGATAACATAGATTAGATTGTGTCATATATCATGATTCATGACACCAAAGTAGGATTTGATTTTATTCATATCAGGTATAGCAAATGTATTTAATAAACCCATTTGGGAAGTGATTAATTATCCTGGGCATCTCATGACATAGTTTTCCATTTTCAGGTTATCAAGGCATCATGTGAGCATTGTAAACACTATTTCCATTAGTTTTAGCACCATCAAAAACATGAGCTGAGAAAATTCCATTATAAACATTACCATCATCTGGCCATGACTTAAGAAGAGGGATGAAATAAAAATGCCACCAACACTATGGCTAAGTACTCTCAAAATTTCACTAGGAAAAACTGAGCTGAGAAAATTCCACTATCTTAAAAAAATCAATCTATAAAAAAGTACCTCCAGCACCTCTGATTAAGTATTCTATAATTTTCACCTGGGCAAAATGAGCTGAAAAAATTCCATCATCTATAAAATCAATCTATAAAAAGGTACCTACAGCACCTCTGAGTAAGTATTCTCAAATTTTCTAGTAGACAATCTAAAAAAATCAATCTATAAAAAGGTACCTACAGGCTACAGCCCCTCTGAATAAGTATTCTCAAAATTTCACCTGGGCTGAGAAAATGAGCTGAGAAAATGGGGTCAGAGAAAGCTTGAGTTTAAGCTGCTGCTGTGTACTGTATTTGCTGTACCAAGAAGGTTCTAACACGTCCCATTGATTACTGTTTGCTGGCTCTAAACAGGACATGTGTTACAGGGCCTGCAGAGAGAATGTGTTCAAGCATACCTCTGTGTGTGATCCCTCAGGTTAGACCACTAGAGGGAGATAGGTCCATAAGCCACCTGTACAAATTGGATGGCCATGAGGAAAAATGGTGCACAGACGCTTCGCCAAGATTTAGAAACTTGGTGCCCAAAATTTGCAACTGTATGATTTTGGGTGTCCCATCTCTCTAGGGAGGTCACAGCATATCCAGATAATAATTAAACAATTTAACCCTATATTAACTTATTGAGAAAAGGCACAATATCCTTTTGCAATGTCATTGGAATTAAATTGATCCCACTATTAAAGGTTCAATGTTTAACTGTATCACCCTTATGTGTTGTATAGGAAATTGTATATTTTCATGTTTTCCTATTCTCATGTTTCATGTTTTACATTAAAGGGTTAATAACATTGTAAATGGTAAGGGCAATAACAGATGAAGAAAAAGGGTCCTTCAGCATCTGTCCAAATAGAGACTTAAGTTCAATGGTTTATACGGAACAATCAGGTCTGTGTCATTGCCATCTTCCTAATGAGGAAAAACAGTTAATTGGTCCTCCAAAAAGAGGTCAAGTTGCATCAGCAAACAAGCAGTGGCTGCTTCGCAGTGCATTTCATAAGCACATTCCTTTCTAAACCAATTCGTGCTTTGAAATCTTCTAAAAAATGTCGTCTGAATTATGATACTCAAGAAAATAGCTTCAGAATAAAGCATCCATTCATAAAATATCTGGGGACAAGTTGTATGTAGGTTGACATCTGATAAACATTTCTCCATCAAATATTTGTAGTGCTGGAGATAATGCCACAATAGTCAGGGCCTTTTTTGATGCTGAAGGCATGAATGACTTGTGAAAATAGGAATGTTTGACTGTTACCCTTCTAAGGCAGGGTCAAGCTACTATTTAGTATTATTGATAAGAAAACCATTGAACTAGTGCTGGTAAAGAGAGTCAAATCAGCAATATGTTGCAAGGTTTCCCCCACTTAATTTCCGGTATTCTTTTTTATCATCATTAATACATTTAGCACTTGTAAAGGGCCATGTGGCCATGAATATATAACTTAGTATGGTGCTTGTGGTTAGGAATGCAGGAGAACAATGGACTTTTTGTATATAAACATTCATAGGCGAAAAGTTCTCCAAAACACAGTCCACCACTCATCTTCAATTATCTTTACTTCTTAATTCATGCATTCTTCCTTAATTAATTTCAAAATCTTATCATTGATCCATTCTACTTCAAGAATAATAAGTACAGGGCTACATGAAAGGAATTGAGAAAGAGTAAATATAAAAATAATATTCCAAATTCCTCTAAAAACCACTTGGAAATAAATCAGAATTATGTTTCATAAGTGTAGGACTACATGAAAGGAATTGAGAAAAAGTGAAGATAATTGAAAAACACTGGGAAATAAAGGAGAATTATGTTACAAAAGTGCAGGACTACATGAAAGGAATTGAGAAAAAGTGAAGATAA
Organism: Maea johnstoni; assembly: GCA_963942565.1. NCBI lineage: Eukaryota > Metazoa > Annelida > Polychaeta > Spionida > Magelonidae > Maea > Maea johnstoni. Next base: position 26,260,245 of record OZ012686.1, read on the forward strand.
CTGAGAACCACTGGGAAATAAAGGAGAATTATGTTACAAAAGGGCAGGACTACATGAAAGGAATTGAGAAAAAGTGAATATAACTGAAAACCACTAGGAAATAAAGGAGAATTAGGTTACAAAAGGGCAGGACTACATGAAAGGAATTGAGAAAAAGTGAATATAACTGAAAACCACTTGGAAATAAAGGAGAATTAGGTTACAAAAGGGCAGGACTACATGAAAGGAATTGAGAAAAAGGGAAGATAACTGAAAACCACTGGGAAATAACGGAGAATTAGATTATATAAGTGTAGAGCTGCATGAAAGGAACTGAGAAAAAGTGAAGATAAATATTGTTCGTAATTCCTCTGAAAACCACGGGGAACTAAAGGAGAATTAGGTTACATAAGTTTAGAGCTGCATGAAAGGGATTGAGAATCACTTGTGCTCATTACAGTGTTGAAAGTAGTTCAAGCAATGCATAATTAAAGCCTTCTCTGTATGCATACCGTATCCCACGGTTATTAAGGGCAGCACGCCATGTCATCCTTAGTGTTATTACTCTGTTGTTTATGGTATGTCTCTATTTATTACATGGCTTATAATTTGTATAACATCGAGCGGAATTATGCCATATTCAGCATTGTTCAGCATTTGTAGGGCAATTTGGTTAATTATTAATTACCTACCTGAGGCAATTTTTCATTGCAAAAAAGTGATTAGTTCATCAATTTACAATATATAGTGATAGGTTTATTAACCCATTTGTGCCTGAATACATCTTAGACATCTTTTTTGGGTATATAATATTTGAAACAAACTGTTGGATTCAAATGTGAATCAAATTGAATAAATGAATGATAAATGTCAATTCAGAACTAGGACCAAAATTAAGAGGGGGGGGGGGGGATATCTCAGTTTGAGGTATAGTTCATAACAATGGTTAATAATTTCTGCTGAAATCATCTTAGGTTTCGTTAATCCGTATTTTTCTGTACACAATTTTGGTATATGACACTTTGTTTGATATGACCTTATCCCTTATGCTGCTGCTGGCTAATTTGGCTAATACAAAGTGACACAGAAAACCTGAAAAATGACTGAAACCCTGGCAAATGGGTACTCATCTGAGTGTTCTCAGCGGGAGCTATATAATGAATACCAACATGACAGGGTTTACATAATTTTCAAAAATTTTAAAAAATCTTTGTGCCCTAATGCTTTGGATGAAAGTAGCCTCAGCAGCATAGGGGTTATTATGTTTCATACACCTGTGACCTCTCTGAATCCATCTGCATTCATCTATGTCTGATACCTACTACATAATAGGTAGGTTGGTAGAGGTACCAAAAATAGTAATTATTTAGCATCTTTATGACTTGGTGACCTATATCACAACCATAGATAAGGAGAGTTTGGAAATGGACAGAGTTTTGACAATTCTTTATACCTCACTCAGTGAATTGTTCAGATTCTTCAGCGCACAACTGAATCTCTTTGATGTCACTGCAGGACAAGGTTCAACCCTTTGCTCCAGTATATTCATGCCAGGCCTTATGATGAGTGTCAATGTCAGCTGATGAGTGACAAAGCCAGATGATGACTGTGCAGGTCAGCCAACTGTCCTTGGGAGAGCACTTGCTTTCTAGAAGTATTCTGTTTCGCTGGTTTGATACTCCTCCCTTTCAATTGTTTCTTTTCACTGCTTGGGTTCAAATCCAGCTTAGAGGCATCATCAGGCGTGTGAGAAAGTAAAATACCAGTGACTTGAGGTTAGGCAGTGGTTTTCCATGGGTACTCTGCATGGTTTCCTCCACCTCTTATGAGTATCTACTTATGATTTAGCCTGAATATGGCAGAAAAGGTGACAATTTCGAATTCCAGATCATGTTTTTATACATCCCCTGGTTGTTTGTTGCTGTTCCTGATAGGTTTACACTATAGGCATAAAAAAGTTGTTTGTTTCCTGTAACCCTACCCTAACATGTTTTTATTCAAAAAAATCCCTACCCTAAAGTTTTTTCAGCCCTCCCAACTCCCAATCAACAAAAAACATGCATGAAACACACATTTTTGACCAAAAATATAAAGCAAAATATATATTTTACCGACCTACCTACCCTATTTTTTTCAGACCGTTATGGAAACAAACAATATTTTTTCCTGGCCTTACGCAAGAACCAGTTACTAAAAAGATCTTTACTCGTAGATCTGGCAGTTTACAGTATTCTCATTGCAGAGGTTTCTGTCAGAGTTGTGATCAATGGATGGTTATTTATCTAAGAGTCTGTCTGTTACCAGAATAGATATTCTGGTTATGTTTTAGGTAGTAACCCATTCATGGATATATTGGCAAAAAGATGACAACTTTGGGCTCATCTTTTTGTCGGGAGCACCTTTTGAAAATATCAGAACTTGACTTACAACTCTTTTGATTATTTCACTAATCTATGCCTTATTCTGAAGTTATTTTCATGTTATATATATAAATGACAAAGTATGTAGGGTACTTTAAACACAAGTGGGTAAAATATTCGTTCACTGTATTATTCTTTTGGTATCAAGAGTCAAGATGGCATATGTTTGCTAATTTGCTAAACTATGGGGCTGTCAGGGTGATGTTGTCATGCATATCAAATATGACCCTCAAGTGGCCTTCTCTTAAGATGTCTGGCTAAAAAAATGAACAGTGCATTTCTGTGGCCTACTAGACCATTATGAATGCATTCTGGAAGCCATGTCCTAGTTTGCATGATTGGAGTTTTTAAAAGTGCTTGATTAGTGGAAGATTTGGTGAAAACCTGTGCAGGAGAACAGGTATGCCTGGGTTTAACCCATGCCAGAAATGTCCAATACGGTCCTGAATATTATGGTAATATCTCAATTACCCAGCCATTTTCAATAGAATATCTGATGGAAAAACGTTCATTAAAACCCAAACTGCATCTTTCTTTCAAATATTTAGTGAATACATGTTTTATTTCAAAGTTATTATAAAAAGTATTATAAGTCCAGACTACACTTGTCAAGGTCTTTAGACGTGAAGGGGTTGTATTGGTGCACTTGTTGGTAGGTACCTGGATATGGTTTTTCTAGGTAGAGAGTATGCATTGCCTGAGGCAAGGGGTGTTTTTCATGGCTGGATCAGATCTTTTCACCAAGTGTTACTATAAGTGCTTGGTAAATATTGTAAATACTGCTATTCACTATGCCAACTTTCCTAACTCCATTAGAAGTCAGTTACTCAACTGTTTTTATGGTGAATCTTTATCAGAAAAGAGGCATTGTATAGTATTGTTTTATTTATTAACCAATTCATATCTAAGGTTATCACATGGTCTGATGATTTAAAGAAAAACTCACTCAGGTAATATTAACCCTTCCAATGCTGAGGCTACTTTTGTCCAAAGTACAATGATGCAAACATCTTTGAAAACCATCTAAACCCTGTATGTTGGTATTCATTGGATAGCTCTTGATGAGTACTCTTAGATGAGTACACATTTTTCCGTTTTTTTTTCATCATTTTGTATTGGCCAAATTAGCCACCAGCAGCATAAGGGTTAAGTAATATTAAGGGTTAATTTCGATTTGTCACATTATTATAATATGATATGTCAAACTTGAACAACTTGCTACTGGATTATGGCCAATAAATGCCATTACAATTTAGCATCTGTCATTTGTGGGATAATTACAATTTGGGCTCACAAGGGTTAAATCTAGTTACTTACGGTAGAAAGGAAGCATGATTAGCATACCCATATTTTGCAACAGACATGATAGCCAGAAACTATAAAGTCTCCCCTATCCCACCAAGCTCTTCCCCCAGGATATACCCTACTTAACTTCATACCACAACATGCCTTATCTCTTGTTTACCCATACCTGTGGTATTTCACCGAGTAAACAATTTGGATGTCAGCCAATATGTGTGACAGCTATGCAGTGCCTTGAATGTAATCCTGTCATTTCAGCGCCTATTTCTCGCGCTATTTCTGCTCAATCAAACCTCAAACTCCATGAATTCCCAAAGCTGTGTAATATTCTTATTCTCTGTCCTAGGTACTAGTATTTGCAGCCAAGAAAGTGATTGTATTCTTGGCTGAGGACTTACATAGGTTTTTGCTGCCAAAGAATTCACTAACTACATCCTGATATACATGTAATTGTGTAGCACAAGACTGAAGCTGCCACAAAATGTTCAAGCGATTGCTAAAAAGGATTTGTTTTAACTTTGATATTTCTGCATTCCCAACTTTCGCCAAAGGTCAGTTGGTTCAAGCCATTCATGCACGAGTCCTTGTCAAGTATTTTCTAAGTCCTCCAAGTGAAAAGTAACCAATTTAAATATGAATGCACAATAAAATTGCAGGATATTTGTCCTTTAAGCTCTTTAAGTATTTTGACAATTTATGGTTAAATGTTTTAAGTTTTTTTTCAAAGGTATCATTGGTCTAGACGACACTTATCAAGGCAATCTTAAGGCATGAATAGGTTAAGTTATTCATGCTTTGGTTCCTCTTGAAATTGATATCTAGATTGATAAATAGTTTCCCATCAAATGTATTGTTCTAACTTTGCTATTTCCCAAAGATTTCACCAAAATTGTTAGGTTGCTTTTTGCTGCTGTAAGCATTAATAGGTAAAACCCTTATGCTGCTGTTTGCTAATTTGGCCAATACAAAATGATACAAAATACCTGAAAAATGACTGAAACCCTGGCGTATGGGTGCTCATCTGAGAGTTCTCAGTGAGAGCTATCCAATGAATACCAACATGACAGGGTATAGGTGGTTTTCAAAAATCTTTGCGACCTTGTGCTTTGGATGAAAGTGGCCTCGGCATTGAAAGGGTTAAGATAAGTTGAAGGTGGTTGTTTGACATGAGGAATTCCATACAGGTGTGTCTGGATTGACAGTTGATTGTTCGTACCTGCTGATGGAGAAGCCGTAGGTCAAGTTGAATTAATCCTTGATACAGATAAAGATATTCTCGCCAACTAGCCCCAAGTTACAAGTCACTGGCAACTTTCTTGCAAGCCTTGCTTGCACCTTGGGGGAAATTAGGGTATGGATGCGAAAATTCTTTTTTGCATCAATAAATAGGAAAACTTTTGCATAATTAATCGCTTCCGGTCGATTGTCCGGTCATTTTGATGCATTGCTGTAAGCAAAACAAATGATCGCCATTTTTGTATACTGCTCACATTGTTTGTGCAGTAGGCTTAAAATCATGAACATTTGAAACATGTGAGTATAATTCATTTTGTCAAATGCCCGTTGAATGAATCGGTCTGACTTTTCCACAGACATTTAATCGAGTTACCAATTAATTGTCTGAGCACTGGGGGAAACCTACTAGTTAGCCTTAGTCACTTGCAACTTCCTCACATTCCTAAAGTGGCAATGGTGAGAGACAGCAAGCATTCAGTGACTGTGTGTAATGCTAAACGTACCCTGAGGGCTCGAAAATAGGGGGTGCCGGGAGCCGAGGGCTCCCTTGAATTCTCCTGTGGCTCCCTCAAATTTCTGCAGGGAGCCCAAAAATGTACTGGTTTCTATACACAACATCTGAAAGTGGCTTTCGAAGATGCAATCGACCTCCTTGGAAAAAATCTTAATTTCGAGTCCTGGTACCTGTCATCTATTGTTACCAAAGTCACTAGACTTGTGGGCTTCAGGAGCAATTTGGTACAGAAGACTCACAAAAATTATGCCTATGGGGTATTTTGACAAGCCATTCAGTGTGAGCCTGATAACTATTTCAAGCTTGACACCCACATTCCATATCACATTAGCTCATTGTTATGCTTGATCAACTTTTTTTGACTCTGTGCAACATCAAGTGCATCCTGAAAAAAGATCAAAATCACCCAAAAAAGCTACTAGTCTATAGGCATGCACTATATACAAGTGGTGCCATATGGTAGTGATTGAAGTCCATCTCAAAAGATTTGTAAAATAACAATGATAACAACCTTAGATAACATCTGTCTTGGACAAACACTTGTTGAGTGCTTGTATGTTTATTCTGTGCACCAGTCTGAAGCACTTAAACTTAGCTGGAGTCCACAGCAGTGGTGTGGGTCTCGGTGTCAATAGTGACTAGTGGAATAAAGTTCAACTTACTTGACCAAGTCAACACATTGTCCAAGATAGCCTGCCCTACATGGAAGCGTGCAAAATGTCACCCTTCAAGGAAGATGGTACTGCTGTTCTGCAGAGTGGTAAGTGGTGAATCTTGCTGATTTTGCAACTCCCTTTTGTGGCTATATTGTCATAGCAAACAACCAGATAGCTGGCTATACCCTCATTTAGTAGTGAGCATTGTATAAAAGAGTGAAGCACAGCAAGAGCTATGTCTTTCTAATGCAAGCATGATGCATTGGGACCCAGTATATTGAGCATTCTCTACAAGGAATGTAAGAAATGCTCAGTGGTGCAAGTTTACGTTCAGAGTATAGAGGTTTTGTGCATTATGTGTTCTTTTCTTATCAGCAGACCACACTGCCTTGGTATAAAAAAGTGCTCAATGTACAGGAGCTTCATTAATCAGGTTTAACTGTATATAACAACGTATTTTAGGGGAAATCTAATCTGCATAAACATTGGAACCTGCATACATTGAGTACTAAAAGGTTTATAATGAATAAGTACTCCGTGTACATAGGTGCATGATAGAGAGGTCATGTTTTCTTGTGCCTTTCCTAATGGGTACGCTGACGCCAGAGAATAAAAATGTACTCAATGTAGATAGGTGCCCAATCTAGCAGGATTCAGTCAGTGGCTGTGTTTTAGGTATAATCCATGCCTTAAATCCTGAACCAAGAGGATGAATATTGTGGATTCCTAGCAGCTTCTTAAATATGAATTACACACCCTAGATGGGTTCATTGTAAGGTAGACCTTTTGATTTTCACCCTGTTTACACTGTTCATGCTTGACTAATTGATAGTTATTTCATTTATTTCATATCATTTTTTCCAGTTCATGAGACTTGCTTTTGATCATATTGTTATAAGGTGTACACTAGCGAAACACTAGAGAAATATTTGTACACTCTGGCCTGGTGTATGAAAATGTATTATGATTGTCTGGGGGTACGTTACTGTAGAAGTGATTGCAGCACAGGGTATGGTATACTTTTAATGATTAAAACTTGCCAAAACTTGCAAGTATACACCCGTTTATGCTTGCCCAGCAAACATTTGTGTAAGTGCTCAACGAATTATGGAAGTTTAGGTAATGCACCTCTTTTTATCAGGGTGAAGTCTGTTTTCAATGTCAATGAGGACAGAAAATGTTATTTGATTAGCAGAATTTATGTGTTTCATCTTTTAGTTATATTCATCTTTTAGTTATAAAAAGATCAAGGTTTCCAATTTTCCATACTGAGCAAGCCATAGATTTTTCTACTTACCTGAGAACCATTCATATTGCCTTGGCCATGCCAATTTGGCACCACCTGCACTGTTATATGCTGACCAATCCTACCGCTTGAACCTTACATCTGTATACAATGCTACTCTAGTAAGTGGAATGTAAAAGGCATGTTTGCCATGATCCCTGTTTATATAGTGTGTTGGACAGTCATCCTTTTTCAAATTGTATGCATATACGTATATGATTATATATGCATTTATCTTTTATTTCTCCATTTTGAAAAAGTATATATTTTTACGCTATGTCATTTCATAAATTGATATTGAATCTTTCCTTTTTACAGATCAATGAAGCTGTGACCAAGTGGATTACTATATTACCATTCACTGGTGGTGAGTTTGATTATCCTCTTCTTGAAATATTTTGAAGCAGAGTTGCAAGCATGGTTCCTACCAACATTAAAACTTAGTTTCAAATATTTTTTTTTAATTGGGGGGGGGGGGGGGCACTTTCAACATTTATGGGTTAAACACTGAACTATATCCACCTACTCTAAAATACAGCCAGCTGCCTTGGGAGAAACAGTTAATTACACCGGTAAATGTCATACTTGATTAATTTTAGATTTATAATAGGATTGGAATGTTATGTCTCGTGTTCATTAGCATAATCAAGTTTCACCTCATAAACATGTAATTCACCATGTGACAATCTGCATGTGTCAATTAAAAGCATGACTGAATCAGTGACACATGATTTAATGTTTTAATCATTTAAGCACTTTTTGAAATTAAACTATCTTTTGTGTAATTTCATATTACTTTAGTGCAGATTGTGTTAGAAAAATGTGGATAACATACCTTTAGAATTACTCCAAGTAATTACAGGTAATGTGACCATTTGCAGCAGGTATCTTTACATATATTAAGGTTTTTTTCATAATGCACAGCCATAAGGAGTTACTCTGGGTGCATTGTTGCCATTAGCCAGTATTTGCACTTGATAAATTGTTTCTTGATCTATCTAGTTTGGAGTTTGTTTTGAAAACATATTGTAATTGATCAGAAAAAGTAGAAGTTGGCATCCTTACAAAAATTGTGAGTTGGATTTGGTAAATACTGTTGTAAACACATGTTTTTCCCCCTATTTTGTGAAGGACTATTAGTTATGGTTGAGTCTAGCGAGGTCCAACTGCTGAAATCATCAAACAAAATGATCTACAGATAGGACTTGTTTGATTTAACAGCAGTTCTTGTGAGTTATATCAGGATAAAGACCCATGGCTCAAATCATACATTCCACAGGTTGTTATATACATATCATACTAGACGATGTATGCCTTGTAGATCCACATTAACCCATTAATGCTCACAGCAGTCAAAAGCGGCCTGACAGTTTTTGAGAAATCTGTATAAAGAAAGCGTATATATGAAAAATTATATGAGGAAGAAATATTAATCAATACACTACCAACAACTCTCCAAATATTTTGCAAATTACTGCTTGATTCCCAAGTTATTTTCAAAGCAATGTAGATCCAGACAACATTTTCTAGAGGACCCCTGTTGCATTAAATTGGTTAAGGATCAATACTAGACTGTGAGTTATGTCAGGATTTACCAAGTGCTAAACTCCTACATTCCACACATTGTTTATACAAGATGATTTATAGATATTGGTTGTTTGTTAAGGCCTAAAAAAGAAATTGTTTGTTTCCTGTAACGGTTCGGAAAAATAGGGTAGGTAGCTTGGTAAAAATATTTTTTTTTGCATTATTTTTTTGGTCAAAAATGTGTGTTTTATGTGTGTTTTATGCATGTTTTACGTTGATTGGGCATTGGGAGGGCGAAAAAAAACTTTAGGGTAGGGATTTTTTTGAATAAAAACTTGTTAGGGTAGGGTTACAGGAAACAAACAACTTTTTAGTAAGGCTTAAGGATTATTGGTGTACATATCCTAGCTACTTTTGTGTTGTTAGTAGAACAATTCTTAGTTTGTCCCATCCAAAACTGGTTGGAAAAGTTGCAACAGGCCGATAGGGCCGTTACCAACCAGAAATCTTTACAAAAAATGTCCAAATCAGCAAGAACTAAGAAAATCCTTAGTGATGACAGCCCTATTCGCAGGTCTTAGTCCCTCCCCCTTCCCCCTTGTTTATTAAGTCTGAGAGGGGTGTGTTTTTCCTTGTTCAGTGTACAGGTAAACCAGAATCAGTCTGCCAGGTGTGCTCAGCACTTACTAATCCCCATGCTGTAGGTGTCAATACTGTACTGCAGCAGGTTGTCTATTGTGTACTGCTGGAGCAGCTGATTTCATTACACTCAATGCTCTCTGATGCATCACTGATGACTGCAGTGTGGTGAGAGGGAATACCTGATCAATATATTGAACTGTTTTAATGTGGGGCTAAGCTCTATCTGTAAGCATAGAGGTTGTATAGTATTATGGGTCGGGAAGCCCCAGTCTTTTAGGGACACTGTGCTATGGATAATATGAAGTCAGATCAAACTATCTGCTAGTGGGATGTAACATGAACTGAGAGAGAGTGATGTGTGTGTGTGTGTGTGTGTGTGTGTGTGTGTGTGTGTGTGTGTGTGTGTGTGTGTGTGTGTGTGAGAGAGAGAGAGAGGGAGAGGGAGAGAGAGAGAGAGAGAGAGAGAGAGAGAGAGAGAGAGAGAGAGAGAGAGAGAGAGAGAGAGAGCGAGCGAGTGTGTGTGAGGCGGGAAAAGAGCAAGAAAGAGAGAGTGGGAGATATAGAGAGAAAGAGATAGAGAAAGAGAGAGAGAGCTGTCCCATTTCCTCAAAAGTCCCATGACTACTCTATTTGTATAAATATATTCATATTTGTCACCCTCTATGTAAAAAAAAATCATATATAACTCTTCCTGTTTTCCTTCAACCCCTGTTGCACACCCTGTTAGAGGGTATGTTGGGCCGTGTACCCAGCCAGAGGTGTAAGCACCCTCAGGGATGCACTTGTTGACTGGCATATGGAGACAGGTAATGCATGCAGGATGTAGCCTTTAGCAAATTCTTGTTAACCCATTCATGCCTGCAGCACCCAGCTACATCCAGACTATGTTGATGGTATCTTTTAGATCAGATAAGATTTTTTGAGAAATATTTAACCCATATATGCTCTTAGAACCCAACTACATCCAGACTATTTTGATGATATATTTTAGATCAGATAAGATTTTTTGAAAAATATTTAACCCATTCATGCCTGCAGCACCCAGTTACATCCAGACTATTTTGATGATATATCTTTTACATCAGATCAGGTTTTTTGAAAAATATTCAACCCATTATATAGTGCTCCTAACAGCCAAAAGTTAATTAGCCTGTAAATGTTGGGGGAATTGTTATGGCGAAGGAAAAGTGGGGAACATATATTTGAATGAGAAATGCTAATCAGAACACTACTAGTAACTCTCCCTCAAACCTTAAAATAGTTATGAAATTCCCAGTTATTGTCAAAACTTTTTGACATACAGATCTCTTTAGAAACTCCTCTTAGTATTAATATTTAAAGGAGAAAAGTTAACCCATGCAACATCCATCCTTCAAACATTCTGTCAATTCATGCTCACTTCATAAATTCTTTTCAAAAGTATCAGAGGTCACAACAACATTTGTTAAGGACATCTCCAGGACATGGATGGCTAAACCTATGCACTTCTGCGCGGCTCCCAAAACGATCTCACCATTTTTGTTGTGTCTCTTATAGAAAGAATCTTTTTGGAAACATTTTAAAATGTGCTAATTCAAATTTAACCAATGTGTGTTTCACACAGAGTGATCACATTATTATATTTCCTTGGCTGATCTTGTAGGGCCAATTTATACTTTAACCTATTCATACCTGTAGTGCTCTAGAAAGGGCTGCATGACCTAGTTGGTGATATTTTTCTTATCATTTCATCTTTTGCAGAAATATTTGAAGAAGAAATGTAACTCAACCTAACCAACCACTCAATATTTCTTTTTAAAAATTGCATAATTAAGAAGTTTTTGACTCAGCTATCATAGATCTAGACGGCACTTTTAGGGTGAACTCTGAGCATGAGTGGGTTAACCCATTCATACCTTGAGATCTACATGACCAGTGTCGTCTGGACCTTTCATACTTTTGAAAATAACTTTGGAATGAAGCATAGATTGGCAATATATTTGAAGGAGAGTTGTAGATAAGGTTCTGATGAACAATACTCATTCAATTTTTTTTCTGAATATTGCTTTTGTTACAGAGATACCAACAAAATTGCCAGGTGGTTACGGCTACTTCAGGCATGAAGGGGTAAATAAGGCCTAAAAAGTTAATTGTGTGTTTCCTGTAATCCTACCTACCCTATTTTTTTGGCCCTACCCTAAATCTTTTTATGACATTTTGAATCAAAAACACTGTATTCCGAATGAAAAACATAAACAGCTCAACTGATTGAGCCTACCATTTATCACTAAAAATATTTCTTGAAATAAAAACATTTCTCCACCTACCTACCCTATTTTTTCCTTGGGGTTTTACGGGAAACAAGCAATATATTTTGTTTGGCCTATACACTGTGTCGTTAGCCTGTGAGAATTTTGTACAAACAAATCCTTGTCCTAATTAGGGCACTTATCACTGAGTGAACAACCTCTTGTCAGCAAGAAAAAATACACTATGTGTTATTTTGCCTGGCTTGCAGTGAGCTTTGCTTTCAGCCCATAAACCCAATTTCAGTATATACAAAAGTGCCATTGAGAGAGTGGTGTTTTGGTGTTAAGTTATACAAAGGTGTGAGCTTGGAGGTACAGCAGCACAGGTAAGTAAATGATGGGTTTGCTTACATGTGATCTGCTTGGCTTGTCGCTAGGAATGCTAGGGTTGACTCCATTTCCTATGCATGAGGTACGTTTTTACCCCAAATCTGGAATCTGAGATAATATTGATGGTATTACCTTGGGCCTAGAAAAAGAAAATTGTTTGTTTCCTATAACGGTCTGAAAAAAAATAGGGTAGGTAGGTCGTTGAATAATTATTTTGTCAAAAATGTGTGTTTTATGCATGTTTTACGTTGATTGGGAGTGGGGAGGGCGTAAAAAACTTTAGGGTAGGGATTTTAAAACTTGTAAGGGTAGGGTTACAGGAAACAAACAACTTTTTTAGGCCTTATGAAACAGGGCCATTAGTTTACTGCACACAGATTATTTAGGATTCTGTTCATGAGTTATTAAGATTTTTGAGGATTTCTCTGACATCACGTGGGACTGTTTGGGACATCCCTTACTTTATCTTGTATGATTTTGGAATTCCCTTTGGTTTCGGACTGCTGGATATTCTGTTTACTTGATCTTGGAACCATATTTTGGTTAATATCATGAGAATTTTAAAAACCTAGAATTTGTCTGTCCTCTTGGAAAAAATGCAGAGGGGCAAGAAATAGATAGTGTAGCAGCTGTACAGTAGTGACTTCCTCTTGGCATTTAGTGTCTGGAGGAAGCACTATTATGTGGAGAAGCACCTGTGTGTTTTACGCTTGCAGTGGCTGCTTCGTTACCCAGATTACAGGTAACACAAGACAATGCTTGACCTACTTATTACTGCAAGCATGCACATCTCTTTAGTGCCATATGGACGCATGCCACTTATTGAAATAACTTCATATTCATGCATAAAATTGATGAAGTGTCTAGGCTGAGTGGTGTGACTAGACTACTTGACTGAGAAATCTGGAAGTCAGGCTGGGAAGTTTTACATCTTATCTACTAGATAGAGTGTTGAGATTGCTCTGTGAATCTCTAACTGTAAGCCTAGAACTATAAGTTTATATATATAAATTGTATATATCAATTCTACTTACCCAAAGGAATTTTCATAGCAATATATAGTCTGTGAAATAGCCTTAGAGATCTAGGACAAGATTCTGTATACATAATGCAACACAGTTCCCCTGTGTATTTACCCTTCCACAGAAACAGGTGTGATTTGTGACACAATGTTTAGTTTGTCACTGGCTGCTTGCTGTATTTCAGGGAATCAGTGACATGGATACCATATGACTCCTGCTTAGTCATAGTCTCATTGATCAGACTGAATAGTAAATAGTAAAGCTACCATGGCCCACCTGACCAGAAATCCTGGAAGACGGGCAAAATTACACATGACAGCCTAACATCTAGGCTAGATTGTCATTAATACTATATGTCAAACCACCATAATTTGAATTCAAGATGCTTCTGGAATAATGTCTAGAAATCAAGTGATATCTTCCCTTCTTGCCGAATAGTTTACTCAATTAGGAAATCACCCAAAGCCAAACATCCTCAAATTAGTAAGTTGATATCTTGATGACATTGTAGCATTTTTTGAAATATTTGAATTAAAGTTTTGGTTCTTCTTTAGCCTAACATACTTGCTTCAAACATTCTTCAAAAAGATGATTACTTGACAAGATATGTTCAGAGTTGTACGTTTGACCATGTTTGGTTACTCCAGATGCAAATGGTTCAGAATGATCGCTGTATTTCCTGAGTGTATTGGAAAAGCAGTTGATCATAACACTGCATGACCTCGTCAGCGTAAACAAAACAAGTTCTTAGAGTAAACATTTTCTAATGTGAGTTTCTGTTACGCGATAGGTATTAAAGGATATGAATCACTTGACTTCAGTTATTTTTGTATTACCTAAATGTTTGTTCTAGGCATGCATATGTTGAATAGTTGGTATCTTTGGGTGTTGTTATTGACTGTGACAGAGTTATACAGGGCAGCTTAGGTAGGTGTTGTATAATATAAATATGACAAGGCTGTCTAGCAGCTGTTCCAGTGAACTAACCTCAGTTTTATTGGGAAATGCAGCTGGGTTTGATATTAACCCTATGCTGCTGGTGGCTAATTTTGGCATTATAAAATGATGCGAAAAAGCTGAAATATGACTGAAACCCTGGCATATGGGTACTCATCTGAGAGTACTCAGCAAGCGCTGTCTAATGAATACCAACAAGACAGGGTTTAGATGGTTTTCAAAAATCTTTGCACCTGTGTGTTTTTTAGACAATAATGGCAATAATGAGAACTCAGCGGGAGCTTTCCAATGAATACCAATATGACAGGATTTAGATGGTTTTCAAAAATCTTTACATCCTTGTGCTTTGGATGAAAGTAGCCTCAGCATTGGAAGGGTTAAGGCCCTCAGCCTACTAGTGTCATACAGTCATAGTTAGGTGCTGTTTAGTATACATATGGCAAGGCTTTCTATCAACTATTTCAGTGAACTTACCACAGTTCTATTAGCACCCTTATCACATGCAACTTTGAATACCAAGGAGTTCCAAGGGTTTTCCTAGGTAAAAAATCCCAGGAATTTCCAGCTAAATCTGGTAAAGGCAGGCAGTGTGAACAATCTAGTTAAATTTTTCACACATGAAATGAGCCATTCCATGCCTTATCAGTAGAGTACAAAGAGAGAATAAATGAAAAGAATGCAGGTATAGCTGACAGGTGCCACTACTGTGCTAATCCAGGTGTAAAAATTGACCCGCTGTTTGATCTATTGTCATCCTAATCAATACCTAGCTTTATTCATAGGGAACTTATTAAGGCCAAGGAAAGTTGCGGACTGTTTCTCTCGTCATTGCAAGACGTATACATGCTGGTTTAGCTCTCTTAGCCTATTAAGATTGCAAAAAAGCTCTAATGGATTGATTAAGTGTAAGCCACTTAATCAAGATCATTTTTTCAATGGATGTTTAGAATTAATATCAGCCTGGAGTATTGGATTTGGTTATTCAATATATTTTAGCAAACTAAACACACCTGTCCCGTAAAGTGACACAGCAGGCAAAAAAAATGGCCTGACTATTTTTGTGAAATCTTTCCTGCAAAAGAAATCGAATCAATTATTCTTTGTCAATTATTTTTCCAATAGGTGCTTTCTTAATATCATGTTGTTGCAACAGACTGAATTTAATTGACCAAGTAATTGCAAGTATTTTGATATTTGTGAGTTTGAATTTACCAAATATTTCAAGAAAAGTTGGCTGGTTCTTGATCATTACTTGAACTTCCTCAAAAAATATTTTGAAAAATTATCTGGTTGAAAAGACTATATGAAAATCATTTTGATGTCTGGGTATTACAAGCATTAATAGGTTAGGCCTAGAAAAAAATATTGTTTGTTTCCTGTAACCCCCTGTAACGGTCTGAGAAAAAGTAGGTTAGGTAGGTCAGTAAAATATATATATATATATATATATATATATATATATATATATATATATATATATATATATATATATATATATATATATGTATATATATATTTTGGATTATTTTCTTGTTCAAAAATATGTGTTTTATGCATGTTTTAAGTCGATTGGGGGTTGGAAGGGCAGAAAAACTTTAGGGTAGGGATTTTTTTGGTTAATAACTTGTTAGGGTAGGGTTACAGGAAACAAACAACTTCTTTTCTTAGGCCTTATGTAGGAGTATATGGCAACTGCCAATCCACTTAGGTAATAGGGCTACCTGGATAGTAGATTATTTATGTGATCAATAATGTTACAGGTCTGCCATGGTCATGGTGAACCCAGGTTAAATGCAGCTGACTGGTTAGTATAACAGGCCATCACTGTACACATATAATCCTGCCCATGTGTTACACTTGCTTTTCTCACTTTCAATTAGATAATAAACCTATTTGTGACTCTAGTGCCCAATATATCAAGTGATATCTCCAGAACCAGGGCATATTAAGGTGATTTTTATTGACACAGAGAAATGTTTATCATAACTGCTAGTTTACTTGAATTATTTTTGTGAATTCAAATCTAATCGGAAAGATATTTATAACAGTAAATGTGTCAGTATCACCTGGGTTCAACATTAACTTTTGACGGCAGTTGCTAAGTAGGGCAGGTAAACTTTAATTTCTACCTGCCCAACACAATTTTGACCTGCCCTGCATAAGGTGTGATAGAATGAACATGAAAGTGACTTTTCTATATATGCTATACTTGTACCATTAATTAACTATTGTCCTGCTCTAGCTTTATCTGCACTGTTGAGAAAGTATTGGATTTCCCTTCTGACATGTGTTTTAGTATCTCTGAAGTTACATTATGAAATCTCAGCTGCCATGTAGGGCAGGCACACTCTGATTTTTACCTGACCTTCAGCCATCTTAGAAATATTTACCTGCCCGGGGCAGTAGGGCAGCCCATAATGTCGAGCCCTCACCACAGACACAGGCAGAAATTCTCCAGAAAATCTACAAACATGAATAGGTTAAAACATACATGCCAAAGATGGATAGAAACTGAGCATATCTGGAAGTGTAGCTTTAATTTTTAATTTCTACAAGAAAAGTTATATATATATATATTGGACTTTAGGTTGGACTTAACATATGTCGTATTTTGAAACTGGTCTTGACTATCAGTCAATCTTGAATATGTCAATATCATAGGTTGGTATGCAACTAGGGTATCAACTTTTATAAATAACGATTTTAAGTTACAGCTTTCCCTATTGTTAAAGTAAGTCCTAAATCCACCATTTAAGTGTACTATTGACTTAACGTGTCTTTCTCTTAGATGTTCCCTTGACTGACCTATATAATGGTCTGTATGGTCCCTGGTCAGCATCATAGATCATTTTGACCTGTCAACATGAACTGACCACAAGCTTCTGCCCCTCTTGATGTCTATTGATTCAGTCAGGCTTTTGTTTGATTAGACTATGAGATATTGCTGAGAGGTGACCAGTCATTTATCACATTAGACAGGTGGAATGTACCTGTATATTTTTAGGCATGTGTACGCTACTGGTTCCTTATATTGTGTTAGCATTGCATATTGTGTGTGTGTGTGTGTCTGTATATATATATATATATATATATATATATATATATATATATATATATATATATATATATATATATATATATATATATATATATATATATATATATATATATATATATATATATATTGTGTATATATTGTGTGTGTGTGTGTGTCTGTATATATATATATATATATATATATATATATATATATATATATATATATATATATATATATATATATATATATATATATATATATATATATATACAGAGAGAGAGAGAGAGAGAGAGAGAGAGAGAGAGAGAGAGAGAGAGAGAGAGAGAGAGAGAGAGAGAGAGAGAGAGAGAGAGAGAGGGAGAGAGAGAGAGGGAGGGAGAGAGAGGGAGAGAGAGAGGGGGGGTGGGTGGGGGGAGGGAGGGAGAGAGACGTACAGAAACATATCCACACATACAGATGGGAAGGTTTTATCTCGTTGATTTAAGTATCCAGACAACACATTTCAAGAGAAACACTGGCAGAAATGGGTTGCCATAGCAATTTGGCCCAGAAACAACAGCTCTTCCATAATTAGTTCCATTGCCAGATAATAGATGTCACCACTGGCCTCAGAATGAGTTGTAGGGTTTATATGAATTAAAACATTATGGTAGAAGAAGTACATGTATATTGATTCTATACCACCTACTATTCATTCATGAATATATTTCATGTCATAATTTCTGTATTGTTATTTCACAATTAAAAGTTTATGGTAGCATTGTATTCCTATAACACACCAATATGTGTCATTCACTTTGACAGCCTCCTACTAGTCACATCTTGGTGGTTTTCCAAAAGACTGAGTGAGCTTCCCAAGGCCTATGTCTGGTTTTGGATACTAAAAAGTTTATATTTCCGGGATGAAGATTCCTGGGCTATTTTCTCCACCACTTAAGCAGGACTACACTATAATTTAAGTCCTGTTTGAACATGTGCCAGCAAACACACTTGGGATATGTACCTTAAGTTACCTACTACCCATGTCTTCAGTTCAGGGTCTGTCATTGCTTAGTAATAAGACTACTGGCTCTCACTCATGATATCTTAGTTGAAGGGCCCAAAATGTCTCAAATAAACCCTGACTCACTCATCCAGAGAGGGTTTGCCAAAGCTACCTGGCTTTCAGTAATAGTGTCTGCTGGATCCACAAAGGCTTACGTGTATATAGTGTTTAGTGTAGAAAATTGGTACAAATTCTGAGGACTGATAATTGTTCCACCAGAGTGATCAATGATGACTTTTTATTTGGAGATGTTTTTTGTGTACATTGACCCTTCCCCATGAGCATCATACATCATGTGTTGATAATAATAATTGGAATTTATATAGCGCCATTTCCATTCATAAAATGTTAAAAGGCGCTGCACATTGTCATAGTTTGAGTCATAGTCAACAACGCCTCAATGGGCGAGCCTGAAAAAGGTGTGTTTTGAGACACTTCTTGAAGGCCTGACACGATGTAGAATCCTTCAGGTGTTGTAGAAGCGCATTCCCAATGTGTTGTGCATTTTTCATGAAATTTCAGGATAATACCTGCAGAAACAAGGTAGAAATAATAATGGAAACACAGAAATATATTTCTTTTTATTAAACATAGATAGGAAGAACAGAAAGCATACTTTTAATCATATGCAAATTATGAGGAAGAAATTGGGACTAGGACTAATTATCAAAATTGGAAGTAAAAATAGTGAGATCTCCTATAAATCGATTAATCGGAACAACACTAGTAGTGTTGGTAGGGGATGTTTTACAACTTAAAGACCCTTGGTAAATATTTAAAATGGTAAAGAATTTCCTTTCAGTCCTGGATTTTTATATCATCACTTTATGACTTAAGTTGTTGCCCTGCATACAAAGAGACAAATTAATTAACTGATACACATCATTTGAGCAATATTCAATTCATGCAGTTCCTTCATACTAGAGCTGGTCATGATTTGACATTAACAGCCTGGTATTAAGACCATCACTTCAGTTACTCTGGTTCATTAAAAACCATGTTGGCAGCGTGTATGATATATATAGTTTTGTACAATATATCTAGGTAGCATCTATTCCTACATGCCTTACTTATAGCATGCAAGCCCAACCCCAGTTGGAGGGTACATGCCAGTACATTCATTCAGAGTCAGTGAGGCGTGCACAGGAAAACATTGAGCACTTCTCTGTTCCACCAGCCCTGTGGCCAGTGGAGAATCTCTGTGTAGAAACTGGGTAGAGGTTCTTCAACCAGCTATATATTATGTCCCTAGTTGTGCAATATTCTCAAGAATAAGAGAGTCGCCTAGTAGTATGGCACCCTGTCCTTTACTTCTGGATTTGATGCTGATAACCTTGTCATGCCTGTAGCGCCCTAAATGTCCTGACTGTTTCTATATTATTTCTGACCAAAGATTTTTTTTGAAAGCTCTCTATGAGGGAGAATTTTGGATCATTACTAAACCTCAACTCTTCTAGAAATATTTATATTTTTAGAATTTACATTTTATTCTCAACATGTTATCAGAGATATGGAGACTTATCCCTGGTATTTTCCTAATTATCATAGCATGCAGGCAGTATGTCAAGGGAAACTCCTCGCTTGAATGGGTCTTCCCTTTACCACAAATGGTGCATAGTCTTCCAGACCAATACAGTCATATTTCTCTGATAAAGATATCAAGAAGAAATTTGTAAAAAATGGAATGCTAATTTTGAAAGTAATATTTAAGTAAAGGTTTTATTGAGCATTGATTGTCAAATTAGTATTTTCACTTTCAAACTATTCATACCTGTAGCCGGAAGTGTGATCTTACAAATTAGGAATTAATCTTGTAAGTGGTGGCATTGTCTCAAAGTGCATTGATTTTGTTCAACCTTTATACTAATGTTTCTTTGAAAACTTTTGTTTCTACACATTTTCTCATGTGTAAGAATCAGTTGTGAGAAAAGAAGTGGAATTCATGTATTAGGAATAGTATCCCTCTGATCCTATCATTGGGTTCATTAAGCATTTGGACAGCTTTAAAGACATTCATTGTTGCCCCAAGTACTATTGAATATCCTATCATGCCTAGTCCATTTGAGCCTTTAGTTCTCAACAAGTGTCTGTGATCTGCATGGCTATGATACTTTAAAAAATAACTTTGGAATAAAGCCTGAATTCATGATATATCTTAAAATATTTTGTCAATATCTAATTATCATTTTCCCCCTGAAATATTTCCCAATTGATGCTTTAAAAAATATCACCAAAACTGTCAAGCCTTTTTCTGTCATTGCAGCAATTAATGGGTATCCGAGTGTGAGGGTTGAATTATCCCATTTAGCCTATATTTGTTACACTTAACTGCCCTGCTTGTAGGGTAGTGAAGTGAGAGTGGAGTAGTATTATAACTATTCAGACACTCCTTGTAGGGTAGTGGGTGAGGATAGGGTTGCATTGAGGGCATAGGTTGTAAGTGATAAGTGTTCCCATCAGGAGCTGATGATAAAAACTTGGAGGAACCTGTAGAAGCAATAATGAGACACATGGTTCTCCTACTTCAAAGAGTACTTTCACTGTCTCGAATTTCTCATGGGATTGTGATCTTCAAGAATACTATATATATGCCAGAATACTTCTAGTTCAAATTTCCAAACAGCAGGGAAGGGTTTCCGTGATCTCATTGAACTCCCCTTGTTAAATACATATGACATATCACAAGAAAGTTCATCCCTCTTTTTAATTTATTCTTGCATGGAGATCTTGACAAGTGTTGTCTGGAACTTAGATTTATTTCACAAAGTATTTGAAGGAGAGTCTGGCTGGTATCTGATGATTATTCCTTTGAATATTTTTCATAAAGATACCTTGGTCAAAATGATATCACAAAAATAGTAAGCCCTTTTTACCACTTCACGCTTGAATGGGTTAAATAGTTCTCAATTAATCTTTTCATGCCTCGTGCCTGTAGGCATGAATAGGTTAGACACACCCTTTGTAATTCCATTTCAGACACGTTTTTTATTTTATCTCTAACACCCAGCCAGGGTATTAGGCCTAGAATTTTTTTTGTTTGATTCCTATAACAGTCCAAAAAAAATAGGGTAGGTAGGTCGGTAAAAAAGATTTTTTGGATTATTTTTTTGGTCAAAAATGTGTGTTTTATGCATGTTTTACGTTGATTGGGAGTTGATAGGGCAGAAAAAAATTTAGGGTAGGGATTTCTTTTGAATAAAATCTTGTTAAGGTAGGGTTACAGGAAACAAACATTTTTTTTTAGGCCTTACTAATTAGCCAATAAGGAAACTGCTGGGTGATCTAGTAAAAATGAACTGTTTACATTGTAGCTGGAAACATGAGAAATGTTGACTTTACTTCGAGTTTACTTGTATGTAATTTACATGTCTCTGCCACGCTTGTATTGATGTAGGGCTTTTTGCCACATCCTGTTCCAAATGTAAATAGATCTACTGCTTATTTGCTTCCTTCATGATCCGGTTGTATTGAGATTGGAATAGAAAATGTCCCTCCCTCCCTATTCTGTTATTGGTTCCTGAAAAAGAATTCCAATAAGCAACTGAAAAAAAGGCTTAGGCACTGACACAAATAGTTGTTGCCATGAAATATTGGCAAGTAAATGGTTAATTGGGCTAGCTGAAATAATCGCTGAGTTAATGCACACAGAAAGATGAATATAAGTAAATACTTTGATGCTTTGATGTTTAATGCCATGTAAAATAACTAATCGACAAGTAGGAACCATCACTGATTTACTGCACATGGCATAAGGAAGTAGAGAAATATATAGAGAAATATAAAGAAAGATTAAATTCAGTTTATGGCATGCGTAAATCAATACAGGTTTACATTGACATGAAAATTGAAAAGAAAATGTTTGAAATAAACTACTTAGCAGTGCTGCAGTAGTTAGTCTAACTGTACATGGTTAAATGTTAAAGAAACTTCTTAACATATGATTTTTCATGGCAATTTGGATTTGTGCTTGACACACAGAAACAAAAATCACTTGTCCCAGTATGACAAATTGAACTGTATAGAATAAGATACTCTTTCTAAAAACTAAAATGGTATTTAACTAAGACTTTTCAACCTACTTCACAAACTTACTGAAGATTTTTATAGTAACCATGACATATCAATTTGGATCAAGCATGTTTATTTCTATTATACCTTATTTTTACATATTCTTATACTGTTTAAATTCCATCCTGTCCCTAAATGGAAGAAGACATTGTCAATCTCTTGAAAGTACAATAGGCCACAACCATACAAGTACCATTGCCTCAAACTTGTACCTCCATACATATACTTGAAATTGAGTCAGAATGTATTGTGAAATTAAGGAAGTTGTTGATAGTATTGATTATGTCACTGATCCTTTTCATAAGTAGCATCTAAGTAGTTCTGTGCTCGTGGGGGTAGCAGAATATGGAAAGTTCCTAGTAAGAGTCATCATTATGCTTGGCCCCAGTCCCTGCTTTGTTTTCTCTGATGTGGCGTGGCCCTGTTTGGGGCGGTGACAGCTAAAATAAGCTTACTGCCATTCGAGCTGAGGCTCCCAGCCTAGCCAGCAGATCGTTATAAAATTCCTAGCAGCTGGGTGGAAGTAGGGCTAGCACCACCGCCGCCACTACAGTCATAGTTGGTAAACGGAAACACTCAGGCTCAGAGCCTGCTGCTGCTGGTGCTACTACTACTACTGCAGCTTCTCCCAGAGTTCCTTGTGTTTCTGGGCCGACCCAAACAGTGCCACCGCCGCCTCTGCTGCCTCCTCGGCTCATAGCTTGATTATCTGACCAGTAGCCTGAGTAGCGGTCAGCCATGCAGGCCGGTCCTCCATCGGATATACCCCTTTATCCTCCGGATGCCACAGGAGTCCATTACCCCCCTGAGGAAGAAAGGGAACGAGTAGAGGGGGATGAAGATGAAGAAGAAGAAGAGGTAATTGGAATTGTGAAATTTGAAATTGAAATGTTTGTTTTTGCGTTGTGGTTTCAGCTACTAAATGAAGCAAAATGTCCCAACAGGATGCCACACAGAAATTTGAGAAGGGACGCATCCAGGTTCTGCAGCAGGAGCGCGTCTACATCCAGAAGAAAACCTTCACAAAATGGATGAACTCCTTCCTCGAAAAGGTAGGAAAACTTTCTCATTTCTTTCCCAGATCTCATTGCAGTGTGCCTCCTATTACCACTCTCCTGTTGATATCCTGCTTGCAGGGCCATTGTGTAATAGCATATGAATGGGAACCTGTACTATTGGATTTGTTGGCGGGTCACATGAATCTTCAGTAACTGTTGGAATCCACAGCTTTTGCTGTGATAATTCTGCTATTGCCAAATATCAGGCAAGCTATATTGTACTTGTGACTGGCTTTTCTCACAATGAATAGTTCTGGTTTATTATAGGAGTGGGGGAAATAGACCCAGCTGGGTTTCCTCAGTGGTGCTTTCAAACGGGCCATATGGATACACATAAGGTGGTCTTGGACCTGTTTGATCTATAAAGATGTCAAGGGATCATATCTGTAGTTTCATCATTACTATGCTAGACTGCCTAATTCATACATTTTAGTATCTATATCTTCACACGTAAATATGCATTTCAACAAAAGTTCTCTTTATATCTGATTAAAATTTACGACCTTTAAACTTTCCATGATATATTACTTTATACCAAGACCCTACACACAAAATCATAAGATGTTATAATAACATAAATTTAATGGTACAGTGACCTCTTTCACCTATTAATTCTAAGGAGTTCTGATAGAACTTGTTGTCTTGATCTATGATACATATGACAATAAGTATGGAATTCAGAATAATTTAGCTAAATATTGAAACTATAATTTTCTCAAATATTTTACCAAATAAGAAAGTCTCCCAGCATTCATCTGAAAGATTTTGCCAAAATAGTTCAGCTGCTTTTGACTGTTATGGGCATCAATGGGTCAATTTTAACAATTCTCTGAATGCCTGTAGCAGGAAAGAGGTTGAGACTGTGCTCTCTTAGTTCTCCTCCTTTGGTCTCATGGGGGGGGGGGGGGGGGTCGAGGTCAGTGCCACTGGTGACTCCTGTTGACAGTTAACCCTTTCATGCCTGTAGCGCTGCAAGATGGCCTATTTAACTATCCTCTAAATATAGCATATTTGAAAAAAGAATTGATGAGGAAATGTTTATTGTGATACTATTATTATTATATTTGCAACTTTTTAAATGATTTCTGAATTTATATCATATTTGTAAGCTTTTCTAAAGACTATCATAGATGCAGATGACAGTTTCCATGGAGACGAGTGTCTCTCACATGTGACACCACTCCCTCATCTGAAGCATCTCCACACATGTTGTGTTGCAAACACCGTAAGCTATGAAAATCTTGGAAAAAATTAAGAAGTACACAAGAAAAAGTTGTTGTTTCATAGATGGCCCTATTGAGATACATAGCAGGGGATGGAAAAAAGTTAATTAATTCATGCCTTGAGTCTTCCTTGACATATATGCTGTCTGGATCTGGGGGACTGGAAAAGTATTGAAGTAGTTTAGCATTACTTCACAATATATTTGATGGAGATTTATTTCCTAGCATGCAATCAAGGTCCCTCCTTCAAGTATTTCCCCAAAAATGCTTTTGTCAAAAAGATATCATCAAAATCGTCAGGATGATTTTGGCGCCACAGAGCCACAGACATGAAAGGGTTAAGCAAAGCCAGCTTTGTAAACACATGCTAAGGGTGGTCTGAAGCTGAGGATGACTGAGGGTCCATTGTTCTGCTTCCTGTCTTATTTTTTTGCTGCTGTGATTTGATGAGATGTTTTATCACACCATCTGTTGCATCTTTACTACTAAGTTACTTCCTAGAGAGTAGCTTTAGCCAGGAACAGTCTATGATATCATAGGCTGTTCACTGTTCCTGATTCAGCCCATGTTGGTGACTGACCTCTTTCTCAATCTAGGAAATTATTATCAAGGAAGTGGAGGAAAGAAATTCAGAAGGGATTTGTTATATCATATAATAAGGAACCTTACCATATATTTCTCAGACATCCTTGGATTTCTTGGAACTTTCTTAGAATAATCCCTAGAATTCCTTAGTATTCACAACTTCATTTGGTAAATGAGCTGATCTTATTTGAGTTGAATAGGTTGAAGAAGGATAATTGATGGTTGGGTTCTGATGAACACCTCTGCTTCAATTTTTATGATGAATACCAAAATAATTAGGATTTAATGGGCCTTGCTTGCATGAACGGGTAACTTACATTAGAACCATGTGCAGCCACTATATATAAGCTTGGACATCCTTTCAAACATTTGTTGTGCTGTGTATGTGAGTGACATAGGAATGCACTCACTGGTCAGTTCCTTGACCGCTGGTCAGTTCTGTGGCCGGACAACCCTGTTCAAGTGGAGATGCGGAATTAAGGAAGAGGGATATGTTTTGGTTTTGGGTCAAAGCTCACGCCATAGGTCATGGGGTTCTGATTGATGAGTACTGTTGGCACTTAAGAACCCTACTCCACACCCTACCAAATTACCCCTGACGCCTATGCACGCATTCTCACGTGCTGCGAGCCGGTTTATGTGCATGACATATGTGGAAGACCTATACATTGTATTGTAATTACCAGAGTCATGTTTAGAGATTAGCAGCGGCAGGTTTGGAAGTAATTGAACTGGATTAATGAGTGAAGGTCTATTTTACAACCTCTGTATAGGCCAGACCAGCAGCATCAACAGATGCTTCTTTTCTACCATGGAGTAGTATTATCTTAACTCACTCATATCTTGAAATCTCGTAGACAACTGTTGTCTAAATCTAATTCATTTTTGAAAATAACCTTGTAATCACGATTCTGACAGTACAGCATGTGTGTCCCCATTAGGAGACATGTGTTTTCTCTTGTATTCGCAAAAAATCTTATAGAAAATCTTCCAACTCCCATTTTTTACATCTCTATGTTTTTCACCAACACAGAGTGTATGATAGTGTTTACTTCCAAGATCCTGACACACCATGTGTGTCCCCATTAGGAAACATGTGTCATACTCCTTAACCCATTCATGCCCCAGCGTTTCTCGTCAATTTCGTTCTCGTTCTTATTTGTGAATAACTTTGTAATGGTACACAAATTTACAAAATAAAAGAAGGATGGTCGTGGTTCGAGTTTTAATGAACATTTCCCCTTCAGACTTTCTTCAGTATGCTTTTGTTAAAGAGTTATCACGACAATTGTGGGACTCTTTTGGGGTGTTACAGACGTGAGTGTGTTAAACCTATACTGTGGTTTTCTCTGTTCTCCATCTCAAAGCAGTTTGTGACAAATACCAAGCTCAGATGAAGACCACAGTGACAGACAACATGAATCATTTCCCTGCAAATAGACATGGAAACTGCATTCCTCAGCCGTGTATGTTGGTTTACCAATCACAGGCATTTGCTAAAGTAATAAACATCCACATAAAATAGGAACCGTAAGATTTTATTGCTGTAATTATTGTTTACCAGGTCTTGTAAAGAAAATGATTTTGTTCATTTGATATTTATGAGAATAGCTTACACTTAATGGCAGAACATTTTGTTCTAGAGTATTTGTAGTGTCTGTTGTTGTATATATATATGATAAAGACAAACTTCATCAAATCAGTGTGATCAATGTCTCTGATCAAATGGAGAGAAACCTGAAATTCTTTTGGAAATGATTTGCAAAGCCTAAAAGGATCAACAACATTCAGTGAAAGATTTCTCAAAATTTTGCCCAAAAATAATCAGGAAGTCTTTGGATGCTATGCTACAGGCATGTGTGGGTGAAACACAGCTCTATGTGTGTGGTTTCCCTTATGTGAAGTATTCAGGCTGTGTGGAGATGGTAGGAAGGGAGTTTTTATTTTGTCCTGTCCTAGTTTCTTGCCCACAGGCCATACCGTACCCTGTATATCATGCCTCTTGTCACTTCTAATGGTATGTATATGCCAAGATCCTTGTAAGTGAAGATTGCGACTGGATCAGTCGACTATTATCTTGGCTCCCTGCCTCCAAGCAGACCACTGACCAACACTGGAATGAATATCAGTTTCAATTATCCTCAGTATAGGAAGATAAGGACAGTCCCCAGGGGAATCTGATAGTCAGGCAGGGCAAGTTTGACCTAGAATATGGTAGCCCTACTAGTATTTTTATGTTGTACTTATGTTTTTGAACTCCTGTTATGAAAATCATACCCCTTACAGTGTTGATTGTTGAAATGCATGTTAATTGGCTGATGACTGAGATAGGCACTTAATCCATTCATGCCAGTGTCCACATACTTCCATATTTTTGTGAAAAAAAAATTCTGTAAAAGATTAAGGAAGAAATATTCAATGAAATCAATCCTACATCTCCTAAGTTATTCAAAGAATGAACATCATCATAGGTCCAGACGACATTAGAGGCAATTTCCTGTCGTGAATGGGTTTAGATTACAAGTGAATTAAAAGCATCAAGTGTAGGACCAAACGTCAATATTCGAGGTGATTTGACTGAATTGTGAATGGGCTTAGATAACAAGTGCTATATGATGAATTAGTTTTCATTTGTGAGTCAGCGTATTGTATCGGTTGTAGGGGACGTTCTTCTAGACTGACTGACCAGTGGAGGACGACACTCCTTCTCATCCCATTATTCCACTTGGCTGGTCAGTCTGTCATCTCCCCGCACACCATGCAGCCATCCGTCTGGCTAATAATCACCACCTCCTCAGGCTACTAGGGGTAGAACATCGGCAGCTTTGAGAGCTTCCTGACAAATGTCGTCTGCACCTAAGATACTTGTGATAATAACTCTGGAAGTAATCAAACAAATCCTTGATATTTGAAGAGGAGTTTTGGGTAGGGTTCTGATCAACATGTCCAAGATAAATATTTCACAAAAAATGCTCTGGTTACAAAGATATTATACCAAATACGTCAGGGATATTTGGATGCTAATAGGCATGGATCGGTTATCCCTTACACTGCTGGTGGCTAATTTGGCCTAAACAAAATGAGGCAAAAAAACTGAAAAATGACTGAAAAAAATGGCACATGGGTACTCTTCTGAGAGTACTCAGCAAGAGCCTTCCAATGAATACCAATATGGCAGTGTTAAGATTGTTTTCTTAAATCTCTGCGTTTTTGTGCTTTGGACGAAAGAAGCTTCAGCATTTGAAGGGTTAAAATGATATCCTCATGAGCGGAAACCGCCGCTTGTCTTTGAAGTAGAACCCTGTAAAGTTATGGATGCCTCAGGCAAGGGGAAATGAAAGGATGGCAATTTAACCCTTTCATGCCTGAAATAAACAAATAACAACCTGGCTATTTACATGTTAAAGTTTTTGAAGTAAAATGTTGATGAGAACATTATATATAGGTTACAACTCTCCATCAAATATTTTGTGAATTTACTTTTCAGTCTCTTCTCTCAAGTTTTCTTTTCTGAAGTTTTATAGATCCTGACAAATCTTTTCAAGGGTTGAATTCTTAGCATTATATACTGGCTTCACTCTAACTGACCTATTCTATGGAAACACATGCTTATCCCTTATGCTGCTGATGGCTAAGTTGGCCAATACAAAAAAATGCAAAAATCTTGAAAAATTACTGAAACCCTGGTATTTGGGTAATCATCTGAGAGTACTCTATGAGGGCTATCCGATGAGTACCAACATGATAGGGTTAAGATGGTTTTCAGATATCTTTGCATCCTTGTGTTTTGGACAAAAGTAGCCTCAGCATTAGAAGGGTTAGTAGATACAGAACAGTTAGCACACACTCTGATATCTCCTGGTGTATGTGAATGCCCTGAACTGCATCGGCTTCTCTTTGCAACGCTGGACTCTATCTGCTCCAGCCATTCTTGGAATGAGGTTGGCCCACAATATGAGGGTGGTTTTGTTCTTGAATTACTGAAGAGCCTGCATAGTTCTATACTTGATATCCATTGACCCAGATCTGGGGGTACATGCCTTGGTATAAGTATTGGCTTAATACTTTCAATATGCTTAGGCTACTTTCATCCAAGGCACTAGAACGCAAAGATTTTAAACAATCATCTTAAGCCTGTCATGTTTGTATTTATTGGATAGCTCTCTCTGAGTGCTCTCAGATGAGTACCCATGTGCCAGGGTGTCAGTCATTTTTCAGGGTTTTTTTTCATCATTTTGTATTGTCCAAATTAGACACCAGCAGCATGAGGAAAAAGTAGTACTTTGCTGCTAATTACTATCTTTCCACTGAATTGTTTTATTTTTGTGGAAATAATAGCGTTCAGTTGAAAGTTCAAGCTTTTTCTGTATTGGTATTTTTGTTAAAGGACAATTCCACCATGGATAAAACAAAGGCCCAAATAGTTTCTTATGGTATTCTCTACTTAAACCCAAGTTCCCACCAGTACCAACCTTTATACAAGAAGTATATTACTGTTTTAGCACCTCCTAACAGACACGAAATAGAGGCACTGGGGGCGGCCATTATAGCCTGCTGATAGCCTCTAAACTGGCTGTTGGTGCAACTAAGTCATTAGCAGCTACCTTACTACCAGTCCAGAGGAGCTTATAGAAGGTCTGCTCGTTTCCCTCTTCATGTAAGGGCTTTGAATATCAGGCCCCAAAATGCCATTGGATGCAAAATTCATAGATTGTCAAGGGTTGGTAGATGGATAGATATGATATATTGAATAGTTGATTGTATCATCCCTGAATACAGTGTTTTCTAGTGCAGTACTCATTGGAGTGCATTTTGTGCAGGATGGACAGGGGACTAAAGAAACCGGCTGTTAGGTACATTCCCTGAATTCAGTCTTTTCTAATGCTGTGCCTACCTTGTGAGTTTTGTGCAGGAACAGCGAGGAGTGAGAATAACCTGTTTATTGTTACTTTCCCTGAATTCATTATTTTCTATAGGTGCCACACTGAGGTGGGTGTGTTAAGTACAGGAACTGTGAGGTCTGAGAATAATCAGTCATTTGTTAACTTTCCTGAATTCATTTTTTTTCTAGTGCCACACTCAGTTGGGTGTATTTTGTACAGGAACTGTGAGGCTTTAGAATAACCTGTTGATTCTTACCTTCCCTGAGTTCATTATTTTCTAGTGCCACACTGATTCGGATGTGTTTCGTACAGAACCAGGGTGTGCGGCAATAGAACCATACTTGAGCCATTACTTGATGGTGCACAGCCGTGGATTGTGGAGTGAAAAGAAGCTTAGTTTCTTCTGTAGGAGTTGGATACCTGCCCTGAGTAAAGCCTCAATCCCAATACTTCCAGTAGGGAAATATCCTTTAAACATTCCGATGTTAATGCTACTTTCATCCAAAGCACAAGAATGCAAAGAATTTTGAAAACCATCTAAACCCTGTCATGTTGGTACTCATTGGATAACTCTCGCTGAGTATTCTCAGATGAGTACCCATGTGCCAGGGTTTAACTGATTTTTCAGGATTTTTGCATTATTTTGTATCACCCATCTTAGCCACCACCAGCATAATTAATGCTTAATGATGTCAATTGAACAACCATGCATTACAACGCCTTTTGCTTCTGTAACTTTTAGGTTGTTTATGGTAGGTGTCACTCCCATAGACTAAATCAGCGAGAAAACGCCTGTGTGCCAAGATAAAAGTTGTCCGGGCAAATTCCCGAAATAGTCTTGTGAGAGAGGCTCTTGATAGGTACACTTAGAGTGAAGTCGAAACAAGTGTTAGGGTAGTACTGAGAGAGACCTGTGTTTTTTTACAGGAGGGAGAAGTTTGACCTGGTTATCTCCTGGTGCACACATTTCCCCATACAACACACTGTACTGTCAGGGTGGGAAATCGTGCAAGACATTTTTTTATCTTTGGCTCACATGGCATTCTTTCAGATAAAGGCATGTTTTTGACAAGGAGCTGTTTTGAGTTCCACACCAGCTGGTCTGGTCAGCATTAAGGGTGTTGTATTAAAGTATATGAAAGGCAATTTTTATCTTCAAATCTCAAGGAAACCTTCTTGAAAGAAAGAGATGAAAGGCATTTTTTAATCTTTGGTTTGATAAAGGTATGTTTTGATCACATGGCGCTGTTGGACTTCTACACCAGCTGGCCCCGGTCAGCACCTTATGCTGCTAATGGCTAATTTGGCCATTACAAAAAGATGCAAAAAAAAAGCCTGAAGAATAACTGAAACCCTGGCACATGGGTACTCATCTGAGAGTACTCAGCGCGAGCTATCCAATGAATACCAATATGACAGGGCTTCCAAAAATCTTTGCGTACTTGTTGTTTGGATGAAAGTTAACCTGAAAGTTGTTGAGAAATATATGAAAGGCCACCTTTTATCTTTAGATTTTGGGGAAATCCCTCTGATAAAGATGTGCTTGTGGGCAGGGATCTGTATGACCTGATTGTTTTGTGCATTCATCCTCATTCATCGGCATAATGGAAGCAATTTGTTTAAATCATTGCTTCTCATGAGGTTAATTTTTTCCGATAAAGGCAAACTTCAGGTAAAGAATTGTGTGACCTCCACATATTTTTGTGCTTTCAGCCCTATTGGGATAAAGGTTTATTTTGTGAAAGTGTTAAAATTAATTCATAGAAATTAAAGGTTATAAACCTTTGTTTTCATGATTTTGAATGTGAAATCTACTTTTATTGTCACTTTTTTGGCAATATTGTGACTTAGTCATTACTATCCAGTTGTTTGTGGTTGAGGGAACAAGAGTACCCGGTAAACTTTGCTGCCTAACCCCAGTCACTGGCAACCTTCTCACATGCTCAAGGCAAGTATTTTTGATAAAAGAATCTGGGTTGACCTCCACAACTCGTCATGCATTGAATCACCTGGTCAGGATTATAAAAATACATGAAAGTCAATTATTCATATTTTGTTCTCTTTCTTAGAAGGACATGACCTCTGAAAGCCGAGCTGTTTGGAAAGAGGGTGTGAGACTCCTGTCCATTTTCCTTCTGTGAAGCATTCAGCCCTTGTTTAGAAATTCATGAAGGGTAATTTTTCATCTTTAGTCCTCTGTAGGTTCTTTAATGACGAGGAGTTCATACACCGGTCACATTGTTCGTTTGTCAAGTATTTTGCTTGACCAGTTGACATATAAAGTGGGAAGTGTCTTGCCACCGATATTCCTACCTATCCAAAGATATTTACGATTGTGGTCAGATCAGAGGGTAAAACAATACATTATCAGCACTACAGGGTCTTGACACATATATGAAGTCCACTTGCTAGCCTTGGAGCACCTGAAATCTACTAACCTTATTCAAACCACTGCTACTATTACTGCTACTGGTACTGTTACTGCTACTGCTGCTACTACTACTACTGCTACTACTACTACTACTACTACTACTACTACTACTGCTGCTGCTACTGCTGCTACTACTACTACTACTACTACTACTACTACTACTACTACTACTACTACTACTACTACTACTACTGCTACTGCTGCTGCTGCTGCTACTGCTGCTACTACTACTACTACTACTACTACTACTACTACTACTACTACTACTACTACTACTACTACTACTACTACTGCTGACTACTACTACTACTACTTCTTCTACTACTGCTAATTCTACTACTATTACTACTACTACTACTACTACTACTACTACTACTACTACTACTACTACTACTACCACTACCACTACTACTACTACTACTACTACTACTACTACTACTACTACTACTACTACTACTACTTTTACCACCACCACCGCCACTACTATGCTACTATTTATATTACTTATACTACTACTGCTACCCTCTTTAAATATTTTTCAAACCATACTCTTTTTTTATGAAAAATATGCTCAGATTTATCAAAGTTTTGCACTTCAGATGCAAGTGGGTTAAAAAAAATGGCCATGACGATGCTATTGCCTGGCCAGTCATGTCTGTATAATCAATCACTAACACAGTTATAAGTGTTTGTATGGATTCCAGTTGAAGTTGTCTGGCGAGGAAGGTCTGACAGGATGATAAGTATTCTGTTTGTCTTATCTCTAAACAAACAGAGCTCCCCCATCCCTGCTTTCATCTCATTAAGGGTAGGATCTGCTAATTGAAAGCTGCTGCGGGGAGGGGATATTGTGAGATAACTACAAGGAGGGCTTCAGTGGACTTTTGATGAGCCATGAATTAAACTGTAGATCAGGTTCTCTGGACAGCTTTATGCCATGTTTATTACCATTAGTGTTACGTAATGTTAACCTATTCATGCACGTAACACACCAAAACTCCATTTCTTAGTAGTATACTAATGACCAGAGACACATTGATCTTTACTCAGCTTTCAACTCTCCTTCAAAAAATTGGTGATTTTAGGCTCAGTTTTGAAGTTAATTTTAAACCTTGTTCTGCTGATGGCTGATTTGGACAAACAAAATAATTTGAAAAAAATTAGAAAACGGCTGGAACCCTGGCACATTAGTACTCATCTGATAGGGCTAAGCAAGTGCTTTCAAATGAATACCAACATGACAGGATTTAGGTGGTTGTGAAATTGATATGTTTGTGGTTCTGTGCCTTGGACAAAAAAGTAAACTCAGCATCACAAGGGTTAAAAGTAACATAGGTCCAGACATAACTTTTCTGAGGAGTGCTTCAGGCATTAACTAGAGATCAGATTTTAACCACCGCTTTATGCCATGTGTATCATAAGTATTATGTAATGCTTTAGGTCATGTATCATGGGTTTTCATGTTGTTTTAGTGGCTGTGAACCCATTCATGCTTGGACTACTCAGAACGAAAATGTTGTCTTGATCTTTATATGGTCTGATTTGCCTGAATGGGCTTCTGAGCTTTCTCTCCAATGGGAGGAAGTCAAAAACATGAAAAGTAGGGATTTGAGCAAAACCTGAAACAATTAGTAGTTAGGATAGGGGAA
Source organism: Maea johnstoni (assembly GCA_963942565.1). Taxonomy (NCBI): domain Eukaryota; kingdom Metazoa; phylum Annelida; class Polychaeta; order Spionida; family Magelonidae; genus Maea; species Maea johnstoni. The sequence continues at coordinate 26,294,385 of OZ012686.1, forward strand.
ATGCCAGACTGTATTGACCAAGGGCTTAGCCAGATTTTTGTCCAATAAGGTCAATCATGATATGAAGTTAGGGAGTATATACTGTATACTAGCAAAGGTTTGATTCACCTTTGATGCTAGGGAGAACATGTTGAATATTGTGTTGACTCTGATTCTCTAATCATTTTGTGTATGGGGGCTCACTGAGGGACAGTTGAATATTGTGTTGACTCTGATTCTCTAATCATTTTGTGTATGGGGGCTCACTGAGGGACAGTTGAATATTGTGTTGACTCTGATTCTCTAATCATTTTGTGTATGGGGGCTCACTGAGGGACAGTTGAATATTGTGTTGACTCTGATTCTCTAATCATTTTGTGTATGGGGGCTGACTGAGGGACAGTTGAATATTGTGTTGACTCTGATTCTCTAATCATTTTGTGTATGAGGGCTCACTGAGGGACAGAGTTGAATATTGTGTTGACTCTGATTCTCTAATCATTTTGTGTATGGGGGCTCACTGAGGGACAGTTGAATATTGTGTTGACTCTGATTCTCTAATCATTTTGTGTATGGGGGCTGACTGAGGGACAGTTGAATATTGTGTTGACTCTGATTCTCTAATCATTTTGTGTATGGGGGCTCACTGAGGGACAGTTGAATATTGTATTGACTCTGATTCTCTAATCATTTTGTGTATGGGGGCTGACTGAGGGACAGTTGAATATTGTGTTGACTCTGATTCTCTAATCATTTTGTGTATGGGGGCTGACTGAGGGACAGTTGAATATTGTGTTGACTCTGATTCTCTAATCATTTTGTGTATGGGGGCTCACTGAGGGACAGAGTTGAATATTGTGTTGACTCTGATTCTCTAATCATTTTGTGTATGAGGGCTCACTGAGGGACAGAGTTGAATATTGTGTTGACTCTGATTCTCTAATCATTTGTGCATGGGGGCTCACTGAGGGACAGAGTTGACCTCAGTGTATGTGAGACGGGTGGCCCTCATTGACCAGATCTCAGAGGGGTTTGCAGGGTAGTTGATTGGTCCAGGGTGTGGTAATGTATATGAGATAAACAACTGTTATCATCAGCAGGGCATGATCTGATGACTCTGCTTCAAGTGACTTGTGGGCATGGGAGTTTGGGAGTAGGACACACTGGTTGAATGATTTTGACAAGCTTGACCCATTTATGAGGGGGATGGGGGTGGGTGTTGTGCAGCCTGACAATATAGGGCAAGTGCTGACTAACACACACAATTGTTATCCAGGGGAGAGGGGGGGGGGGCTCAGTTATTTTGTATTAAGTGATTTCCAGCCATGATTTAGCCTTAATATGGCAGAAAAGTGATGATGAATAAAATTCCAAATGAAACCCTCAGCAATTACTGGTATTTCTCAACAATTAGACTTACATGCCATACAATGGCATACATGCCCTTAAGTTTAATCTGATAATCCTCCTTTCTCATAGCACTCATTCTATTATTTTGGATACGTATGCACATCTTTATTCTTGGAAAACCCCAATACTCGAATGTGATTTTCCTGTTGGGTACGTGACACACCTCCAACGAGAAGGTGAAAACTGTAAGGGACACCAAGTGCCTTGTTTGCCCCATTCACTTCTAGAGATCTTTAGAAATATTATCTGGATCTACAATAGTTATGAGAACAATTTCTGAATTAAGCATGTATTCATGAATATTTCCTGGAAAATACTCAGGTTTCAAAGATATTAGCATAAAAGTCAGAATGTTTTTGGGCGGTATAGGCATGAATGGGTTGTCAGGGTAATCGGGCATGCCAAGGTGACTCATCCAACTAGTTTTCATGCCACCAAGAAGGGGCTCTCATAACTGATTTAAATAAAGAAATGTTCAGTCTCACTTTCTGGTTATCATATGGGCTGTCCAGCCCTGAAGTTTTTTTTCTGGTTATAGAATTGATTGGTAAGTTATAACTTCTTGGTCGACACTTACCAAAAAAGAATATTGCCCTTGTAAGAGATCTTCAGGCATAAAAGGGTTAACCTTTTCATATCTTAATTAACCCTTCCAATGCTGAGACTACTTTCGTCCAATGCACAAGAATACAAAGATTTTTGAAAACCATCTAAACCCTGTCATGTTGGTACTCATTAGCTAGCCCTCACAGACAGCTCTCGGATGAGTACCCATATGCCAGGGTTTCGTTGTTTTTTCAAGGATTTTTGCATTATTTGTATTGGCCAACTTAGCCACTAGCAGCATAGGGGTTACGTTCCCCTTGAAGTCTATATTCTGATGAATATTCTTCATATTATATATAGAAAAAATGTTTGTTACAGAGGTATCCCCAAATAGTAAGGCTTTTTTATGAGTGCTAAATGTGCTAGCAAAAACAGGTTGGTGGATGTTATTCTTTGCATAGCTAGCTGTACCCTTTATTTGCTGGCAAGGATCAATGGCTGGATATTGATATCCCATAAAAGGCTAAGAGGATGAGCAAACATTGATCTATACAGTACCATTACAAACTTCTTTTCTGATTAGTTTGGCATACAGGGTTATACTTTTAACTCTAAACACCAAGAAATATTTTGGTAAGTGTCTTTTTGGCCAAAGTTTTTCCAGGAATATTTTGCAGCGGAAATATAGATCAGAACCCAACTCACCTTCAAATATTTTGTAAATGTATTATTAAGTTTTATTCATAAGTATTGTTGGTCCAAACACCATTTGTCTTCTTCTCCTGGCATGAATAGGTTGAGACTATTATCTTCTAGGGAAACAATTCAATCATGTTTCCTTTCCTTCCCATTCAGGCTTTCAATCTTCTTATGATTTATCTATACAATTTTCATAAGTTAAGAATAAGTAGGTAGTTGGTTTAACCCTTATGCTGGTGGTGGCTAATTTGACCAGTACACATTGATGCAACACACCTGAAAAATGAATGAAACACTGGCACATGGGTACAAGAGCTATCCTATCAATACCAACATGACAGGGTTTAGATGGTGTTGAAAAATCGATGCATCCTTATGCATTGGACGAAAGCAGCCTCAGCATAGAAAGGATTAAAAGAATATCCGAGTGGACTCGAAGTATGCAGATCCAAGCATTTTGCACGGCTGGGTCATTGGATAGTTATGTTGCTACTTAGCCTTAAAGTTGAAGGTAATACTTAAGATCTAAGACCCTGAATGTGGTTTGGTCATAACAGGAGACATATCTCAAGAAGCCCCAAACTCTCATGTAGGAGGAATCTCTTGGTGGGAGGGTGTCGGTCTTATGCCCAGATGATGTACGGCTTCTCATAGCTTGAAAGGTAACGTCTCAATCCTCAATCCACAGCTTCTGAAACTCACAGTACCCTGAGCATCACATGTGAGACATCTGATCTGGGAGCAGTTGCTGGTGGTATGAGGTGATCAGATCATGCTCAGATTACATGTCAGGCACGGCGGGAATGTGGAGTGTGCCACCTACCACCAGCATTAAAATCATGTCCCCAGCTTACCCGATATAAAATCACCAGATTGCATTCAGGGGCATTAAAAGGGATAGATTTGAAGAAAAAAAATATGAGGGCGGGGATTTAGTGTTTTAAACGTAAGTTCTCTGTCAGTCATAACAGGTGTCATCACATAATTTGACTGTATAGACCATAAACATTTGTCCACTGACTACTCTTCGTTTAAGTGCTTTTGAACATAATAGGTGGAAAGGGCGCTTTATCAGATATCAATTATAATTATTATTTTCATCATCAGGCTGTTGTTTGGTCTTCACCTAAGGGCCCATTTTGATAAGGCCAAGAAAAAATATTGTTTGTTTTCTGTAACAGTCTGAAAAATAAATGATGGAGATTTCAGTGAAAATGATGATTATGTTTGTGATGATGATGTTGATGTTGGCAATGGTGATGATGATGATCTTAAAGATACTGAGAATGAATGTTTTGCTGACCTCTACAGATGACCTCTTACTAAGAAGAATTAACAAAGTGCATTTATTATTGTATTCCTTTGAGGTTTGTATATATCTGTAGTTGGATATGCACGATGAAGGAATTATTTCCCATCCATCTTGGATGTGATAGATGGAGCTTATGCGTATTCCAGATAACACACACCATCGGGGATCCTCCCAACTCTGGCTAGTGACCTTCATGTGACCTCTTTAAGAGACTTGTGGCTGTGAGCTAGTAATGACGAGGGAATTTCGATGTTCTGATGATATGTTCAACCTTCTGGGCCTCGGATTACTGATTCTTGCTCTGCCAAGTGAGAAAATATGAAAAAATTTGACCACCTCAGGGCTCAACATAACAGATAGCCCCATAGTCATGACTGTCTAATCATAGAAAAAGGGCATTTTGAGCAAGCTGAACATATTCAGCCCTCAACTTACCCACACTTGACTATCTATCATTAGAATGGAAATTGAGAGTTAAATTGAATGAATCAGAGAGGTCTATTTATAAATGGATTGTCCCTGATTGAATTCATAACTTTTGAATAATAATATAGCTCATAGCAACATTTAAAAGTCATAAAAGGTGAAGGCGGAATTGAAATGGGCGAGAAAAATATACAGAACTAATGTCAAACCTAAAGTTTAAAAGTGTCAAGGTTAAACAAGGTAATTGCTTGGCATCCTGAACCACTGGCTGTAACTGTCTGATCTTGGGTCCAACTTGTCCTGCCTGACTACCTGGGTTGGCCAGGTACTGTTGAGCCCTGCACTTACTTCTTGGAGAGGGTAAGAAATGTATACACTGGCGGTACTATCTGATCGTGGGTCCAACTTGCCCCGCCTGACTACCTGGGTTGGCCAGGTACTGTTGAGCCCTGCACTTACTTCTTGGACAGTGTAAGACATGTATACACTGTTGATATATCTAGAAAAGTCTTAAGTCTAGGCTCCCATAATTGAGATCCGTACTTTTATTGATAGTTCAGTGATATCCCTTTGATGTCATGAAGTGTTGACTGCATCCCTTTACCTTTGACCTCTCACCTGTGACCTCTGGTTGACCCAGTTCCCTCTTGATCTGACCAGGAATGTCTTATAGAAATGCACATGGTTGGTGGTATGTTATGAATGCTGTGATAATAATCATCACTCTGCTAGGATAGAGCAAATCATAAATAACCTCCCTGTCAAGACTAGGGGTGCCTTGGAGATAACCGGGTTCATGCCCTACAAGTGGCCTAATACTAGCTGGGTTACTAACCCTTAAAAATATGGGTTAACTCCTCACAACCTGATTTTCATCTACTGCAGGTAAAGGTATTCGGTTTATAGGCTTGTATCCACGGAAGTGCTCACACAACCTTCCACCCCTAGCGGGCCTGTACATAAGGAAACCATTTCAATCCCCCGAGGGATATTCCAGAGCAGCTGGCAGCATATGGCGCACAAGCTCTAAGCACTGCCTTATTAATGCCAGGTACCCATTTTGCTGCTGGGTAGACAGGCAATATGGAATAAACTGTCTCACCCAAGGACCAGACCAAAGTGCCCCGGCCAGGAATTGAACCAGCGAACTACTGATTACTAGTCCAACACCTAACCGATTGAGATACTTTGTCCCTACTTTGTGGCCATGATAAGTTGTTTCTGACTCAAAATAGTATATTTTTAAAGAGCAGATTTTGTTTATTGATTTTAGACACCCAAAGGCATTTTCTGCTTCATTGAATGAGATAACAAATTAGACCATTGATTGAACTAAGTAGCATTTTGGGCCACCTTATTTCAACTGTAGGTCACCCGAAAATGTTCATATTCATGTCAAGCCAGCAGTTAATTTCTACAGTGGTCTCAGTGCTGAAAACAGTTTGCTAAGCCTTGGTGGTCAAAAGGTCCATCAAAATGAATAGTTTAGTGGTCCACCAGAAAAATTAGTGGTCCATATCACTTTGATAACAAAAAAAATGGTAGCCAACAGCCATTTCATAACTGAACGTTCATGGTCAATTGTGATTAATTCATGAATTGTGACAGTTAAAATCTATTTTAGAGGAAATGTGAAACTGGATGTGTGCTTACTTAATTAATGTGGTCAGAATATCTAGCAGACTTTTTGGGCAAGTAAACATAGACTTTTACTAGCCCATTGAAATTTTTGGTAGAAACAGACCGGTGGGCTACTGTCTATTTTCACCACTGTGGTCTCGCCTCTAGCTATAGGTGATCTGTTCTACCAGACAAGGGCCCCTCTCACTCACTGACGTTGTTTTGAATGAGCTCGGATATGTGTCTGGGTAGGCCAACATCTGTGATATGTAGCCTGTCAAACTACATCCCTAAGTTTACTCACACACTTACACTCCTCACCCTGTGGCTTATGTAGCCACTGTGGTCAGCTAGCTGGCCTAAACACTGGACACAATGAGACTCACGCCAGTTTAACGTTGATAATCAATATACATCTGATTCTTTTATTCAATCCTTTTATATGGAAAAAGTGAAATCTTACAAAAGTTATTCCTTATTTGCGATTCAGTTTCTTAAACTTCTATTAATGACTGCATTGATAACCCTGAAAACGACAGATTTAAAAAAAAGGTTATAATTACTCTTTGTCATTTCTTTTTTACCAGTTATGTGTGTTTTGACTAATGCTTCATTAGCTGTCAAGGTCTGTGAAAGAATGGCTAAAGTTATGGGTATGACTTGTGTGTGAAAGGACTATATTCCTGATTTTTTTCTGACAGATATATTCCTTGGGAAAATTATTTGTATAAGAAAAATCAATGAGAATGCAACCTACTACCCACCTTCAAATACTTTACTTGTTTAATCTATGATATATCTCCATGTTCATTTGATGTTGTTTAAGTATCATAGCATGCAGTTGACAATTTCAAGTTTAACACCTTGCATTTTAGGGTATTTTGAAAAGTGGGTACCCAAAAGACAAATGTATTCATGTTTATTCTGGTTGCCATGGATACAGATGTTGTTTCCCAGTCTCAAGTGGGTGTTGGTCGTGTTTGGGTCTGCAATCGATATCTTTATGACTAATAGTAGGAACTATAAAAAGTTGTTCTATCGCCCACATATATGCAGATTGTATAAATAGCCTTAAGTAATGATATGGGGTTTATGTACGATAACACTTCTCTCACAACTTTTTCTGGAAAATTAAAATCAAACTGGCTTTTTGTCTATTTGACTAAACAAACAATGATTGCTTAACATGATAAAATATCCTGGTTGGTAAAGGAAATGTACAGCCTATAGTGGCAAGGCTCTTTAATATTCTTTGGTGTTTGTTTAGATGAATGGCTTAAGGGGGCTCGGGACCTTCGTTCTTTAATTGAGACTTCCATGTAAAGATTGACCAATATCTTGGTCATTGTACAAGAAAACCCCAATAAACTATATATTTAATGAAAGCAGAGAATCTGGAGAGGTCAAATATCCTAAACATGTTTTATGATACCATCACAGTTCCCTGGGGGTGGGGCCTAAAGACAGTGGTGCGGATTTCTAATACATATGTTTTTGCAAAGTACCTCCTGGCTTCAATAAAGGTTTAACACAGTTGATATTTATATATTATATAGAAAACATCCTTGAGCAAATTCTACATTTTCATTTTTTTTCATTTTTGTTCCTAAAGGAATTTACAGCATGTTAAAGTTGTGATCAATATTTTTTTGTTGAATCTTACCTTTCTTCATTTTTGAAGTTGAATTAAGAAACAACTAGAGCAGATATAAAAAAAATGAAAAACTAGAATCTGCCCAAGGATGTTTTTGGTCATGTGTTCAAATCTCAGCATTCTAAGATCAATATTGAATGAATGGGGGCCTTTTAAAAATGAGAAGTATAGTGATTTCAGAAAGCCTTCAAACCAGCTGTTAAAGCCAGCCCTGCATATCCTACAGCCTATTATGATGTTCTGCCCCCTTCTGAAACTTTTAGGGATAATTTGGAATAAGAATATGATTTGCATGTATTGGTAGAATAGTTTGAATGTTTGATAGTTCACTTGGTATCTCAATTACTGGAATAAAAAGGGATTTTAAGCAAAGATTTGGAGGTTTCTACTGGTAGAGGCTGGACCCCCTAGTGAGCACTCCTTCCCCCAGCTGATAAGGAAAGATAAGAGACTATTACTGACTGCTAATAGCAAATTGGCTGTCTGGCGATGACTCCACTCCATTACAAGTACTCTGAAGTGCAATTGTAAGGTTTTCTCTAATAATTTTATATATGGAATAGATACATCATGCTTCTTGAAACTTTTGAGGGTAAGTGGAGGAGGCAGATCCATAGCTGCACTGAACTATTGAAGAGCACTATATCCATTTCCACAGAGGCATCCTGCTAGAACTGATTGTCTGTTTATATCATAAACTTGTCCTTTTTTAAACTACTAAGAAAGTCTGCTCGCTTTCCATCACAATCTTCATTTGAACATCTCCAATATAGGGCTGATCAATGGTCTTGTCGCATTCTACTGTCTTGCAATAGTTCTAACTTCTAATCAAAGCAGTCATTATCAGTGTCCCTTTCCTCAGAGTTCGCAACTTCAATTGCTATGCCACTGTCATCTGAACTAGTACTCAGCAGTCTAAGTTTTCTATAACTGTCACTCTGAATGGTTAGTGAATTCTCAGATTCCTCGTCCTCTTATATATCCAAATCTTCTGGCACAGAAGATATTGCACTCCATTCAAACTCCCTCTTTCTCTTCCTTCTGAAGCTACTTCCCATTGTAAGGATGCATCCAGACTCTGCACTGTCCAGGGGTCAGCATCTAAATACTCTCCTAACCCTAACTCTCAAATACAGGAAACCCTGTTCACCTTTGTAAGATAAACCCTAAACATCCTGGCTGACCCACACAAACCAGAATATTTCTGGAGCATTTGATTGGTTTTACCTGAACTGTCTGACCTATACCTGTAAAGCAAGAGAGCAAGAATCACACCTTTCATTCAATACCCTTATTGCAATGCAATTACTCATAACTGCTCAATGCCAGCTTCCTGGGTAACACTAACAGGAAACTTCTAATACACATTTGAATACACATTCTGGGGCCTGCCAGTGGAGCTTACCTCCCAGGGGGATCTGATAAGGAAAGACTATTATGATCTTAGATAAACATCACAGCTGGGTGCCTAACCTGCCTACTCTTATAGAAGCCATATTTTTCAAAAAGTACTTTTTATGTCATTTGTTGTTCTAGTTGAGAGTTCTAGGTTGAAGGAATGTGTAGCTTACCTATTCAGCTTTCACATATCAAAAAATAAAAAACACCCTATTCAAAGGTACGAAGGTCCCGAGCCCCCTTAAGTAGATGAACATTGTAATGTAATCTGCCTTTGCTGTGTATCAATGACCCCTCTTGGGAAAAATCAGGTCATTCCACGTTTTAAATGCGAATCCGAGATGTTTACACTGTGTATCATATAGCGTACATGGCATTAATCATACTGCCATGTACATTGAGGAGGTACATTCTAAACTAATCAATCAGATGTTAATGTTAATTTTGACGCTATTATTAGTACGAGACTACTGCGATATCACTATTTTAACAGTGACAGCCAAATCCAACTATAGTTGGCTAATCCATTTATCATAATCACATCGTTCTGTTATTCTCGTGATTTATTAATGAAACCTCTATCTGGACATCCTGTTTCCAAATATTGGCCATGAGTCTCATAACTCGTTCCGTTTTGAATTAGTACTTCCTTTGCGAAGTTCGACTGGCTTATTGCATTGAAATACTGTCATAAGTAGTGGAAAACAGCCAACTGGATATTAGGGCAGCATGATACCCATCGGTGGTTATGGGTGAAATAGGCATAGAATACGTTTGCGCATACCATATTCAAGAAAACTGTGCTGAGCGATCTTATATTAGATTTTTAAAAATAATACAGGAAAACTATTACTAGGTAACTTCATATCTCAGCGATAATCCAATCTATTAAAATAGGGATTACATCAGAGAACTAGATGCGGATATTCATCTAAAATTATATTTTATTCCCAATACAATGCGCTCCTACCAGGTTGTCTGGTATATCTTTTTGTGAGAAAGTTGTAATTTTGAACTATTTTTTCTTTTATTCCACATTTCATATACAGTTTTGACGATACATAAAATTCCAATCTTGGTAGCTTTGTAAACTTGTGGAAGGTAAATATATCTGAATATAGTGTCCATGGCATTCAAGACGCTATTGATCTGTTTAAGAGGAGCAGATTGTTTATGTACGTATGTATGTTTATTGACTATGTCGCGGCATACATGATACAATACACATTTGAAATTGCAACATAAACAAAGAGTATAGATAATAATACTGGTAACATAATGACACATATACAGCGCATATATCATATACAGCGTATATATCCACCGCGATATATCATAGATAATAGCAACTAGGCAAACATAACGAACAGGATTATACCAGTCGCAATAAGTGGATATATCCGAAAGCTCATAGTCGCGTCGGTCGTTTATATGAGACTGATCTGCGGAGATATCAATTAGCCGACTCCTTTGATTTTTAATGATATTCATCAATCTAATGTGTCTCGCAGCAATGGACCAAATGGAATCATCTCCTCTAATGAGAATCCATCAACAAGCTTCCCTAATAGAACATAAAGTGTATCACTTGGTGTCTCCAATATAGCCCGACCACGCCCACTTTCCATACTAGTCAAATATTTAAACATCGTATTTCATCGTATTAATGAGTGGCAAGTTTGGCCCATCTGGATCTGAAAAATCCCATTTCATCTTCCGAAGAAACTTCTTTTTCTTCGGAGCTACAAGTATTTTTCAAAGATGAACCTATTGGGTGGGGTGGCCTTGATTCTACATTTATAGATTGTCTGTGGTTTTGCTATAAGTATTATGATATTAAAAAGTTCGTTTTCTTTATCTTGTTGTTCAAGGCCCATTACTTTGTTAACATCTTCTACATGCGTAAAATCATATTCTAGATCTCAAACAAAAGTTTCAAGTTCGCTCCAAAACCTTTTGATGTATGGTTTTCTGGTATATCTTAGGATCTTTGAAATGTTCTACCAGAGCATTCTGTGATGGCCACTTTTTGTATATATCAATATCGATTAATGGTCTCCTATTTAGCATCACTGGCCAGGTTTTCTTATTGTGATTTGGAAAGAAAAATGTTAGAAATAAAAATCTGAGGATACGATGAAATATTTAGACCATTACCAAAATTAGAAAATCATATACTAATACTAAGAAATATTTTTAGTATCAAAAAAACCATGCACATTCATAAACACAAATAAATCATTTCCTAGTATTTATAAATCATTTTCTTGTTTTTATAAATCATTTTCTTGTTTTTATAAATCATTTTCTAGTATTTACCAATATCAGAAGTTGTTTTTTTAATTCTATAAAATGATTCATGAATACTAAAAAAAGAATAATCGATTTTATTTTAAATATAATAATGTAGATTATTTATGAATAATAAAAAATCAATTAGAAATGTTTTCTAGTATTTACAATTATTTTCTTATATTGATAAATCATTCATTAACGTGTAAATATATTTATAAATATTAATAAGTATTTTCAAATATTAAAGAAATGAACTCTCAAAATGCTTGCTATATAAATGTAGTAGCATGTAGTGGAGAAAGGCCGAACGCTTGCGCTAGCGGTATTTTTTTTTAAAATTTCGCACAATGCTGTTTTTTTATTTTTTCCTTTCATATGTAAGTTCACATATTGTGTGACATTTTAATAACATAATACAATACGATATAAGTGAGTGTGTACATTACCTATTTTGGGGGATTACTATACTCTCTCCCCTATAAACATATCTGTTAGTTCATTGTATATCCTATCCCAAGTCTCTCTTGGGATAGGATATAGCGGTATACTAGGAGGATAGTTGGAAATAAACTACCACTAAAATTGTGTGAACTAAATGGCCAACAGTAGACCACACGTCCCTATGTAGTGTAGGTGCAGGCATAAAATGATATATAAAAAAGTAAAGCACAGTAAAGCCTAGTAGCTAGGCTAGCGCTCCCCGCTAGCTCCGTGAGTTTGCTGTCATGCGCAGTGACGACTTTCAGGTGAGGCAGGCAGAGCTTGATTGTTTTGGCGGACATGAACAGGTATACAACCTGATCAGTGTAATAAACACAAGACCACCATGGATTGGAGGGTCGGACTGCCGTTAACAGTGTTGGTCATTTTCCTATGTGTTGACCTAGGTAAGTTTCACAAGCAACATCGACCATTTATTTATACTTAATAAACAAATAAACCCTAGACAGTTAGGAAGTACTATTTAACTTCCATGCCATGCCTTTTAAGTAGGTCAAAACAGGTAACACAACTAGTTGGTAACCTCATTTAAAGTAGATGTGTTCAGAGGCATATAATTTCGTGTTTGTTCTCCACCTAATAACTTCAAAATAATTTGGGAAACGCTTACTCAAATGTTATTTAGAAATAAACATAGGTGTTAGGAAATAATGATAATTGTGGCCAACCTGGTGGTATGTTTTGTTTGGAAACTTGCAATCATCTTGCTGAACAATACTATAGTAGTTATGTAGTTCACTAGTTGTAATTGATATCAGGTTAGCAATTAGGCCTAATTAAGGTCGACTCAGAGTTAAAATTAAAAAATGTCTATGTTTTTTATTGAATTTAGATAATATGCTATCAGAGTACACCAATGTTCTCAACCTTTAGTGTAGCACTTTACACGGAAGAAGAAGAAGAATGTTAACACCCTTGTCATTAAAGTCCCTGTCACACTCCCGACTCGACTCATGTTTGTGTACATGGGCTTCGAAGATGGTATAGAGGGTCACCTCAATACCAGAGTTGCCCAATTCTAGTATGTACATGTACCAGGATTGTTTACAACATGTTGCAATTCTAGTATGTAGTATGATGTAGTTATGAACATAGAATTTGGACACACCTATTTGTACCAGAATTGTAAACTATTCTGGAACAAATAAGTGTGATTGTCCGAGAACTTTTTTATCTGCTGCCAGCTGAATGGTGGCATTTAAGCAGAGACTTATAACTCATAGGTATATACATCTCTGGGCTCTGGTGTTAGTTGCTTTATCAATTTCAGTATGATTCTAGTTATTTTCAAAGGTGTCATATCTTCCAGGTGACACCATTTCAAGGAAAACTTTACAAAAGTTCAGTGTTTAAATCAATTGTGAAATAGCTCTAACCATGAATATTGTTTCAAAAATGTATCCATTTTGCAGGATGGGCCATCACATGTTTCAACTGTAATGACACCCATGATTACACCTGTGGCTACCCCTTCATAGATATTGAGGATGAGTGGGAGAGGTACCAAGAGGAAGACAGGTAGGTGATGTTATGTACACTATTCTAGTAGTAAAACCAGTTCATCCCTAAATCAGCCCAGTATTCTGGTCACCTTTCAGATCTGCTGAAGCATATAGCCTGTTATTATTATAAGTAGTAGTATTACTTTATTTTTATTATTATTATTATTTAGTATAGTAGTAGTAGTAGTAGTAGTAGTAGTAGTAGTAGTAGTAGTAGTAGTAGTAGTAGTAGTAATATCATAACTAGTGGTAATAATACTTAGAATCTTTGTCATAATTATTATTATTGTTGATCATTATTATTATTATTATTGTTATTATTAATTATTTATTATTATTTCATTATAATTACTTTTATTATCACTTATAATCGTTAGTATTGCTATTATTATTGTTATCAGTAGTATACTTGTAGTAGTAGCAGTAGCAGTAGTAGTAGTAGTAGTAGTAGTAGTAGTAGTAGTAGTAGTAGTAGTAGTAGTATCTTTATTTATATTATCAATTATTGTTATCATTATTATCATCATTATTATTATTATCATTATTATCATCATCATCATTATTTCATAAAGCATATCACTTCAGCTATCTTAGCCATCCCTAAAACAGTTATAAAGGATTGCACAGTGTGGACCAGGAATGTGTATTTTTGTTGATCTTTCTTCAGTTTCTTGCTGGAAATTGAATACCACCTACAATTCTAATCTCATCTAAATATTTTACAAATCTAAGCATACCAATGAAATGATGCTTTCCAAGCACTGGTAAGAGTTTATTTTACACTAAGCCATATTGTTCCATTCAGTGTCTTAGCCAGGATTTCAAAACTGGGTGCCTAAAATTAGCAGTCTCAGCAGTTGTAAAATTTTTGGGCATCCAAATTTTTAAAGGGGTATCACAATATACTCATATTTCAACCATAAACATGTGTAAATTCATCAAAATAAGGCATGATGTCATTAAACAATCTCATAGGAGTTATAAGGAGATGAAAAAATTCAATTATAAGCTTGAGATTGAGATTTTTAGAAATTCCACACAAAAAGATTTGGGTGTCCTGAGGGGTTCTTTTTCAGGGTTTGGGCGTCCAAAAAGGCACCCAGACGCCCTGCTGGCTAAGACCATGGTTCCATTTAAGATAAGTATTCTATGATCTAAGCTTTCCATTGAAATGATGCTTTCCCAACACTGATAAGAGTTTATTTTGCAGAGCCATATGGTTCCATTATTATCATAACTCAGGGCACGACGTTAACTTTTGCAGCGACTTGCCCCGTAGGGCAAGTGAGATTCAATTTTCACTTGCCCTACTCCAACTTTCGCTTGCCCTTGAAAAATGTTTTATAATATTTCATTTAAAACCAAGTGGAACATGGTTCTGGCATGTGAAAGCATATTTTCTAGGACAAGCTTGGATGGCAGACCACAAAACCTGCACACATTGACAAAAGTAAACCTGAAATATACAAAGCGTACTTTCCCAGTGGGGCAAGCAAGATGCAGTTTTCACTTGCCCCACGGCTATAATTTACAAATTCTACTTGCCCAATGCCCAAGCACCAATGTCGAGCCCTGTAACTTAATAAGTATTCTATGATTTTCAGACAAAGAGCCAAAAGTCGCTATGGGGCTCAGTACAATGCCTATCGCTATGATTGGAACTACAACAGAATGAAGACCTCATGTCTAACTTGCAAGAAGTTGGTAGGCATGATCAAAGGTAAGTCATGTCAGATAATAACTACCGTAAATTCTCGGGAGTTAAGACCACCCTAGGAATTTGGGCCACTATAATTATTTTACAAAATGATTAATGGGAAATATGGGCAACCCTCAATCTCTCGCCAGTTGCCATTTCATAAAATATGGACCTAGCTGTAGGGGTGGGGACCGGGGACCAGTTCATATGTGAAACCGGCCTGAGCATTGCGGTTAACCAGTCAAAAACCGGACCTCCCTCTACACGGTTCGGTTTTCTATGCATGCACAGGGTTCCTTGAGGCGTTATAAAACTGTCAGCACCTACCTCCTCGCTGGCCTCACAATGTCTGCCAAGCGCGACGATCAAACAGCCATTTCAAAATCTCTCAAGTCTGGTACCCTGACCACTTTCACTATGCTCAGAAGCCTTCTGAGCGTAGAGAAAGTGGCCAGGTAGCTAGTATATAGGAACTTTCCAGAACTTTCCAGTTCAGGCAAGTTCAGCCACGCATTCCATTGCGTAGTTTCGTATCCAAGAAATGTCATTAATAAACCGTTTGCCGTGATAAAACCGAACCGTAGAAGCAAAACCAAGAACCGAAACGAACCGTAGAATTCTCAACGATCCCCATCCCTACCTAGCTGTAAATCTTGCTCATACATCATCAAGGTATTTTCAGAAAACATGGGCAACCCTGAAACCATAAATGCCTAATTACTGAGAATTTACAGTATATTGAAACTTCTTATTGTGAACACCTTGAGGATGTTAAAACCTCCTATTGTAAACATATTTTTACGGTTTACATTTTGAAAAGACCTCTGAGATGTGAACATGCCTTGATGTGGACACTTTTTGTCTCAGTCCCAATGTGTTTGTATCTCTGAGATTTTAATATATAGTCTGAAAAAGCCTTTGAAAAAGTCCAATGAATTTCTATATGCTAAGTTGTTTGGCTGCCTGAGCTCCTAGGCTCAAACCCAGGCTGGGGTAAGTGAGAAAGTTACCAGTGACTTAAGGGTATGCAGTGGTTTTGCTGGGAGCTGCATAACCGCTGCAAATGCATGTTGTGATATAGTGTTGTATGAAAATGTAAAGCATTACTTTCAAGTATTTGATTTTAATTTCTTAATTATTTATCAATTTTCTCTTCAGGGCGCAAGACTATCCTCCGTACATGCGAACAAGAGTATATCCTCAAGGATGAGTGCTATAAAGATGAGAATCTGGACGTGGAGATATGTTTCTGTCCCTGGAGCTTCTGTAATGCTGGGATCACCATCAAGCCTGCTCTCAGCCTCAGTTTCTTTCTCCTAACACTCACCCACATCTTCAAATGGTTGCTACAGCGACCGTAACTTTCATTTATTCAGGGATCACCATCAAAGCTGATCTGGGCTTCTGTTTCAAATTTGCCCTGATCTTCAAATGGTTGCTATGGTGACCATAGATTTCATTTATTTAGGTTTCACTATCACATTTGAATGAAGCCTTCATCGTTGAACGGTTCCTACAGTGACTAGTCTTCATTTATTCAGGAATCAGTATAAAATCTGCTTCTTTCTATGTTTTATTCTGACAGTTTACCACATCTTGACATGGTTGCTAAGTTAATCGCAGCCTTCATACATCCATGTGTCACTTTCACACATGATGTGGGTCTCTTGTTGCTGTAGTAACCATAGCTTTTTTGGACATCTAAATTAATTATATTGATGGTTTCTCCACATTTTTCTGGGTTGCTATAGGAACAGCAGCATTCAAGACACAGCCATATCTGTTTATAAACCTACATGGATGGTTGGACCTCAATTAGCCTTTCTGATGTAGCTTTCATCATCAAAATATCATGACTCGTAGTTCTTCTGATAGTGACCCGCACCTTTTAGTGTTTGCCATATTGTATTGGTATGACTATGAGAAAAGGCATGAACTATCTATCCTTCTTAATGTTATTATTCTCTGTGCAAAGGATGGTAGAACCATAATTTTAGTGGTTTGTGCAATATGTTGCATTTAGAGAATATAACCATAATGGCTTTATTGGAATACAGGTGCAGATTAGCCACATATTTTCATCAACATGATTCCTGTTTATATATTAATCCTGTTTCCATTTTCACATGCACAAATTAAAGCTGTATTATAATATGATTGATGTAAATATTTTTTGATTAGCCCCTTGATAGCAAAGATGTTTTTAATTTTACATTAACTATTTCTTTCATATCTGTTCTTTCAATGTTTTTGTGGACACCATATTCCGAGCAATCAATTTGAAAAACTGAATGTTTTTTTACAAAGTGGTCACTCAAAAAGAACAGAATTTGTCTACTGGTATGCTAATCAGTGTAAAGATTTTTAAAACTATTAAAAGTATCATTTGTGTTACTTTAGTGATTTTCTTCACAAATGGATTGGTTATGGTAAGGAGGTATGTGCCTTCCTTTTGGGGGGGTGTTATGTACAGTTTCTCTAATAATACCAGTTCTCGCGACCGTAAGAGTGATAAAAGTATTTTTATAGAGATGTCTGTATCAGATATTGTATGAATTATGTGTCATTGTGATATTGCTATAAACACATTCTGCCTTAACCCTTATGCTGCTGGTGGCTAATTTGGTCAATACAAAATAATGTGAAATCCTGTAAAATGACTGAAACCCTGGCATATGGGTACTCATCTGAGGATGCTCAGGGAGAGCTACCCAATGAGTACCAACATGACAGGGCTTAGATGGTTTTCAAAAAACTTTTTGTCCTCGTGCTTTTCATGAAAGTAGCCTCAGCACTAGCAGGGTTAAATCTTACTACTCCCTCCATTATCTCTGGGATATCTAGATAAATAGTGATTAACTTCTTGATTGCTTATTTAGATTAATCATTTAGAAAAATCAGGGTCTCCCAAATTGACAACGTACACCACTTGTCTCTCCAAATAAGCAGTGTGAATTTGGTACTGGTTGATATGGTATAAGGTAGTGTTTGTTGGTTTTTAATAGAGAACATCAACCAAACTCACGGAAATCTCCTTTGTGTATTTATAAGTTAATATTTACGAATAGGGTTAGATTTCCTCAGGGGCATATGCCCCTAGATTTTGCTGTGGCCCTAGGTTTTTCAGACTGGGCGGCCAAAATAGTATGTATAACAACCAGGAATCCACTTATTTCAGCAAAAGACCTATTCAGGCCCCTAGCCTGAAATCTAAGTGCCAGACTCGGATTAAAGTAGTGTGACTAATGCATGACTTGCATTGTGTAAAATTGGTATAGTTGTTTTTCATAATAGGATTTCCAATAGTTCACTCTCTACTGTATATATATTTTGTTGCCAAATAGACTTTGGGATTCATGTTAAATCCTCACCAAATGCCGATATATGGTTCTGACATATCACACTTAGCATTAGTATGAAGTAACTTTTATTATTTGTCTTTTTGTTTGCCTTATTCTGTATCACTCTACATGTATGGACGTTACTCTGGTATAACCAACAATAGCGTTTATTCCGGTTTATTTTGCTGAAAACCTTACCAGAAAGATCCTCTCCCAATTTTCTCGAGATAACAACATATGTTTATGCCATCCAAAAAATAACCATTTTCTTTTTTTTTTTTCCAGAATTGATTTAAAAGTATTGTTATCCTCATCAGAGGTATTTTTGGCATAAAAATGGCTTTAGTTCAAATTTTTTCTCTAAGGTTTCATCATCATTGTAGAATGAAAGATACTTGTGAAAGAGCCTATCCATATGCATTATGTGTATTACTAGCGGAATTATACCTGATATTTTTGTGGAGAAAATACTGGCCTTTCATGTTTCAGGTTTGACAAACATTTGTATTCATGCATGTATTTTATGCTTTTGATAAACATATTTTCTACACAAAATCTGTGTTTGTTTTGAATCCTAAACTTAATCTATGAACGTGGCATTGGAGGGTGTATTGTGCAAATATTGTCTTGACCTTTGGTAGGTTTGAGAATCATTTGGGAATTAAACGTTCATTTACTTAATATTTTGAAAAGTTTTGATCTCTGTTAAAGAAAATATCGCAGACAGCATGTAGGTTTTTGACACAACAAGCATAAAAGGATTAAAGCCCCATTGAACACTGGTAACTGTCTTAACCCTTTTTTATGTGGTGGCTGATTTGGACAAAACAAAATAATTTGAAAAATGGCTGGCACATTGGTACTCATCTGAAAGCTCCCAGAAAGAGCTTTCAAATGAATACCAACATAACAGGGTTTTGGGTAATTTGTGAAATATGTTTGTAGTATCGTACCTTGAACGAGAGGACTACTGGCAAACCTGCCTTCAAGTATAGTTTGTTCTGTATCTAATAGGTGTCACTCCATACCTAATCCGTCTAAAAACTTCCTTTAACTTAAGGCTGTTCCAGCCAACTCACAGTCCGTGCGAAGGTTGTCCCCATGAAGATGTTTCCGACTTACTGTATCCAATTTAAGTTTTCAAAACAGAAGAATACACTGCCATTTACCTTCAACAAATTTGACATCAAGACAAATAACTTAGGTGGTCATAATTAGAATGGGTCATCTAGGCTTCTTGCACAAAAGATATTCAAACAAAACGGTTTCGCTCGCTTTAACACCTGGATTTAAAAGTTACATGTGCCGATGTGCGCAAAAGATTTAAATGTGCGCAAAGTTTCATTTTCCTATATATTGCTATTAACATCCACACGTTCATTATGTCATAGTTGAGATAAAGACTGATATAAGGTAAGCCGTAGTTGCTTTAATTTCCCATACGGCATTGTAGCCGATAAATAATTAAGCTTTAAAGTTCATTGTAGTAATTTATGATTCCAGTCGTTTTGAGATAGGTATATATTAAATCCTATGAAAAAGCCTCCCCACATTATTACAATTAGGAATTGCCAAAGTCCGGAAAAGTCCGTTGGTAATTGATACTAAACATGCATGTTTAAATTTTTTAATGTAATCCAAAAAGCAAAAAGCTATCCTGATTTAATCAAGCCTATAAAATATTTTTTGATATTTGGTATTTTTAACCTGGTCAGTCATAGTCGAGACAGTTAGGGATTATATGGGAAGGGACGTAATTTTATCATTCGTAAAAATCTCAAACTGACCCTATTTTCATAACTTAACCACGTGCCTAAAAGCTAAATGATTTAGTCATGAAGCTTTATGAATTTGATGCCAAGTAGGGGCGAAAGCACTAACGGCTTGCCATAATGATGAGCGAATCAATCGTCTATTTTCCCCTGAATAAAAAACAGTACAACAAAACAAATTTTGATAAAGTTTCAATATGACACCGAAGGCAGGCGTGTTGAGATGTGACTTATGGGTATGATATGATGATTAGCAGTTTGAGTAAAGAGCAAGCTTTACTTTTGGGTATTTAAGATGTCCAGTAATTTCAGTCCAGCCCTGAATATCATTGGCCGATATGCGATAATTTAGAAAAAAAATCACCGAGTGACACTAATCCACAAAATCTTCACACGCTTAAAATCCATGACGTAATGAAATATCTAAAAGGTATGGAATGCCATTAATGCATTTATTCACTATTTCTCTTTAAAGAAAAATTATTTTTCTTTAAAGAAAAATTATTTTTCTTTAAAGAGAAATGTTTTTTCTTTCATTTTCTTTAAAGAGAAATCATTTTTCTTTAAAGAAAATAGATCGAAGAAAAATCATCACACGCTTGATGATTTTTCTTTAAAGAAAAATCTTTTTTTTTAAAGAGGAATAGTAAATGAATGCATTAATGGCATTCCATAAAAAGGCTTTAACGGGTCACATTTTCAGGAGAATCATATTTTTCATTACAGAAACTGATACTTCGAATAACGCCCTCTAAACATAAATATTATCACGAACAAGCATTGAGTTATCTGTCGCGCGTTTTGAAGCCTCTGTCGCAAGCTAGGGTGCGATACTGCGACTGTTAGACTAACTTACCTAAGAAGGTCACACTATTGTAATCAGTATGTAGGTTTTTAAACATCTGAAATGAAATTGTATAAATTAAAATTAAACTTATGAACGCAGATTTTTCCATAGAAAAATCGGAGATCAGTGTTTGTTTTTGTTGATTTATATACCCTCAAGAAAAACATGAATTGTTTTACCTTAGTAGATTCTTTTCTTAATCCAAGGTTTTACCTATTCGATTTTTGCAAATAAAATCCTCCAATTGAAGATGAAATGGATCATAAGGAAGCAAAAACTTGGGTGAGTTAAGTGTTTTTAGAATGTTTTCATTTATCTAAGGCAAAGACAACAAATGATTTATTAACATAGTTTGATGAAAGTGCTGTTAAATAAACAGGAGTGACATCAAATTTCAAAATTTGAAAATATTAGTAGTATCTTGCCATTCCAGCTGATGCGTTGCATGCGAAGAACGCCTAACGGAGCAGCTCATTACTAACTCAAATTAGGTCGTTCATCGGGGGTGAGCCCAAACAACGGAACAGCCGTATACAAACATCTTTGCGATAAATAATTGACCGCAGCCAGGTGTTCTTCCTGTGCCGGTATGATATAAGTTACAGAAACGCACCATGTAGCGGCAGACTGGAGGATATCAGTTGGGATATAACCTTGATGACAATGTTACACCTGAAGTTCCCCAGGAAGCGGGGATTTTACACCTGGGAAGAATTGGGGTAAGTGGACCTCAGTTGCTAAGGGCGCTAAGAATGTCATAACTAGGTCAACAATGTGATGAACATGGAAAGTTATATTTGTTTTCATAAACTTCACGTGCGATCAGTTACATGGATCATACCTTTGAAAAAACATTTCAAATTCATTTTCAAAGTAGCTTTAGCCTAATAAACATAAGTGCACAGGTATTATTCTATGCTTGATCCAGGCATAGACATGGTTGCCTTATCAGCTTATCCTTGTAGGTAATTTCTTTGGAATGGTCAATGAAAGTGCATGGCCTCTACAAATACAATCATGATTTATTTTCTGCATATTTAAAATGAGTGATATTCATATGACTCCAAATATCCAATCTTATCAGGAAATACATGAAAGGGTGTTTGCTTGTCAATCATGTCAGTTATCCATTGATATTATATTTTGGATTGTTTCCAAGTGACAGATGAGTTTAAAAACTTGTTCAATTCAATATTATTTCTACATAATGTATAAGCTAATGATATGTGAATTTCTTTTTCATGTGCATAAAAGGTGCTTGGCAAGATCATTTGGGGTGAGTACATGTATAAATGGTGTTGAGATGATACCAGGGGGTTGTTTTAGGATATACAGCAGAAAGAGGTTCCAGATATCAATATTTTTATTTTTCATAGCCATTATGGAACTATCTATGTAGCACTTTGCATCTGAAGTGCACATATAGTCTGAAAACTTTGAATGTTACATCAAGTAGGGTAGAGTTTGAAAAAAAAATAAAGAGGGGTTGTAAAACTTTTTGTAAATTGCATATCAAAACATTGCTTTTTTATCAAGATAGTTCCATGTGCCAGACCATGTTTACATTCCAGATGCATGTATTATTGTATAGGGATTTTATAAACACTATCCCACTAGGTGCTTCTGCATTATATGGAAATAATGAAATTTTCTATATTTATTTGAATGCTGAGACAGCTAAAATATACTTCTGATTTTCCAATTGGTAAAAAATCTTTTACATTTTTCAGTTGAAAATTTCATTTTCCACTTGCCAAAAATAGCACACCTACAAATAGAAAAATTGACCATTTTGACATTCAGTTTAAAGTTTGGCTAAGGCTCTGCAGTATCTCTGCTTGTTCTATATATAACATTGTATCCTGGATACCCTGTTAGGGATCAAGTCACCTAACAAACTGAAGTGGAATGACCATTACAGCAAGTCTGACATAATAGCCAAGCGTTATTCCAGGTCACTTACCAAACTCAGTATGTACAGTCCCTGGTAAAGCCAGTACCTAAAAGGCTGAACAATTCCTGCATTGACCCCTTAAACAGGCTTATTTCCCCAGAGCAAACGTTGAAAAGAAAGTTGTTTTGGATGTCTAAGGTTCTAAGTCCACTTAATATTGAGAAAACCTAAGATAGTCTTATTTCATATTTTCTTTTTTTTTGCTTCCAGCAAATCTAGAAGTTTTTACACATCTTTATTTAGTTTTAAAACATTGCATTGCAATGATTTTTGTATGTGAGATATATATTCTTCAGATAAAAGTATATATATTCCAACCCATTTGTAGTTGACGTGCATACAACTTATACACTTAACTAATCAAATTTAGAAATATTCAAAAAGATACTTGCAGAGGGACAGGAAGAAAAACCTACTATCAAATATTTCTCGAAACATTTTTATTCAATATATTTCCTTAAGTGCCTTACCACGTGAACACTCCATAATCAAGTGGGTTAATAAACTTTATTTATCATCACAAGCTTTTTGTTTGCTAGTTACATCACTGTTAAGCAATGCTATCTTTTTAAAGTTTGCCAATGACTTATGTATTGTTATTATTATGCATAGACATGATGTAACATGAAAT
Organism: Maea johnstoni; assembly: GCA_963942565.1. Classification (NCBI taxonomy): domain Eukaryota; kingdom Metazoa; phylum Annelida; class Polychaeta; order Spionida; family Magelonidae; genus Maea; species Maea johnstoni. Next base: position 26,317,971 of record OZ012686.1, read on the forward strand.
GCATGACTTTGAATGATGAGTGAGAAACATCTACTGCTTTTTTTTTCAGTTTCCCAATAATCTGTTCTTGAACAATGTACCCGACCTCACCCCAGGACAGAAAGGTCTCTCAACCAAGGTAAGAACTGATGAGACTTACAACTACCATGAATTCTCAGTAATTTGGGGCACTTTCTGACAATGACAGTTTTTATCGGTTAAGGGTGGGCCATGTTTTCTGAAAATACAGACAGCAGAGTAAGGCCTAAAAAATATTGTTTGTTTCCTGTAAGTAACCCTACCCTAACAAGTTTTTATTCAAAATAATCCCTACCCTTAATTTTTTCCGCCCTCCCAACTCCAAATCAACGTAAAACATGCATTTTTGACCAAAATAATCATGCAGAAAAAATCTTTTACCGACCTACCTACCCTATTATTTTTCAGACTGTTACAGGAAACAAACAATATTTTTTTCTTTAGCGGCACAGATTTCCCTTAATGACAGCCAGCAATAGCTCAAGGGTGGCCCAGATTTTCCTTAAATTATTTTGTACAATAATGATAGTGGTCCAAATTCTTAGTGTGGTCCAAATTTTACGAGGATATGCGGTACTCATCATTTTTCATAGTCTGGATGCACCAAAACTTACAAGAATGATTTCAGAACAAAGTAAGCATATGTATTCTAGTGTTTTCAGCCAGATATGTTCAAAAATAAGGTTTTTGTATTTGCATTTGAAAGATAATCCTGAAACTGTCAAAAGATTTTGGATTCTGGGAATGATTGTGTTATTTTCATGTAGTTTCGAATTTAGACCTTAACCAATTAATGTTTACAGCGGCAAGGCCTCACAATTTAAGTGAAACCTTTCAGGTGAAAGATTTGTTGGGAAAATGTTTGATGTAGAAAAGTTTATCAGAACACTACCAAAAAATATCTTACAAAAGTTTTGTAAATCATTCTTCATAACCAAATTTCCACCAAAAATGTGATAAATCGAGACAACTTACAATCTATACTGTATACTGTGTTAATATTGCGCATATAAAGTAATGCGCTCAGTAGATAACTGCCTTGGATGCGCAGTTTAATTATTGCGCATTGATGACCTCCATCTCGAGCCGTGTGAGGGGGCCAAGAGTATGCAACATACCCGGCTTTTGGAAAGGGTGGTTCTGCTATATTCATGCTGGCCAGCCCCTTGGAGATGCCAGAGGCTGCCAGTGTTTTAGACAAGTGCAATCTTTATGTTGTCACCGGCCAGCCGTGAACCGTGTTATGTTGGTTGCAATCAGTAACTCTGATTAGTGGTTACCTACCGGCATGTTTGATCACACTCGAGTGTGCTAGAGCTATTTTTGAAATTGACAAGGTCATTTCACTAGTATGTTGACAGTAGGAAAAGGAAATAAATTATGCATGTGTTGGCTATGCTACTTTAACCTGACACAAATGGCAAGGGTTATGCGTGTGACAATACAGACATTACAAATTACAGTACCGAGTAGGATGACATAGTCTTCATCATGCAAACCACACTCATAAAATTAGGGCCCTCGCAATGTAATTAACCCAGTAATACTCTGTGGTACTCTCATACCTTTGAAAATAACTTGTGAATAAAGTGAAAGTTCACAAAATATTTGAAGGAGAGTTGTTGCCTAGTTTCTGATCAACATTTCTCCTTGAAATGCTTTCCAAAGAATGCTTCTGTAAGTAAAATATTTCCAAAAATTGTCAGGCCTGTTTTGGCAGCTCTGAGTGTTAGTGGGTGAAACATTTGTCCAAAGTAGAAAGTCCTAAAGTTTTTGATGACATATTCATGGAGGGAGACAGTAATTTATTCAGATGAAATCCTTAAATATGTACAGTAAAACCTGCTAAGAAAGAATATTTACAGAACTTAATTAGAAATATAGAAGTGATCTTTTAAGAGAGGAGCTAGGTCTTTAAGAAGAAGTGAAATTTCATGTCTTATCATCTGGGCATTTATGTGGCTGTTCTTTATTGGATGGCGTTCTCTTTAAACAAGTGTTCTTTTGAGCAGATTGAACTGTGTTGTAAAATTTGAACCATTTTCCAAAATTTAGCATTCTGCTGCATCCTTTTAACTCATTAATAATTATAGAGCAGCCAAAACAGGTCTGACCGTTTTGGAAATATCTTACTTACAAAAGCTTTTTCTTGAAAGCATTTGAAGGAGCAATGTTGATCCTTGGATTAAGAAAAGAATGGATATGTAACGAGAGACCAATTACTATATGCCCTATAGTTACATGCTGGCCTCATGCCAGGACTACCAGATAAGGCAGCAGGGCGAGGTCACGTGGGAACAAGGACCAATCAGGGCTCTTGCATCGATTACATTACAGAGAAACCTTATCTCCACCACCTGCTGGGGGTGCCCAGAGCACCTATTAGCGACTATTAGTTGACACTGGTTGAGGCTAGCATGTTCAGGTTGACCGGCTGGTTTCCATTCCATGTGTTTGGTCTTCTAAGTTTTGATCAGAAGCCAAACAACAACTCTCCTTGAAATATTTTGTGAACTTTCACTTTATTCACAAGTTAATTTCAAAAGCATGAGAGTAGCAGATGGTACCTTCCAGAGAATCTCTGAGTGTCAGTGGATTAAATGTTTCAATTTGTATTAACCCTCTCATACTCATGGTCCACCTTGAAAAATATTGACTCAATCTATGCTACTTTCAAAAATAACTGCTACTGGCTTGCATGGGTCTAAAGTTATATTGTAAAACCTAAGATATAAGATAAATCCAGACTGGTGTGGTGGTTGTTATTCCTTGGTATTAATCAATATTTTTGATTTTTCTGAAAAGGTTTGGATATTCATAAATAACTATCATTGGTAAAAGATTTATAGTTAGGTGCAACTGTGGTCCTTGTATATTAACCTATCTATGCCTGAAGCCCATGAAATGCCACATCTATTCTGGTAATGTACATTTGACTATAGAAAATTTTCAGAAAATATTTGAAATGTTTCTGAGAACCCTACTTACAACTCATGATATTTTGTGAACCTACACTTGATTCATATTAAAGATATTTACAAAAGAATCATAAATTCAAGAAGATATCTAGGCATAAATAGGTTAACAATGTCAGGTGAGTGATGGATCAGAGAGTTGATTAGGAAGGAATTTGCTGACTGAAGAAGTATGGTTTTCTGTATAAGACATGACAACTTTCGACTGGATCAATATGGGCTGCTTGCATAGAGAGAACTGGCCCAGATATAAAACCTGCAGAAATACAGGCATCATGATAGTGTATAATAAAATATGATTAAAGTACAAATAAAAAGCCTATATGCAGGCCTCAACATTGAAACCAAACCTAATCATCAAACCCTATGGCTACCAGTATGTCTGAAAATATGAACCATGCAGGCCTCAACGCTAACTCAAACTGTTACTGGCCCCTTAGGACCAGGAACACCTAGGATCTACAGGTCCTGCAAAATTTCTACTGGTCCTACAAATTTTTCTTTAATATAAAAAGAAAAAACATTGCATAGAATCCACAGACAACATTTATTTTTTATTTATTTCATCTTCATTTATTTCATAAGCGTTTGGCACATACTTGAGGGAAAACTTGTTAACAAGAATGTCCCCAAATATTTACTGGCCCTGTAGGACCAGTTGAGGTCCTTTTTACTGGCCCTAAGGCATTTTGGGAATTTTTTACTGGCCTGGGGACATAGGACCATTGTTAGCACCGAGCCCTGATATGATACACTGTAACTCAAAGGTTGTGTTTGCTACAATGCAATACAACCCTTGATACAATTCCATACTGTTTGATACATTTTTAATGATTTACTAAAGTATTTGATACAGTTTGATACTTTGTAGTATATGTGTCATTTTTAGGATATAAATCATATAACTAGTGCAAATTCATTATTGTAGATATGAAACATAGCAATTGGTTTATATTTGTATATTCAAGAACTGTATGCACACATTCATACTTCTATCTTGATAACAATATTGGCACTTATATTTTGATACCCAATATAATTTCATGCATATTGATATTAATGTATTTAATAAAGTTGATTATTGATTTTTACCAAATTTAATTATTAATCTCAAATACCTGAATATGACAAATACAAAAAATAGAATATTAACTTGATTTGCCACCTTTTTATCTCAAGGGCTTTGAAATACAGACTTATCTGTTGTTAAAACATCTCCTGTGCTTGATTGGCTGTTATGTATATCTATGTTTTTATTCTTTTAGGAACTTAACAGAATGATCAAGCAAAAATACTTTGACCAGATGTTTGACCGAACGTTTAACCACCATACAACTGATTGGAACCTGTGTGTACTTAAGAAAGCCCTGAGACTACTGGAACTCAGAGTCATGACGTGAGATATATGACAATAATTTCTTTAATCCAATAATTCCTGTAGTGCTTAAAATAAATATATTTATTTAGAGCATGTATAAAAAAAATATTTGAAGTTGAAATGTAGATCAAATGAAATTAACAACTCATTTCAGATAACTTAGAAGAGTCTTTACGTGCTAACTGAGGAAAGACTATTCATTTAGTTTTAACGTTGTTTCATTTTTCCCCAATAGTGTTATGCTTGCTTAAAGGAGTACAGTCAAACCTGTATTAAGAGACCACCCACGGGAAGACCAAGGACAGGTGGTCTCTTAATAGGGGTTCATTTAAACTAGAATGTTAGACCTGGAGAATTGAAAATGTGTTCTCTTGATAGAGGTGGTCTCTTAATAGAGGTGGTCGGTTGGGCAGGTTTGTCTGTATACCACTGAAACTGCACTCACCATTATCAATAACATGTATTTCTGCTGATTTCAGTTTCTCCGAGTTGCACAATGTACGTGTGTCATACCAGATCTACGAAGCGGGGGACATGAAGGGCATGAGTATTGATGAGAGGGTTCTCTTACGGTCACTCAAGGTAACATATTAACCTACTATAGATACT
>OZ012686.1:26323150-26404095 GCA_963942565.1 Maea johnstoni
TAATATCAGGCTGGATCAGGCGTAAGTTAGCTGATTGGTATGATTAGCCACTGGCCCAGAAGGCGAAGTTTGTTTGCGTTAACGACTAAGAGAAATGAAAGCCAAATAGGGATGGAGTCAAGGCTATATTTATACCAGTAATATCACAGTGAATAGTTGTGGCTTGAATCACACTCCAAAATAGGTTGGGCCTCAAGGGCATACCATACACATGTCAGATAATAAAAAGTGTCTAAATAATTATATAATCTCTATGATGTAACAACTCTATGACTTCCTATGGTAGAGGTCCTGTCTTTTACCATATAAATACATAGGTTCTACTTTTTAACAAATTTCTCCATGTATATTCTTTAAGTAGATTCAAAGCAGAACCCTCTTTGCATCCCAGATTATTCATTTAATTTTTTTCTGAATAGCTATTTTTTCCTTTAAACCCTTTCATACATGTATCCCCCCAAAAGTGTTCCAAATTAGGTAAATATAGTTAGAAATCTTGGGATTATAGTGTCCTAAAAAGCCAGATCATTTTGGCAATATCTTTCAGGGTCTGACACTTAGATTTCAGGCTAGGTGCCCAAAAAGGTGTTTTGATAAAAATTAGTGGTCAAAAACAGGATTTCTGGTTATTTTTCATACCATTTTGGGTCCCTAGACTGAAAAATCTAGGGGCCCACAGCAAAATCTAGGGGCATATGCCCCCGGGCCCCTGGGGAAAGTCAAACCCTGTCTTTCAGAAAAAGGCCATTTTTGAAAATTTGTGTTGGTGTAATGTTGACCAGAACTTTAGGGACAACTATTTGAATATTTTGTAATTGCATCTAAAAGCAGCTCAGATATGGATAGTTCTCAATGAGAACTTCATGAATTACCGTATTACCCCGCATACAACATGCACCCCCTAGATAATACGCACCCCCTCCCCAAGTCCCTTTCTGTATGTAAAATACAATTCCCTGTGTATTATACGCAGGTGGAGTTGGCCGGCCATTAAGTGTTTGCCCTGGTTTGTGAATTGTAATTGATATTGACTGGTGCTCATTTGTTGACTTCACTCGTCAAACTGAAGCTGAGACGAGAGCAGACACCATCTCTGCTCTCCTGGCTTACCTGTATCAATTTCAATTCACCCTCCCTATCCCCTTTTATCCCCTAATTTTAATGCAATTAAGACCCAGCAAAATAGGGAAAAGGCAAGATCGGCAAATTTCGGACAAGGCAAATAAATCAGATATTCAGTGTTTTGTGTTTTTCTTTGTCAGAATACCAAAGAAAGACATCATTTGCTCGGTCTCAGTTTGCCAGGGTTAATGAATGACGATAGATCGACGTCGCCATTTTCAACCCTGCTCCACACGTCCACACACCCGTGGCATCGATGTAATAAAGTTCTGGGTCCTGTACCCGTTGATAACACGCACCCCCTCCTTGACATTAGTGCTGAGGTGTAAAAAAGTGTGTGTTGTATGCGGGGTAATACAGTAATGGGTGTTCCTTAATGAAAAACAATCAGTCCATATGCAGGATGATGATATGGCTTCCCACTTACTAAGAGCTGTAGTACTCAAATTGTTCCTCCATGTTGTTCTATATTGGCAAAGACTTCAAGTATGGTCATGTACTCAAAATGTACCTAAAACGGTGTGGGCTTCATGTTATATCTTTTTGTTGCATTTTGATAGCCTAGATGCAATTTATCTTTGGAACTGTCATGTTGTGATAAGAGTTCAAATACAAAGCTGCCAAGTCTTATTGTATGTTATGATAAACTGTACATGGTCCCTTGTTAAATAGTTATCACTCACTCAAGTCGGAAGTATCAATTAAATTTGATAGAAAAACCAGCTGATAAGGCATGCAGTTAGGGTACTTAACCCATTCATGTCTGAAGTGACCAAAAAGGCCTCACTATTTGTGAATATTTTTTCGTGTTAAATTTTTTTTGAAAATATTTGAAGGAAATATATATCTATCCAAACCCAACCTACAACTATCATTTAAATATTTTGTGATAGAATTCTAAATTTCCCAAGATATCATTCAGAGTATGGTGAGTCCAGATGACTCTTCTCAAGCAGGTCTTTGAGTATGAGAGGGTTAATATGCACAATAACAACCAGGAAGCCTGGGACAACGATCAACTTGTTGTTGGGCAAGTAATATAGAAATAACTTGTCCTAGAAAATATATATCTCGCCAGGCAGAAAAATCATGAGATAAGTAACTTTGACATCAAGTAAGTTTTTGAGGAACATTTTTTGGTATTATTATATATTTATAATTGGACATGAATATATGTTAAACTATTGATGCCTGACAAATATGGCCTGAATACTTTCCACAATTTCTTGAGAATAACTATGGGAAGAAGAGACCACCAACTCATTTTCAAACATTTTCAAAGAGATGCTATTTGACCTTCATAGTCTATTTTAGTGCAAGACAGATTTGAAAATTTTAACTGACTTTTTTCCAACTTTATCTATTTCAAATAATTGACAGTTCTTAGTGTCATTGAGTGTCTGTAAAGTATTTTTGTCAGTATATATTACAGGAAACACCCAACTTCTTAAAAACTTGGGATTCTGACCTCTCGCAACACTCTAGCCACTAAGGTTTTTCCTCACTCATCGCAGTGTAATATCAAACCAAACCTACTTAGAGAAATAACATGACTCGTTTGGCACATGTCAGTCAGCGCTAGATGTTAACTCAAAAGAACCTTTCTACATTTAGCATTGTGTATAAGTGTGTTGGTAATTGTGTGCGAGTATGTGTATGTGTGCATATGTGTATACTAATGACTGATGATATTCCCCAGTAAGTTTTTAGGTTCTAAAACTTTTTTATGAAGTTCAAATTCTCTACAAGTCAGCATTTCACAAATCCTTCTCAAGATAATGGGTTTCATGGGCCGTGCTGCAAGTGAAGTGTATTGTTTGTGAGGATGATGACGATGATGATGATGATGATGATGATGATGATGATGATGATGATGATAATTATGGCAAAGATGATGATGGTGATGATTGGGATGGCAGTGAAGTTGGAAGTTGATTTTTGATTACTGTCACTTTTGATGATGGTGAGGGTGATGTTGATGATTGTGGTGATGGTGGTGATGATGCTGATATTGCTTATGAGAGAAAGAAAACACAATTATGAAGCTGGAGTTGATGATAATGAGAATCTCAGTGATATTGCTGAACACTCTGGTATAATCTGAGGGTCACAGCGAAAATCAAATCCTGTATTTGACTGTCTTACCCTTGTAAAATACAGATTATTATTATTATTATTAATATTATTATTATTATTATTATTATTATTATTATTATTATTATTATTATTATTATTATTATTATTATTATCATTATTATTCCACCCATTCTCACCTGTATGCTTTCTTGTTACTTTCAGGTGAACCTGGAGGTTCGGGACCTGTTTGTGGACCTGGCTGATGGCAAGCTCCTCATCAAGCTGCTGGAGATCATCTCTGGAGAACACCTGGGCAGACCCAACAAAGGCATACTACGAGTACAGAAAGTCGAAAACGTCAACCGGTCGCTCAAATTCTTATCAACAAAGGTACGTACCACAACTGCACAGCAGTGAATTCTCGTGAATGTGTTTTTATGCAAAGTTGCACAAATTTAATAATCTGTCTCGCCATTTGTGATTCTGATTTAGGATTGGAATGTATATTCAAAGTGAAGGCATATTTACTTGAATCTTAGATGAATAAAACAATGGATATGTAGCGAAGACATTATATGCGCTATAGTGAAGACCTAGCTATGCCAGTGGCCTTGAATCTGGCCTCAGTTTGACGTCACTAGGAGACAAAGGCCAATGAGGGTTCTAGTGTCGTTTACAAAGTAAGCTGCACACTGACTTGTGCAGAACACAACTTTTGGGCTATTGCCGCAGCCAGCCTTTTCAGGTTGACCGGCTGGTTTCATATCGACTTGTTTTTATTCATCTAAGCTTGAATCCATCAAAAGACTCTTTGCGTCCTTGTGCTTTGTACGAAAGTAGCCTCAGCATTGAAGGGTTAACATGTGGATTGAGGTTTGTTTTGACAGGAGAGACAGTAATATCAGATTGTCATAACATCACCAGCTGGTATGTTTAGAACGAAGGAATCCAGAATCATATCGTACCCTCATTGTACATCGTAATCATACACCCCCTAAGTCTTAACCCATGCACATAGTCTTACACATTTAGAAACATTTCCATAACAACGCAATGTTTAGGGAAATGTTTGAGTGATTGAATTCTACTGTTTAGGTTAGATTAAACACTCCCTCTTAAATATTTTGCATATACTACTCTGATGAATTATGTACAAAGTCATCAGACCATGTGTGCAGTTGTGATGCAAATAGGTCAAGTTTGGATCTAAATCAACCATGTCCTAAGTCAACCCCATCATTCTCCACTTCATCCTTCTACACGGATTACATTTCCTACTTCTTGAGATATATGTTTCAGGGACTATTGTTATGTAGTAATATTGCTGGCGCTGATGTGTATTGTTGTACTTGCTATATGTTTCAGATCCATGTCCTGAATTGACCCAGCTATCATATCACTTGTCATACCCCCCCCCCCCCCCCCCCCCCACACACACACACACCCTCCTGACTTCAGTCACCCCCTAGGAACTGGTTTGACCCACCCATGCCTATAATACCCCCAAAACTTTCTGCCGCTAATGATGATGTACTTGAGATCAAAGCATATTTGAGAAGAATATCCCAAGGAATATGTTGCTCAGAAGCCATGTGACCATGTGCACGCTTTTTTAATCAGGTAGATGTAATATGGGTGTATGCCTCGACCTCATATCTAAACCATTCATTTCAACGGTACATTACTTGTGACTTGTGCTTCTAAAATACAGCTCATAGGGTAGACATGGTGGGATATGATACATCATGGATTTGAAATCTACTAGGTCCATCACTAGGATTATCGTAATCATCTTGATGACAGTCATTATAATGATCATCTTAACTTGGTCATCATCATGCATCCCCACCACATCCATCATCATATTCCTCATCATCAACATTTTCGTAGTCATCATCTCCATCATCAGCATCACCACTGGCGCCCTGAGTTTGAGGTTATATTTTTGCCGGTGTGCGTGGAGCCTGATAGATGGAGAGTGTCATGGCAGGGTAGTTGGTGTTTGGCTTGTGCCATCACTCAGATGACTCAGCCGTCACTCTGGCCTCCACTGTACACACACTCCCATGTCTCATGTCAAATCTCACTCGCCTGTGGACTGGCTACCTTAAATATAGGCCCACATCTGATACCAGTTGGCAGGGCGCTCGGTTGAGTGGTTGAGAATTTAGGCATCTCAGAGGAAACTTGCCTTAATCTTTGCCTTTCTTAGTATTGCTGGAATTGTCTCATGTCTAAACCCACTCGCCTGTCATCTGGCTACCTTAAATAAGCCCATATACCAGTTCACGGGGCACTCAGTTAAGTGGTTGAGAATTTAGGTATGTCAGAGGAAACTTGCCTGAATTTGTAACTTTCTTAGGACTTTTGGAATTGTCTGATGTCAAAATCCACTCGCCTGTGGACTGGCTACCTTAAATATAGGCCCACATCTGATACCAGTTGGCAGGGTGTGCGGTGAAGTGGTTGAGAATTTAGGCATCTCAGAGGAAACCTACCAGCTTAATCTGTGTCTTTCTTAGGACTTCTGGAATTGTCTTATGTCAGAACCCACTCGCCTGTTGTCTGGCTACCTTAACCCTTTTGATGCTGAGTCTACTCTTGTCCACAATAAAAAGAACACAGACATGCTAGAAACCCATCTAAACCCTGTCATGTTGGTATTCAATGAAAAGCTCTTGCTGAGTGCTATCAGATAATCACCAATATGCCAGGGTTTTAGTCAATTTTTGCTTTTCCTGCATCATTTTATTATGACCAAATTAGCCACCAGCATTGCAAGGGTTACATATGCCTAAATACCAGTCAGCAGGGTGTGTTGTGGAGGGGTTGAGAATTGAGGCATTAGAGGAGACCTGCCTCAATATGCCTTAAATAGGTAAAATACCATTTAACAGGGAGTGTAGTCACTAGTAAAGTGGTTGGGAGAGGAAACCTGCCACAATCTGTGTCTTTCTTGGGGCTTCTTGAATTGACTCATGCCAAAACCTCAGGCCTGCCTACAGGCTACCTAAAAAAAAGATACCATTTAGCGATCAAGTCATCGAGAATTAACCCTAAAATATGCTGCTGGTAGCTAATGTGGCCAATACAAAAAGATGCAAAAAACCCTGAAAAATGACTTTAAACCTGGCACATGGGTACTCATTTGACTGTACTCAGCGAGAGCTTTCCAATGAATACCAACATGGAAGGATTTAGATAGTTTTCAAAATCATTGTGCTTTGGGGGAAAGTAGCTTTAGCATTGGAAGGGTTAAAAGAAATACCAGTTAGGGATCAAGTGGTTGCGAATTAAGGCATGAGAAGAAACTTGCCTCCATATGTGTCATCTTGGGACTTCAGGAATTGCAGAATTCTACCAATAGATGGAGCTATGTTATCTGACAAATAAGCAAAGTTATGTGCGTGTGAACATATTCTTATCAGTATAAGAATTTGCTATCAGACAAAATAACTTTCAGTGATTGTTCACGAATCTCGGAAATAGTCTGAGGGAGTGGTAGTTATAGGGTATCCTGAAGTATATCTAATGTGAAAGGAATTTGTTTATCATTATCTGAATATTTCAATCATTTAATCAGTGGCACTTCATTTTCATTTTCGTCTTGAACAGTCTTCTCTGGCCCATGTTCTCTGGTTTTCATTTGGAGTAATATTTCAAGGAGCAGTTGTTCTCAAAATTTCATGGAATGTTCAGATAATACCAATAAAGTAGGATCAAAGCATAGTTCCCCACCTCTCTGTAAAGCTCTCGTGCAGTGTCAGACAGAAAGGACTAATTATGTTTTGTTTGTCCCCTTATTCCTCAAACTTCCCTAAGAAGCCTGTGTTTCCTGCCAGATTGCCGAGTTTGCACCCCAATCCCTGCTTGCACCTGCAAAAGATTATTAATATTATTATTATTATTATTATTATTATTATTATTATTATTATTATTATTATTATTATTATTATTATTATTATTATCATCATCATCATCATCATCATCATCATCATCATCATCATCATCATCATCATTATTAATATTATTATTATTATTATTATTATCATTATCATCATCATCATCATCATCATCATCACCACCACATGGAAGAAATTTTCTTTAAAAATTCTTTCTTCCCCCAGCAGTCACCCCCTCGGCCCACCACTTTCTCTGTGTGCCCTTATATGAATACCAGCGTGGCTTTTCTCTCATTATATGACTCATACAGTGTGTGTGTATGTGTGTGTGTATACTGACACCTCTACCACATGCAAGAAATGTGTTCTCGACTCAGAACCTATTTCTTCCCGCGCCGCCGCGCTCTGTTCCAAGCAGGTCAGAACCTGGGTGGGAACTCAAAGCACTCCACGAAGGTTTAAAATAACAGCCCCATATTTGACATCAATTTTGCTCAAGTAGGAGGCGCTGATAACCTAATGTATATCCTAGCAGCTTTTTTCCCACTCTGGAATTCAATTAGCGTGTTTGGATTGTCTTGCTACATTTCTGAAGTAATACAAGAATACGTTCCTAGTCCTGAGAATCCAAACCTTGTCTCTTAGTTGATCAACCAAAGTGCAGTTCCATCATTGACTAATAGATGGCACCATTTGGTATGTTCTGTCTCTATTGGCATTGTACTCAGAGAGTACCCTCACAACACCACCTGGTGAGATCAATTTAAACTAGCCTAACCATCATGACCACCTTGACCACTTGTTAACTTGTGAGAAAATAAATGTTGGCAGTGTCAACCAAATTGCAATTATGTCAATGACCAATAGATGGCACCGTATGGTATGTTTGGTATCTATTGACATTTTATTCTGACAGAACATTCACAACAACCCCTGGTGAGATCAATGCAAATGAACCTGACTGCCTTGACCACCTTGACCACTTGGTGACTTGTAAGATAAGAAATTGTGGCGTGGTCAAATTGTATATAACCAGCTTGATTCTAATCTACTGTTGAACAACTTTCTCATGATACTAAATTTAATAAGTATCGCTTATGATTTATGCATGCAGAACAAAATTATTGTAAGTTTATTGACGTGACTTTTTCTCGTCAAGTGAAGTTAGAAAACATTTATTTAGTACTTTCATTTGGAGACTGAAGAATCAGTCGCTGAATATTGTTTAAACTTTTATGCTCATTTAACCCTTCCAATGGTGAAGCTATTTTCTTCAAAAGACAAGAACGCAAAGATTTTTGAAAAACATCTTTACCCTGCCATGTTGGTATTCATTGGATAGCTCTCACTGAGTACTCTCAGATGAGTACCCACATGCCAGGGTTTCAGTCATTTCTTGATGGTCTTTTGCATAATTTTGTATTCGCCAAATTAGCAACCAGCAGCATAACAGTTAAGCAAACTTATGCTCTTCTCTTGAAGCTATAATTCAAAAGAGTTGGTTGTATACTTTATGTATGTGATAATATTTCTCTTCAGGTGAAGCTAGAAAACATAGGTGTTGAGGATATCATAGATGGCAAGTTAATAAAAAACATTGAACACTGATGCATTTCATTGAAAAGTATCGCTGAACATTTATGCATGAAGAACAAACTTATCATATGCTTAATTGATGTGGTATATTTCCTCTTCAGGTGAAGCTAGAAAACAATACAGGTCCTTTGGAATCAATCACTGAATCTTGTTTAACTTATCGTATGTGGTAATTTTTCTCTTCAGGTGAAGCTAGAGAACATAGGAGCTGAGGATATCGTAGATGGCAAGCCCCGCCTCATCCTTGGTCTCATCTGGACCATCATCCTGCGCTTCCAGATCCAGGACATCGAGATTGAGGTGGACGAGGAGGACGAGAGCAGTGAGAAGAAGTCCGCCAAAGACGCCCTGCTGCTGTGGTGCCAGAGAAAAACACACGGGTAAGAGTAGGAAAAGAAAATCTGAACAATTACGTCGGTGAGAGGGTTATAATTATGAATATTGCAGGCACCGATAAAAATACTTGCCCGCTTGCCCCGGCAAGTGAATTTTTGAAAAAAGGGCTTTCAGGCAAGTACATATTAGTTTGCACTTGACTGAATAGGCAAGCTGATTTTCTAAACACTACACATTTTTTTATATAGAAAATGGCACAATACCCAGAAATATGCAAACAGTGCAGTAAAATTATAGAGAAAATGTTTTTTCAATTCATTAGATCCATGATGAATAATGTATGCCATTATAGCATATGTTATAACTTATTTCGGGCAAGCCGAAACTTACATCTGACACATAAAAGTCATGAACTACTTGCCCGGTATAGTAAGTTAGTTCTGAAACTTATGTTGGTGCCTGTATTGGCAATTATTATGCTGCTTTATAATGAGACGTTAAGAGAAGAGAAGTTAATGATTATAAAGATGACAAATTACTTCATTGCTAATCATGACAGAGAAGGGGATAAGTTTTAACAACAGCACAAGAAAAAGAGGAGGATTATAAATATTGTCAGTTATCATATTGACAAAGAAAAACATATTCGGAAGAAAAGGGAACAAATTCTAGTATTTACCCGGGTAAGAAAGGGTAAACCTTGAAAATAGTGCAGTTGTGTATTTCAGGTCATTCTAGACAGGCTTTCCTGTTTTAGCGCACTTAATTTCTATAAAATTTCAACCAAAGTTCTTGTAAATGGGTGTACACTACAAATGCAAAAGGGTAGAAATATATGATTAGTTAGTCAGTGCAACCATTTATGACCAGGTATATATTATGAACCTTTGTCTTCACAAAACCAGGTGATTAAAGATTGGAATGAATCTCTTAATCAAATCTTTTATAGTTTAGATTATTTTGATAACATTTGATATGTCCTTGCAGAAAACGAATGCGGGAGTAAGTATCCAAGGAAAGACGCTGTAGATTTATTAATACGAGAAGATTATTTACTTCCGCTAAAAATGTTTGATGTTTTTGTATGCAATTAGAAATAGATTTTACTACTTATTTCTTTATTTACACAGGGTTTGACAATAATAGTGGCCTGATAAGGAAAGTAGAAAATATGCTGGCCCTATGCAAATCTCTACTTGCTCTACATCATACATTTTACAAATATGACATGGTAGGGGGCGGGTTAAACGATAGAATGGATCCCCAACGGAGATATAGAGTCTTTCTAACACAACTGCCTGGCAAGGTCTTAATGACTATTGTTATATGGAAAAAATATATTTTTCTGTTCAATTTTGTGGAATTTTGCATTTAATTCATGGAAACAAGGCCTTTTAAGAAAAGAATATTAACATATGGTTGCCATGAAAGCGGGTGAGGGCAACGAACGTGGGTAACAAACAAGCTTAGGGTAGAAAATGGTCACGCTAGTTGCACTGTGTGGGAAAACAACGTCTACATGTTACTATGGCAAAATGCTATGAATAACTAAGTAAAAACTTGTCAAAGTTGAATTATCATGATATTCAAAATTATAAAAAAATTACAATGAATTTTTCTCTATTTCTAAGGGATAACATTTAAAAAAACAACTCCTGTACTATTAGTCTCTGCTAGTAATTGTCAGACCCTGTAACTTGATTTATTTATCTTATCTTATTGTATGTGCATGTATATAGCTTTGCGGAATGCATCATTGTTATATTTGCATATCATTCTATTTGCTATGACATGAACTAGACCCTCCTGACTGTGCCAGGAAATGTATTTGATTGTGATCCTAGGAAGAACTTGCTATGTGAATTTCATGCTCATCCCATACTAATCCTTTTATACCTCCCAGAACATTCATGGAAACATCTACTCATTGTCATGTCAACAACTAACTTTTAATAACCATGTTTGTGTACAACTAACCAAATATCAGATAGACTTTCTAATTTCCTTTATAAATCCTACCCTGGGAAAAGCATATTCCTATAGTTATTAGAACGAGTACTCGATGTGGTACTGAATACTGATATTGATTAGGAAAGGTATTGTATCAGTAAAGAACCTTTATATCGGTACCTGTCTCCACGCGAACGCAGCACATTATTTATTATCAAAATTTCAAAGGCTGACAGTGCTAGATCGATTCAACAATATAAGGTACCTGGAATGCAGAAAATATCATCAAAAATATTGTTAAGATATCGTATCAATAAAGAAATTGTCAGGTATTGCGAAAACTTTTTAAGGTACCAATACCTACACTCTCTTATTCATTTCCCGCATTTCTTTCTTCGATGTTACAACCTTAGGCCATCCATACCTGTACATAATTTGTTAGCATACTGTAGCGGTGTGTCAAGGGGCGGGTAGGGAAGTGGGTGGATAAAGAGTTATATTCCAAGCATCTGCTTGAAGTGTGTTCGTGTAAAGAAAGAAAAGTGTATAGTGAACATTTTGGAAAGGTAAAAAGTAAATACAACAATGCAAAAAAGGAAATAAGGAACCCATGAAGTGTTTGAAACTAGGCAATGTATGTTAGATACTAATGAATGGACCAAGTATTGTAATTTATTGAAATTCATGTTTAAAGCTTCCTGTGATGTGTCCTCTTGATTCTATGATATTTTTGGAAATAACCTGGAAAGCACAAACTTTAAAATTAGCTGAAGAAGGTATAATGGTTTTAAAAGTTGAAGTACTTCTTAAAACACCTTATCACCAGGATGAGCTGAGTATCCTTCCTGCTGCAGTACAGACATGGATGGGTGGGGAAAGAGTGATTCTGTTTTTATTCTTTAACACAATCTTCTATGTTTCATCTGGTGTGCTATGTTGCTTTTAACTTCAAGTGTACCTTTCCTCGTTATATTAGGTAATACACACTGCTTTTTATTGTGTATATATTTAAATAAGAATATTTATGTATTATATGCTGAGGCTTTGCATATATGTATCAACACAAGGGGTCTCAAAGGGCAAGGAAAAATTATGGGATGAATTCATGTTTTAGCCCTTAATAAGGATATTTCAAAAGGTTGTGTGTACGGCACCCTTACCCTTTTTCAGCCTAGGATATCATAGGTCTCTCATAACCTACATACGTCCAACAGAAAGTAATAAGTATTGCATATTAAAACCTACATATTAGCTATAATATGTTTATTGATTTTTACATCAAATAAAAAACCATACAGACGACAAATAGATAAAACAAAAATGAAGATGCCCTTAAATACTTTAAAACAGGAGGAGTGATAGAGCAATTTAGAAACAAGTGGGGAAATAATGGAAAGGAAAAAAACAAACAGATTTATGTGATCAAACTAGATCAGATGTACTAGGGGTCTTAGGTCAAAAATCAAAAAATGTTTTAGTGGGTCAGTGTACCTGCTAGTCAAGCTACAAACCCTTACTGTGGTTTATCTTGGCATATATAAGTAAATGCTCACACCAGCTCAAGTACAATGTATCTTGCCATCAGGTTATTTTGTCCATAGTTTTGCCTCTTGAGGAAGTTGTCGATGCAGTATTACTCCTCTAGCATACGGCAGTGCCATCTATCTGGTATCCATTGTGCAGTCTGTAGATCTGTGATAGGTAACAACTATCTTTAAAATGCAGTAGTTACTTAACATATCCCTTCTTTGTGAGTGTCTGTCTCCCCTGTACCCACTAACTAATAACATATCTGTAACTGGCCATCATTTGCCTGTGTAAAATCATGCCTAGCAAATATCATGCATGCCAAAAAAGGTCCAATGTTATTTTACCAAAGTCAAGTTATTCTCTTATAAAACCAGATGCAATCTTTATATAATGCCAACTGAAGTTAATTTCACAAGTTAAATTTTTCTCTTAAAACAATAGTTTTCTTATGAACCAGTATGCATTTTTAATAAACTGGCAAAGGTTTATTTACTTAAGTTTGATTATTCTCTGCTGAAACAAGATGCATTTAAAATGATAAGCGCCCAGTTGATTTCACATTAGGTAAATTGTTCTCTTGTAATATAAGACACATCTTAAACATCAGGTCACTGAAGTTAAATTGTACTCTTTTAATTAATACAGATCAAAGTCAATTTCACTTCAGTTTCACCAATTAAACAAGATACACTTAACCCTTTCAATGCTGAGACTACTTTCGCCTAAGGCATAAGACCTCAAAGATTTTTGAAAATCGTCTAAATCCTGTCATTTTGGTATTCATTGGAAAGCTCTCGTTGAGCACTATCATATGAGTGCCCATTTGCCTGGGTTTCAGTCATTTTTTAGCCTCTTCACTTTTTTCTGTATGAAAAAATTAGCCACCAGCAGCTAAAGGGTTAAAGATATCATCTAGGAGATTCTTTGATATTTTGTTATCATCTTAGACTCAATCATATGAATCATTTGATTAAGAGATCTTAGGGATGAGAGCTTTAATGGTTCTAGCATTGAAAGTGACAGATCTTTGCTTATCGAACCCAATCTACATGCATTATTCTTAATGTTGTTCATTCAAACCGCCATTCACCTTTCTTCTATACTTAACACTACATCCATTCATGTTTTCCAAACAAATCATTCCATTTAACAGGTGGTTGGGTTTTCATTACTATTAGACATATAATCACTAAATATCTTTATCACTAATTCTTATATGCTTGGTTTTGATGTATGTTTGTGTTCATTTCAGCTACTATGGTTGTGATATCCAGAACTTCAGTGGAAGTTGGCGGAATGGAATGGGCTTTAATGCTCTTATACATGCCCACAGGTAAGTTGTTCACCTTTCCTGTAACTAGGATTTAAAACCTTTGATTATAGTTATCTTTTCTGCCAAAGTTGGACTAATTTAATGACAACCAGTGGTTTATGGTGGAGTAAACCAAAGTACCCAAGGAAAGTCACTGACTAACCCAAGTCAATGGCAGCTTTCTCTCGAGCAGTATAGTGGCAGCATCTTAGACCACTCAGCTGTAGGGGCCGCAGCCCCCTATGCTACCAGAATTGTGCGTGCATGGCCTGATACTCAAAATAATATCATGTTTACACAATTTCTTTCTTAGCACTTCCCTTTGAAATTCATTGTCATTTGAATATAATTACTTTATTTGAAAATATATTTAAAATATTTAATTAAAGTATGAATTCTCAAATATTTGAAGAAGAGTGTTGAATTTCTGTATATTACTACATTGTTTCTTTCCATTTCAAAGCTGTGTGTATGTTCTGTTCTACAAGTATGATCATAATGTATTTGTCTATATTCCAGGCCTGACCTGATAGACTACAATGCTCTAGACCCCAACAACCACAAGGAAAACCTGAACAATGCCTTTGATGTGGCTGAGCGCAGTCTGGGCATCAGCAAACTGCTCGATGCTGAGGGTAAGGCCAATCACACACACGCACACACACACATATATATATATATTTCGGTTGGTTCTACCCAGGGACTTAGCCAGGATTTAGAAACTGGGTGCCTAAAATTGGCAATTGCTTAATTTTTGGGCGTCCAAATTTCTAAGGGGTACCACAATATACTCAAATTTCAATCGTAAACATATATATATTTATCAAAATAAGGCATGATATCCTTATATACAAGGTCATGGGAAACATATGATGATGAAAAAATTCAATTTTATGCATGATTGACATTTTCAGAAATTCCTCTCAAAACATTTGGGTGTCCTGAGGGGTGCTTTTTAAGGGTTTGGGTGTCCAAAAAGACACCCAGACACCCTGCTGGCTAAGACCATGTTCTCAGGCTCCTAATGTGTTTATAATTTCATTGCATCTAAACTCATGTGAGTTACTTCATTCATTTGTTTGAAATCTATTTTTCATTTGAAGAGGGACTTCACCTCAAAACCCCAAGTCAGAAAAAGGGATTTAATTATAAACAAATATGTCAAACTATGAAACTGAAGTTCAATGATGAAAAAAGTTCAGTTGACTATGAACAAAAAAAGACGTCTGAGAAATTTTAGAATCTAAGATGAAGTCTACCTTTTGAAACAAATGGCCTACCATACGTTAATTGTAGTTTGGGTAAGATTTATCCTTGTCTTTCAAGTATTTTCAAACAATACATTGAAAAGTATGATAATTCCAAAATAGTCATGCCCCTTTCTAGCAGTTGCAGTGATGACTGTGTGAGAGGCAAACAAACTGGTTGGTATTTTCCTAGGATAGAATTTACATAAAATTCTGCTAATTGATACCTTAATTAGGTTTCATTACCACCACAAGCCTAGTTTAATACCTGATATGTTATTAGTGAACAGGGAGATATGTGAATTAACATCATAATTAGTATTCATGTCATGTCTATGTACCGCATTGCATTGCTGAGGAAGGCAGGGTTCACTTACCTCTTTAATAGGGTATCATTACTAACATGAAATTAAACACTTATGAGCTTGCCCTTGAACTTATGAAAAAATACTTTGATTTAAAAAAATGGAAAAAAGAACATTATGACTTTGCATTAACATCGTCCATTTGAAAAGGCTGTACTTGTATGAATATGTATTTCTGCCTGTGACTTTGATAATATGTGTTTAATAATGTTATTACAAAGTAACCAATTAGGTATCCAATTACAAATGCCCACTAATAAGGATCGAGTGAAAGTGTTTTCCAGTATCAATCCATTGTGTGCTCTGACAGGTAGAGAGATGCACTCCTTCTATATCGACTCTGTAATAGTACCTGATTGGTGTTTAGTTTTTAAGTCAAAATTTCAGTGTAACGTCCAAGAAGGATATCATTCACAGCATCAGTAATTAACCTCAGAATAGAGAAATATGTCAAAAATGTTTGAATTATATCATTTCTTAGTTAAGCTAAGGAATAATATTTTTCAAAATATTTGTTAAAAATTCATTTTTGTCAGGATATACCTTTTTGGAGAATTTTCAGCATGCTATAGTTAAACAGACTTTATTGGGGTATCCACATACTGTCCAAGAAGCACAGCCTTAATACTTGTTTATTTCTTGTTGATTTTAGACGTGGATGTCCCCAAGCCTGATGACAAGTCCATCATGACGTACGTGGCCTCGTACTACCACTGCTTCGCCAAGATGAAGGAGGAGTCAGTCGGAGGAAAGAGAATCGCCAGGGTAAGTAGTAAAGAGGTAGTGCATTGTGGTGTAGTGTAGAAAAATGCAGCAAAATGTAGTGTAAATCAGCACAGACCTGCACAATATATTGTAGTTTTATATAGTGCTGTATTAAGTAATTGAGGGTAGAAGGGAAGAGAATCACCAGAGTAAGTAGGAAAGAGGTAGTGTGTTGAGGTTTGGGGTAATATGTGCACCTTAGTTTGGCTCAATTCAGTACAATGCAGTGAAGAGGTGGTGCCAGGGACTTAGCCAGGACCTTTCCAGCCTGTCTTTTGGACAGGCAGTTCCCTGAAAAACTCATGTTTGGACAGGCAAACAATTTCTATGAATAATAATTTTCAATCATGACTTTTGGGGATGATGACCAAATTAAATATTTTACTCACGACTGAAACCATGGCATATGGGTACTCATCTGAGAGTACTCAGCAAGAGCTATCCAATGAATACCGACACGACAAGGTTTAGGTGGTTTCCAAAAATCTTTGCTTTGGACGAAAGTGGCTTCAGTGTTGGTTGGGTTAACAATTTCAATGAATTTAAAGCCATGTTATACCAATTAAGATATGTACAAACTTCTCTCATAATTCCCACCCCCATGCCTATCACTGATGAAACTCTTTGTGTTTTCCAGTTGATCGCCAAGTTCAAGGATGTCCAGGACAGCCAGGACGAGCACGAGCGTCTGGTGACCAACCTCCTGGACTGGATCGCCATGAAGATCAAGCAGCTGCGCGATCGCCGCTTCCCCAACAGCGTGGACGGCATCCAGCGGGAGCTCGCCACCTTCAAGGAGTACCTGAACGTGGAGAAGCCGCCGAAGTACCGCGAGAGGGGGCTCATCGAGGCCAACTATTTCAAAATCCAGGCCAAGCTGACGGCGAACGGGCAGCGGTCGTGGATCCCCAAGGAAGGACTTCTCGTGAATGATATCGAGAAGGCGTGGGCCATGCTGGAGAGGTCGGAGTACGAGAGATCCATGGCGCTGAGGGATGAACTACTCAGGTATTTTACCCAATAATGATGATAATAATAATAATAATAATAATAATAATAATAATAATAATTATAATTATAATGATAATAATAATAATAATAATAATAATATTAATAATAATAATAATAATAATAATCTTTATTTAAAGAGGGTAACTCAGTCCAATGGTAAGGATCTTCCCTGAGGCCCTCTGCCTCTGCCTATCAAATTTGGACCTTCACATCAAGAAATATTTAGATAATAATGGGTATTTTGAAAACAGACAGTAGAGACCGCATAAGAATCATGAAATAAAACCTAACCTGTCTGTTTTGTATTCTGACCTTATTGATCTCATCAACATTTCTACTTCAGACAACAGAGATTGGATAAAAACATTAAATAAAACCTAACCTGTCTGTATTGTATTGTATTCTGACTTTCAGTCGACAGTGACTGGAGCAGATTGTGGCCAAAGTCACTGGCAATTTTCTCACATGCTCCAAGACATGTCTATTTTTTATTTGACGGTATTAATCTCTCATTGAACATCTCTACTTCAGACAACACTGACTGGAGCAGATTGCAGCAAAAGTCACTGGCAACTTTCTCACGTGCCCCGTGACATGCTTGTTTTGTATTTAACCTTATTGATCTGTCATTGATCATCTCTACTTTAGACAACAGAGACTGGAGCAGATTGCGGCCAAGTTTCAGCGCAAGGCAGATCTGCGCGAGACCTGGCTCCACGAGATGCACAATGTCCTGGTCGCACACACGTTCGGGAACAGTTCGTCCCAGGTGGAGGCTGCCCTCAAGAAACACGAGGCGATCAGTGCTGAAATATTACACAGGGTAAGCAAGACACTTGCTGATACGAAGGGGGTTTGAAGGGTTTGATGTGTTAATCTTCACAGAATAGTAATTGGAATTTGGTAGCTGTAAGGTAAATAAAAATATATATATATATATATATATATATATATATATATATATATATATATATATATATATATATATATATATATATATTTATATATATGTATATCAAAAGATTAAAACAAATAATAGCAGACATATGATAATGATTCATTAGAAATGGAGCCAATTGAATATAGCGAACAAATGTGGTATTTATACTCGGGGAAAATATGGATAGCAAAAGCAATGATAGTTTGGGCTTGAGATTTCCAGAATTGTGGGAAGTTACGCCTCAAACTGACACTGTGCCCCTGTGATTATTAGTACTGCCAGTTCCCTATTGGCTCAACATTTCCTTCCTCTGCAAATGTATCTTATGGTTATGTGTTTTCTAATCGTGTATGTTTTTTCACTTACAGAAAGACAGATTCCAGGCTCTGTCAGCTATGGCCAAAGAACTGGTCCAAGAAAACTTCCATAGCCAAGAGAAAATTAGAAAAAGGTACATTTGAAATATCCTCTCTAGAATGAATCTTTTTTAAATTTGATTTGTTAATCGATTTATGATTAGAGCCTAATTGGAAAAGTGTTGTCCGAATTTAAGGTACTTCTGGAGGAATTTTGGGGAGGTAATGTGGGGAGTAATGGTTTTCCAAAAGATAAGGTGGATGAGGTCATTTTAATAAAGGAGGGAGCCATCCTCAATCATAGTTTGATTTACTTCCAATATAAGCAATTTTCTTTTTTTTTTCAATGAAAATCAATGGAACACCTTTCGAGTAATATTCTCCCCGTGAATGATTTATAGTAAAGCTTCAAGAGTTTGTGCTAAAAATAAAAAACAGCAGTTTGTTTGCAAAATTAAAAAAAAAAAGAGTTTGTGCTTTCTGTTCAGGGGATGCTGCCATCTGGTGTTTGAGTGAAACACTAAGGTCTGATGATCAAGATATTCTTGCCAGTTGTGGCATATTATTGGGAAAGTTTTTCGAAGTTTACTATTTGTTACATGTTTGGGTGAATATAAAACATTAAAAACTGGCATTTTATTCTCTGGATTCAATGGCCCTATATATCATGGTCTGATAAGAATAATTGCAGAAATGGCCTGTCTGACTTGTGAAATTATTCCTCTTGTAGCTATAGAGATAAATGTATCATAATACAACAAAAACACGGGCTATATCATAGGTACTTTGCCATTATAACTGTCACTTAGTTCACTTGATTTGTTATTCAAGTCTTGATCATTCTAAAATCTGTTGTACGGTAATAGATATAACTATCATGCTATCGTAGATTTTTATGTCCCAAACAAGCTGCACTACCACGTTGCTATTTTTTTGAAAAGTGAAATACTTATATTAAAATAATGTATGTATGTATTTGTGAAAAGGTAACATGTCATGGTATGTATTCTACCATAAATATAGAGAGGTGAAATTACATGTAATTCAATGGTACGTGTATATAATGACCACAGAGATAGCCAAAACATGCAATACGAAGCTGCACACTTATATATTTTTTCTGACAATAGTAAATTACACTGATACAGAACTTCTATACTTGGACATTAATTGGAATATTAAACATGGTTATGCAAAATAATTTACCTTCTGTTCCATTTATTTCTAATTTAGGGAGCAGCAAATCAGTATGAAATGGAAGCAGTTGCTGGACCTCCTGGAACAGAAAAAGAGAACCCTACAGGCATTTGCCGACTTGAATGATATGTTCCGTGAGATCGAGAGTATTCAAATAGAAATAAAGGAGGTGGAGGTAAGAGTTGCACTCTTTATTGTCAGTATAAACATTGTGTATAAAATCTTTGTTATAGGATCTGTATTTCAATTATAATTTCCAAGTTAATCAAATGAATACTTGGAGCAAATAGAATACCCAAAATTCGAAAATGATATAGCTTTTTATGTAGGTTTGAGATAAATCTTGAATCACGTTGGAAAATTGAAAAATAAAGATGTTGAAATAAATGGACCGTATTTATATTTTCAATTATACAAATCAATAACTGTTAAGTGTTACCCATTTATGCAATTGTTAGTTCAATACAATATAGCCTGCCTACCTTTTATATATATATATATATATATATATATATATATATATATTTGTTTTTGTGTGTGTAAACTTATGAACGTAAGTACAAATTGTTACTTTGTTGTGCTTTTAGCCTAGCGTGCGGTCAGATGACTATGGCAGCCACTTGATGGCGGTTGAGGACCTGATCCAGAAGCACCAGCTCGTCGACGCACAGGTCAATGCCCAGGGCAGCCGCATACGCAAGCTGAACAAGAAGGCCCAGCAGTACGAGAAAGGTGCCCAGGGAGAAACGGCCATCCTACAGAAACGCCTTGAAAACCTTAATAAAGAATATGAAAAGTAAGTATACTTAGGAATATGAAATGTAAGCATACTTATGAATATACAAAGTAAGCATATTTAAGATGTTCTCCACAAATGCCTGAAAACCCTCAATTTAAAATATGAAAGGTAAGTAAACTTCAGAATAGGAAATGTTAGCATACATATAAATATAAAAAGTAAGTATACTTAAGATGATGTTCTACACAAATGCCTGGAAAATCTCAATAAAGAATGTAAAAAAGGGAAAATACTTAAGGATATCAAACTAAGTATACATAAGATTATGATAAGTAAGCAGACTCAAGAGAATGAAAAGTAGGCAGAATTCACAGTATGAAATGTAAGCAGACTTATAAATAGGAAAAGTAAGCATACTTAAGAATATTAAAAGTCAGCAGATTTTAAAATGTGCTGTACAGAAATGCTAATAAAGATTTCAATTAGTGACATGAAAAGCAAGTGTACTCAGTATTGAGTAATTTAAAAATGTCTTGAAAATCTCAATAAAAACTATGAAAAGTAAGCATACAGAAATCTCTGGAAAATATCCATTAAGAATATGAAAAAGTATGCATACTTCTAGGAATATGAAAAGTGTGGATAAAAATAGGAAAACAAAGCATAGTTAAAGAATATGAAACCTAAGTACACTTACAATTTTGAAAAAGAAAGAATATATAGTTATTTGAAAAAGAAACATGTTTAAGAATATGATAAGTAAAAATATATGAAAATATGAAAAATAAAGAAATACTGCATCTGAGTCACTGGAAAAGGACGGAAAACCTGCTTGTCTGGTAGAAAAATATCATTGAATTCTCACTGTTTCAGTATCTATAACCTTACCTCTACGCGGAAGGCTGGTTTGGAAGAATCGCGTAAATTCTACCAGTTTATCCAGGACAGCGAGGAGGAGGAGAGCTGGCTGCTGGAAAAACAGCGCATCGTAAAATCACAGGTCACCGGCAAAGATCTGATCGCAGTCATCAGCCTACTCAAAAGACATGAGGTGAGAGATACTGTATACAGCTTTAATTTGACGCTTATTTCCGCTTTACAGCCCTGCTAGAGGGTATTTGTGCTACTTTTAATTCGGCAGTTAAGCACTCAAACAAAGAAGATATAAAACAGGATGTTATTTTGGTGCTATTATGGGGAGTGCGAAAACAGCAAAAATAAAATGCCTCTAAAAAAATACCAAAAATACCTTGGACATCTGGAGAACACAAAATAAGAGTCAAAAGCTTTTCACCAAAAACAGTACCAGAAAATGTCTGAAATATTACTTAGCAGCGGAAATAGCTAATAAGTGCTGCTGGGATGAAAGCACGCGCAACTGATTATGATCGATCATCAATCGGTTGTACCTGATTGATTATCGATCATGAAAATCCGAGCCGATTCCTATCACTACTAATGTCCTCTCCCTCTTTCTCTAGCTTCTTGAGTCGGAGATGACGGCCCGCTGGCCCCGCTGCCAGAAAGTTTGTTCCAGCGGTGAGGAACTGGTAGCAAACCGACACTACGCTCGCAAAGACATCAAGCTACGCTGTGACAGCCTCTACGATAAGTGGAAAAAGTTGAGGGATTTGGCTGCGGCCAGAAAAACACGCTTGGATGATGCCTACGAATCCCACCAGGTAATTTTTCTCCATTTTTCTTATTCTTTTAGTGGATTTGTGTTGGATTTATAAAGTTTTTGGAGGAATAAACATGCCAGAGGGCCTTGTGAAAGATCCTTACAATTGGACTGAATTACCCTCTTTAAATAAAGATTATTATTATCATTATTATTATTACTATTAACATTATTATCATTATTATTATTATTAACATTATTATTATTATTATTATTATTATTGTTATTATTATTATTATCATTATTGTTATCATTATTATTATCAGCGGTTCATTTCCTGGCTAGAGCACCTAGGTCAGTTCCTGGCCAGGACAGTTCTTCTCCTTTTGCCTCAGTACACCAAGCTGTTATTACGGTTCCTCACATACCAGCGATGTATGCTGAACTTAAACCTTTAAGGTCTACAATAGGTGCGGAGGCTATGGAGCTTGGAATACCAAGGAATTCCCAGGACTTTCCAAAGAAGATCCAAGGAAAATCCAAGGAATTCCTGGGATATCTCGACTGTATATCTCCAATAAGGGAGTTGAAAACCTTCACGAAATGAAAACACCTGATGGTTAATGTTGTTTGAACATTGTTTGTAGACAATCAAAACTCTATGGACACAATTATGCTGTTTCTTGAACTGATTGAACTGTTTATTTCCATTTCAGTACTATGCTGATGCTAACGAAGCCGAATCCTGGATGAAGGAAAAAATGCCTTTAGTATGTAGTGACGACTATGGCAGAGATGACGCTAGTGCCCAGGTAGGTCCAGGGGAAGGTACAGGATGTCTGCTGTGTCAGAGGTTTATTATGTATGAGGGGTTTCATTTTAACAGAAGTAGATTAAATCATTGGTTTGAAGCAAAACTATAAAGATGACAATTCTTAGCAAGGAAATATACATTCTGAGTTTGTCTAACCCCTCAAATCCCATCTGTATCTGCAAATGAAGTCAAACATGTGGCCAATATCTGAACAACTCAATGTTTTTTTGTTTTGTTTTTTATCTCAAACAACATATTAAATCCTGGTCAAAATATACAGGTTTTATTGATAAATATCATAATATTTGAAATGTGTATTTCATCTTCAATGCCTGTATGCAGAAGTTAAAGAGCACATCAAAGAAAGCTGCCTGCCGTGTGCATTATTCTATATGTGCAAAATTAACATGGTTTACAGTATAAATTGCCTGACAGGGCGTATGAGGAATGCACAAGTAGAAGATAAAACTTATGTTTCGGTTGATCTGAAGACATCTGGCCAGACCTTGTGTTTGTTGTCGGACCATTGGGTGTACCCGATAAGGGATATAGATGTGTTAGTAGGTAGAGGACTTTGTTAATTGTAAATGTCTATTCTTTTAGGCTCTATTGCGGCGCCACACACAGCTGGAAGAGGAGATCCGAGCCTACGACGATGACATCAAACGTCTCAACGGACTCGCCACCCTCATGACCAAGGCTGGAAATACACACAATGTAAGTTACTCTTTGAGAGACAGTGAAGGAGGATTCCATGGCTTTTTGTATTCATATTACCATTTCTAGGTTGGTTTTATTTACAGAAGTCCACCTCCCCCCTACCTGTGTGTGTATGTGTGTGTATATATATATATATATATATATATATATATATATATATATATATATATATATATATATATATTATATGTATATACATGTATATACATGTATATACATATATATATATATATATATATATATATATATATATATATATATATATATATATATATATATATATATATACATATATATATATATATATATATATATATATATATATATATATATATATATATATATATATATATATATATATATATATACTTACATACACAAACACACAAACATTCATTTACACTTACATTAACTAGGAAGTGTTATATGTTTTGTAAGTTTTGTATTTGTCTTTTGTTATAATATAATCAGGAGCATGTCCGTTTTTATCGTTATATTTGATTAGTTCAGTCATGGTGCTTTTCATAATGCTTAATGCTTCTCTTTGTCAATGAGTTCTATTACATGTCAGTTTAGTTTTGCATGGGTGGTAGATGTCATAAATACATTATTATACTCATCAAAAATGTTTTTGGAATTCCAGCAGGAAATTCTCTCACTGCTTATGGTTTTATCAAAAACGTTAGATAATAAGATCACACCCTACTTTTAGATGACTATGGCAATTGTTATTCTTTTTTGACAGTCAAAACGGTGGTTGCTTTGACCGTTCATGCAACAATTTGAAAGAATCTGTAATGTTTTATATCTATAAGTTGAAAATCACAAAAATCACACTTTTTTGTGGAGATATACTGTAGAAGTTGACCCAGGTTTGCCTTGGACAATAACATCATATATCCACCCCTTAACAATGGCCCACCCTGGGTAGCTACGAATAGGCATTGTTTTCAGCTAGTAAACAAATGCCATTAGAATATTTCAAGAGCTCTTTTTAGAATCATCATCCTTTTCAAAGAACCACCATCCCTTGGAGAATTGTTTCTCTAAACTAAAAACAGCATTAAGTTTGACTAATGACAATTGAAAAAAATGATATAACCAAGGGAATACCAGTATGCCATTTTGGGTTAGAGTCACGAGTGAGATTCATTGTGCTATGTGACCAAGAGGCATCTTTATTTAGTTCACAGTTTACTCACCAGGTGGCTCTTTGGTCATAAAAAGCTGCTTTTTAGTACAATTGACATCTTGGACTCAAGTAATGACAGCATAGTGAAGTATGGCAGTGTACTAGACTACAGTACAGCTTCAAAGATTAGTTATGGTTTTTAGTTTCACCATTCGCCAGTAGGGGCGCCGCAAATAAGCATGTGTGTCTTTAACTAATAGCACAATGAGCTTTGTATTGTTTTGCAGATCGTTTACTTGCGGTATCTATTAATGGCCACTTGATGTTTATGTATATAGCACTTTATTGACTTATATTATTTTGCACTGCAGTTTCTTGAGGTAAGTGTGTGCCAGGTAGCATCTTTTTATTCCTGCAGATTTTTTTGCCACTTGAGTGATAGGCTCTCTGCACAGTCAGTTTTGAAATTTTCTGCAACTTGAGCTCTATATACATTTCACTTAGATCCCTTTTCCATGAAGTCTTGTTAGCTTGTGTAGCCCCCTCTCCGACCCCCCCCCCCCCCCCCCCCCCTCCTTCCTGAACATCTCAACGTATTAGTACCCCCCTTCAGGAATGTCTCCATTTGTTTGAACTTCCTCAGTGTTGTGATTTGCTGTTAGTCACCTGATCTGATTTGTGAAAAACACCCCCTGACCCCTTCCCAACTTTCCAGTTATCCCCCCTCCCCTTTCACCACCTCCAAACTCCACCACCATCTCCCTTATTCTCAGACAGTAGGGTATATCTTTTAGTGTTTCCTGTCTGAACTGCAGATGATTCTACACTTTACATCATTTGATATCTTCTAACATCGACAAACAACTGAACTCCCAATTTAAAATGCACTTAAGATCAATTATGTTTTATTCTGCTTGCAGCCACCAAAAGCCGTCTGACAATGTTTGTGAAATTTTTTCAGGCAAACTTATAGTTAAAAAAAACATTTCAGGAGAAATGTTAATAACAATACTACCAATAACCCTCGTTGAATCCTGGCCAGGGCATATGAGAAAGTAGCCATTGATTAATAGGCTTATATGGTTGTTTTTGCTCGGCACTTCATTTTTCTCCACCACTTACAAGTGGCTGGTCAGACTTAGCTGCAATTGAAGAAGTGGCAATAAAATGAAATTCAAGATATTTCTTAACACTTTTGCTTTTTAATTCAAATGATTAAAAAGTTATATGGTTCATTTATAGTAGGTTATATATTATGGTTAGATTTGTTCATTTCATAAACACAATTTACCTTTGATCTTAATCACAAACCCCAAGATATTTATTTACTCTATTGCTTTTTGATTCAAACGACTAAAAAGTTCTATGGTTCACTTATGGTTGGTTATATCTGATGCATAGATTTGCTCATTTATTGAACACAATTGACCTTTGACTTTTGACCTTAATCACGAACCCCAGTGACCTTTGTATGGCCTCTTTGTGCATTAAATCATGCAAGAGCAAAGTTTTCAAGCTTTTTCACTTGTGCATTTGGAATGAATTATTGAAAGCAAATTTACCTGAGATTGTCCAACTGACTAATCCTATTCCTCAATGTCTGACTATTTAGTCTCATTTGGTTCTTAGAGTGTGAACCTTATTCTGTGTTTCCCCCCACTATGAAATGGCTATTTTGTGTATTTTGTCTCATAGTCTAGTTCTGTTAGTCACCTTGAGTACCTTGAGGTAACCACAATTTTGTTGATGTTTTTGTTAATCTCAACTTATTTGACCTATTCATGCTGAAGGGTTCCTCTAGGAAATTATTGTCTGGATCTATGATACTTCTTTCAGTGTCGGCCCTGATTGCCGTGTGGTCTAAGGCATTGCCACTGACTGTTAGTTGTCTCTCACCACTGTCCGGGTTAGAATCACACCTGGGGCATGTGAGAAAATTGCCAGTGACTTGGGGTTAGGCGGTGGTTTTCGGTGGGTACTCCGATTTCCTCCACCAATTGCAACTGCCTAGTCACGACTTAGCAGTCATATGGCAGAAAAAGTGATGAAAAACGAAATTCCAAATCCAAACTTCGGTCAGTGCCTTAGGAATGAAGAATGATTTCACCAAAATATTTGCAGGGGAGATGTTGATCTTGTTCTGATCAACATTTCTCCTTATAATTTGTCCTGAGCTATGCTTTCAATAGAGACATTCTACCAACAGTGCCAGGCTGTTTTAGCTGCTCTGAGCATTAATGTGTTCTAAGTATAGTGCTTGCTGTTAGGAACACAATGAGAAAACAATGGACTTTCTAACCACATGAACATCACAAGCACAATGCAAAGCTTTATACTTAGGACCCCTGGGCCTTCTGTACTTCTGTAAAATAAATTTGTGATAAAGCATTAACCCTTATCCTGCCGTGAAACCTATGAGCACTGCTGCACACCACAACAATTGTTGTGGTTAGCAGGATAAGGGTTAACTTTGGATTTTTAAAAAAGAAAGATGTTGGTCCAGATGTGGTTAACATTTTTCCTTTGAATATCAAGACTTTGCATTGGCTAGACTAACTCTTCAACATAAATGGGTTAAGTTAACTGTTGGGTTAAAACTTCCATTCTAATGATGATCACTTTATTCGAAATGTTTTTTTTTTTTCAATTTGTCTTTTGTTATGATGTTGTAAATTCCATTTCTATCCAGACCATAATTTGAGCTGGATAGTTTCTTTACTTTTCATGAATAGATTTGTTCCTGTTTAGATATTTGTGTGTCTGTTCTATTGTGCGTGGTTACATGTCAATCATAGCAGTTCATATCATCCACCAATTGTATGATCAAGAGTTCTTCTTTCGGATATGGCCCATTTTCAGAGTTTTTTTCATTATTGATGATCACCTCTCGTTGGCTGTGGTATTTCATTGTAAAAAATGAATGAAAAGAAAGAAAACATAAGGAGACCATTCTTGATAAATGCAAAAACTATAACTTTAAAAATCTTAGGTCCAACAGCAATTTTTAGTAGCAGAAGCCCTAAGACAGCTTTGTTGTCAAACCATGTATTGGAAAAGCTAATGTGTTCTCCCATGCCCTAAGCGAGAGGTTTCATGAATTAATATTGAGTTAGTTTTTCAAGATTTCATTGTATATGATTGAACCAGTTGCAGGAAAGATAATTAGGGAGATTTGATAGATAAGTCTCATTATGTTTGACAAATTAAAAATGCTTATTGAATTTTTTTTTGTAAATCTATATAGATAAGTGTATCAAACTTGTTGACCAGTATGATAAAATAAAAACATAAGTTTAGAGATTGACTCTAGAGGGCTAAATAGTAACTTTTATGGAAAGTTCTCAACCAAGGAGACAAAGAAGTCTTCACTGAAGGTAAGGTAGTGGTAAATGCAAGCTATGAGTCATTTTCTTGCAGACGTTTATTTGTGAATGCCAATGATATTGTTTAAGTATTGTATGCCTTATTTTGATAGGTAAATGCTTTTTTTATGGTAGAAATCTGAGTATATTATGGTCTTCCCTGAAAAATTGGACACCCACAATTTTTACAATTGCCAAATTTGGACAACCTGTCTTAATCTTGGCTAAGTTTTATACTAAAGAAGTTCTCCTAGGAAATATGAGGATATAGCCAACAGACTTAAAGACCATCTTGTACTTTACAAATCATACTAAAGAGTCAAAGACCACCTTATACTTAACAAATCATACTAAAGAGGTTCTCCTAGGAAATATCCCGCATCTAGCCACTCCATTTATATTTGCCGGTTATTTTTTCCAGATCTCGCCGGAGAAGATCGTTCGTGAGCCGCGTGAGGATGCGGAGAGCGATGATGAGGAGGAGAACGGCATCGTTGTCGCCCAGCAGGAGGCGGTGGTTGCGGAGGAGGTTCCCGTGGAGATCGAGGTGGAGGAGCTGGTGGAGCGCGAGGTCATGAAGGACTTCATGGAGGAGCGACGCATACCGCAGGTCAAGGCTCTCTATACCTACAAGGGGCAGGGGATGAAGGTCGAAAAGGGCGAGGTAAGATTTCCTTAAGGTTGCTATAGTATTTTCATGCTGTTTTATCTTCTCAAAATATTGTGGTATTGTCTGGTGACAGGCCTATAAAAGTGACACAGTGTTTGTTTGTTTTTTGTTTTCTTTTTATATTATTGGGAAACCCAAATTACCACCTCTGTAACTGCAAATGAGAATACCATCTGTGGTTCTAGATATTTCTAAAAATAGGGGTATAGTTAGCACTAACAGGGTGGTGCTAACTGTACAATCAACATATGATAATGGGGCCTTTCCTCCAATAGATTGATGATCAACATCTGTGGGATTAGTGACTCAAATCCTTAACAAAACCACCCACATAGGTTCTCACCTGAGAGAGCTATTTGCATCAGAGCTATTTGATTGCGTGGCCACATCGTTTAGTACCTGTATGGATACCCCAATTAGCAGGTATTAACACCTAGTAAAGGTGTGAGAGCTAGTAGGAGGTAGCAAGTGGTATTTCCTCTTCCTACTTACTCTGTACGTGGTGCAGAACAATACTGATTTTCACACCCAACCTCCATACTTCCCTTTCCTTGATTTCACCTATTCATGCCTCGAGCATTCAAAAGGGTCCCAATAATTTCGATGAAATTTTGCAGGCAAAGGTAGAGTTCAGAGAATATTTTAAGGCGAAAGATTAATCAGAACATTACTAACAAAACTCCTTTAAATCTTTTGTAAAAATTATTAGTGGTTCCAAACTTATTGTCAAAGGTATCAAAGATCCAGGTGACTATTGTAACAGTGCTGAAAACAGTTTGCGAAGCCTTGGTGGTCAAACGGTCCATCAAAATGAATAGTTTAGTGGTCCATTAGAAAAATTAGTGGTCCATATCACTTTGATAACCAAAATGGAAGCCAAAAGCCATTTTCATAACTGTACATTTATGGTTAATTGTGCTAAATTTATGAATTGTGACATTTATAATCTAGTGTAGAAGAAATGTGAAACTGGATGCGATGCTTATTAAATTAATGTGATCAGAATATTTAGTAGACTTTCTGGGCAAATAAACATAGACTTTTACTGGCCCATTCAAATTTTTGGTAGAAACGGACCGGTGGGCTACTGTCTATTTTCACCACTGTTGTAAGAGGAATTCATGAAAAGCATGAATGGGCTAACCATGCATTTCCTAGAGGCATACCTGTCAACATTCAAACACCTACTATGTGATGATTTGACATGGTTGGTTGTTTGGATTTTCTGCAGTCCCATACGTGACCATCAGGCGTCAGATTGATACTTGTACCAATGAATTGGCACTTTTATTAACTTAAACCTCTAGGCAAAAATTGTTTATTTAAAATGGATTTCTTTTAGAAAAGCTACACTTGACAGCATTTATACACCCGATATATTACCTGAGAATGTATAGAATTAAGATTCAGTGCTTGAGGTTCCAAAAACAGGTAAACTTCTTACATATTTTACACAAATTTTATTGTTCTCACTACTACAACGCCAATTGATCCATTTGATCTAATTGATCCAATTGATCCACCAATGTGGGATGACAGCAGCTTTCAACACAAAGTATAAAAATAGTACTTCTTGAATGACAGCAGATGATATAAGTACTTGTATACACACACACACACATATATATATATATATATATATATATATATATATATATATATATATATATATATATATATATATATATATATATATATATATGTATATATATATATATGTATATATATATATATATATATTATATATGTATATATATATATATATATATATATATATATATATATATATATATATATATATATATATATATATATATATATATATATATATATATACACACACACACACACATATATATATATATGTGTGTGTGTGTGTATGTATAAATCTATATTCAAATACCTAATTGGAAGTGATTGATATACAAACTTTTTTTGTCTGAAACATACCCAGTCATATATTTTTTCTCATGACAAGCCTGTTGTATGTGGTGGAGGATAGAAGTATAAAGTCAAAACCACTGGCAAACGCCAAGTCACTGACAACTTTCTAACATGCCCTTGTTGAGATTCAAACATAAGGTTAAAATAAAGCACTTGTATAAATATATTTTTGATGTACAAAAAGTAAGTGGAATATGTTTTTGAACTCTTGAACTGCTTCAGATAGCCCCAAATGTCTATATATACATGCATATTCAAAAACAACTGTCCAAAACCACGTCTGTGCCATATGCTTGGTTGGGCACATATGTAAATATCTTGATAACAAATCAGTTTTTCAAAAAAAATGACAAACTTTTGTTTGTGTTGGTTTCAACCCATTCACATATATACACATGCTCTCAGATATTAGACTTACTTTTGAGATCCTTAATCTATTCCCCATCAGAATACTACCTTTCAGGCAGTATATACTTTTTATGGACTGAATTATCAAATAAAAGCAGGATAAATGAAGTTAAACTCTTAAGCTATTTTAATAAAGAAAAAAGTGTTTTGAAACAATTACCATGTAGGAAATTGTTTATCTCAGAATCATATTGAGCATGCACTCTTGCTATTATAAACAACATATTACCTTTTTTGGTTACCAAACATAGGAATATAATAATTACAGAACATAAAACATAAATATAAATAAGCCATCAACCGATCTCAAAAAGAAAACTGGGCAGTTATGAAATCTCGAAGAGGAGATATGTTTTTGGAAGAGACATGCTTATTTTCAGCCTAGAATATCTTTATGCTACTGGTGGCTAATTTGGCCATACAAAATGATGCAAAAACTTGTAAAATGACTGAAACCCTGCCACATGGGTACTCATCTGAGAGTACTCAGTGAGAGCTATCCAATGAATACCAACATGACAGGGTTTAGATGGTTATCAAACATATTTGCATCCTGTACTTAGGATGGAAGTAGCCTTGGCATTGGAAGGGTTTATAAGTCTACAGTGCCCACCAGCAAGCTTTCTGGGCACATAATAACTTAAAGTTACACATGCCAGGAACCAGGTCTTTCCCACAAGAAATTCTAAGAATGCCATTGTCAAACAAAGGTTCAAAAATTTCACTTCGACACAAAGGATAAGAACTATTGAAGGTTTATAGCATTTTCTCAAAAAAGAAATTCATATTTATGTGCACAGTTGTTTTCCAAATAAATTGAGTTTTCCCGAGAAACATAAGACACCAAATGCCAGTCTTTACTCAAATAGTTGTCTAGTTCAACTGAAATGGCATATCACATACCAATTCAATACCTCCCTTCCCTCTTACCAGTTACATGCTAAGCCAGGAACAGAATCAGTTGATAATTATCCTAGATGAAGCCTTTGGTGTCTGACCTCAGATTTTAGTTTCCTTGTTGATGGAAGTGGGTTTGTCATCTTCTGTAATATCAGGAGAGATTCTTCCTGGGATTGCAGTACAGTCTGTTGTGGGGTTTACCATGCGGTCTTTTCCTGGGCTAACAGCACACTCTCTATCAGTTAACTCTTTTCCTGTGCTTCCTCTAGAGTCTTTAGCGCTACTTACTCTAGAGTCTTTTCCTGTACTTCCTCTAGAGTCTTTAGCGCTACTTACTCCAGAGCCATTTCCTGTGCTTACTCTAGAGTCTTTTCCGCTACTTACTCTAGAGTCTTTTCCTGTGCTTACTCGAGAGTCTTTAGCGCTACTTACTCCAGAGCCATTTCCTGTGCTTACTCTAGAGTCTTTTCCGCTACTTACTCTAGAGTCTTTTCCTGTGCTTACTCGAGAGTCTTTAGCGCTACTTACTCCAGAGTCATTTCCTGTGCTTACTCTAGAGTCTTTTCCACTACTTACTCTACAGTCTTTTCCTGTGCTTCCTCTAGAGTCTTTTCCGCTATTTACTCTAGAGTCTTTTCCTGTGCTTACTCTAGAGTCTTTACCTGTGCTTACTTTAGAGTCTTTTCCGCTACTTACTCTAGAGTCTTTTCTTTTGCTATCCGTAAACTCTTTTCCTGTGCTTTCTCTACACTCTTTTCCTGTGCTATCAGTTAACTTTTTTCCTTTGCTTTCTATACACGCTTTTACTGTGCTATCAGTCAACTTTTTTCCTGTGCTTACTCTACACTCTTTTCCTGTGCTAAAAGTACACTCTTTTCCTGTGCTAACAGTAGTACACTCCTTTTCTTGGATTTCACTACACTCTTTCCCTGGGCTTGCTGTAGAAATTTTTCCTATGCTTTTAGTACAATCCACTCCTGGGCTTGGTGTAGAGTCTTTTCTTAGGTCAACTTGACTGGGGCTTCCAGCACCATCTCTATCTGTGGTCACATTACAGTTTCTTACAGGGCTTGTCAAACAGTGTTTTTCTGGGCTGACTATTTTGTCCTTTTCTGGCCTCACAGGGCAGTCCTTTTCTGGACTCACCGTTCCATTGCTCTGTCGTATGGCTCTTTTCAATGCAATGGCGGGGCTGTTGATCTGTGTGGACGCCCGAGCTCTTTTGAGGGTGGCCGGATTCGTCACGCTGAACTCTGCCATGACGCTAATTCGTCGTTTGAGATTGGAAGTTGTCCAGGCGGCTGAATCATCCCAGGATATATTGGCGAGTCTACAAGTGATGCGCCAGCATTGCTGCTTGTAGGCCTTTCGGAAGTCCTTGCGGAAGATTCCATAGATGAGTGGATTTGTGGCACTACAGATGTACTGGAACCACGAGGCGGCAAGATTGGCATAGGGCGGTACTATGTTAGTGTCAGAGATCACCTTCAGGAATTTGGTGATGCAAAAAGGGGTGAGACAGATGAAGAATATGGCCACAACCACAAGCAAGCTGTTGATGACCTTTCTGGTATGTTCGCCTGGGGATTTTCGGCCCTTGATATTGGAAGGTGCCGGCGCCGTGGCCTCAATACTTCTCTTCGCCTCGATCGCGATTTTTATGTAGCAAAAGGTCATCACGACGCCAGGGATTAAGAAGCACGCGACGCAGGCGACGATGACGTAGTACACGGCTTTCTCCTTCTCCTTCTGCCAATCAATGGCGCAGATGACCTCCCAGTAGTCGTAGTGGATCCAGCCGGTGCAGACAGGGGGCAGCGCGAAGGCGATACCCTGGAACCAGGTGTAGGCCATCATGATGAGAATCTTGCGCTGTGTGATGATGGTGGTGTAGTGCAGTGGGTGGAGGATGGCGTAGAAGCGGTCCACGCTGATGAAGGCTAGGGTTAACATGGAGACGATGATGAGGACGTAGTTGGCCGCGCAGGTGATGTTGCACCAGACGGAGTTGACGCTCGTCACATCCGTCATGATCGTGACAACGGTCGTCAGCATCACCACCAGCGCGCTGGTCATGTCCGTGATGGCAAGATTCACGATGAACAGGTTCGAGAGCTGCTCTCGCAAGCGTCTGTAACTAAACACGGCGAAAATCACAGCCATGTTGCCGAAGAGAGCCACCATGAGTATCAGAAGCAGCACGAAGGCATTTATGCCAATCTCAACACTGGAACGTCTAACAAGCTCTGCGGACTTCAGTAACGTCTCATTTCCCCCTGTCAGATTCCCACTTGAGAAATTTCCAATCAGGAGAGTTTGGTTTTCCCATGTTAGATTTCCTAAAGGGAATGTGTGATTTTCCCATGTTAGATTTCCTATTGGGAGCGGTTGGTTTTCCCATGTTTGGTTCACTATTCCTATTGGGAGAGTTTGGTTTTCCAATGTTAGATTTCCTAGTCCTACTGCGAGCGTATGGTTTTCCCATGTAGGATCTCCTAGGGTTAGGTTTCCTTGAATAAAAGCACCAATGAGTTTTGCTGTTCCCAGGCTCCCCATCTGAAAAGATAAGAAACTGAGCTTTAGTAATGGTGTATAGTCATGATGATGAGGATGATGATGAGGATGTTGATGATGATGATGCTGTCAATCATTATCATCATCCTAATAAGTACTGTAAATTCACAAAAGATTGTGTGGAGTAAATTTTGCGAATTTACAGAAAATAGATTTTTACGTTTTTTAACTAGCAAATTGGCCGCAACATGGAGTGCCAGATTTACACTTAAAGTAATCAATGCAAATTCTAATTTTGCGTCCGAGGTTAAATGCAAAAAAAACACTCAAAAATTAAACTAATGCAATCTTTTTTAAATTTACAGTGTTAAAGTTACACAGGCATCTAATTGCATTAAATTCCTGTATTTGAAGGTCCTTTGTCCCAGAAGTTTGTCTTACCTGTTGCTCTGGTCTGTTGTTTGTATTACATAAAAGTCTACATAAAATTACCGCTTGTGAAATTTTGTTTATGAATTTAACACTTTCCTGAACCTCTGTAGTTCTGGTAATAGCTGCCAGACATGTATATTAATGGGCAAAACGGGCTTGAGGGGCTGTAAAATAACCAGTTCTAGAGCATGGAACACCCTCTGAGAATTTAAAGTTATTCAAATATTCATGTACAGGCAAAAACAGGCCTGAGGGCCTGTCTAGTACTTAGTTCTAGAAAATGAAACACCCTCTCAGAATCTAAAGCAATTCAAGCCTTAATTAATAAGTAAAACTTGTAACTAGTTCTAGAACATGAAACACCCTCTCAGAATCTA
Organism: Maea johnstoni; assembly: GCA_963942565.1. NCBI lineage: Eukaryota > Metazoa > Annelida > Polychaeta > Spionida > Magelonidae > Maea > Maea johnstoni. Next base: position 26,358,489 of record OZ012686.1, read on the forward strand.
AAGCAATTCAAGCCTTAATTAATAAGTAAAACTTGTAACTAGTTCTAGAACATGAAACACCCTTTCAGAATTTAAAGGTGTGCAAGTGTTCATTAATGGGCAAAACAGGCCTGAGGTCTTCTAATAACCAGTTCTAGAACATGAAACACCCTCTCGGAATTTTAAGTTATGCAACTATCCAATTGCATTCATTTCTCTTATGTAACAAACCATTGTCATGGAAAGCTTTCTTACCTGATGCACCATTCTCTTAATCTTACATTAAGATAAACTCCTATGATTCCTGGTATAATGATCATCATTTTGCATTAGCCATGAAGAAGGTCATAGTGATAATACTAGTATATGAATGAAGTGAGTACCATTCTGAAGTGACCACAGCTTTCCTTCTGTGGGTATCAAACCTGACACCACCCAATGGAGGTCACTGTTGTTTCCTACAGTGCTAATTGTAATTAATGCTGCTATTTTTAGTCTCTGATTACCTTTCCATCACTATACCTGGCTGGTGTTTGTGCTATTCAGTTTGGTCTGGACACTAATTGCTCTGTGCGGTCATGGTGGTGGTCATGATGATGATGATGATGTGATGATGATGGTGATCAGGATGATGATGATGGGGATGATGATGTGATGATGATGATGATGATGATGATGATGATGATGATGATGATGATGATGAAGATGATGATGGTGATCAGGATGATGATGATGGGGATGATGATGATGTGATGATGATGATGATGATTGGTGGTGGTGGTGGTGAGGATGATGATGATGATGATGATGATGATGATGATGATGATGATGATGATGATGCTGATGATGGTGGTGGTGGTGGTGATCAGGATGATGATGAGGAGGAGGAGGAGGAGGAAGATGGCAGTGGTTAGCATGATGAGGATGATGATGATGATAATGATGATGGTAGCGATGGAGGTCAGAATGATGATGGGTTTCTAATTCAATGAATTCAATGTAATTTGTTTAATAGATTTTCTTATAGTGAATAGGTCAATCAGCAGTGATGTGGAGATGCGTGAACAGACCATTGTGTACAGAAAGTAATATCATTTTCACGATTTAGAATAGAATGCTGAGACAGCTCGCACCTGAGTGCAAATAAAGGCAAGCCCATTATGATTGTATTTCTCTGAAAGATCAGATCTAAATGTCTAATGAGCATTGATGTGATGTTAAGAATTTCTCATAAAGGAGTATGGATATGGATATAAAAGTTATCAACTTTCTCATCTCCCTGGCCAACAAGATCTTCTCAAAGACAGAAATACCTGGAATTAGCAGTACAAAAGATACCTGACTATTGTTGTCTGAGAAAGAGTCCAGATATAGGAAGCCATGCAGCATTGAATTCTTTCCTATCAGAGGTGTCCAAATATTTCAGTCCCGGAATTTTAGTTCCGGAGCACGGCAATTTCTGGTGACCGAGGTTCGATAATAGCTATTAATATTGTGATCGGGTAGCCCTACCATATTATTTCAATAGTTAAGACCAAGACCAATCATTAGACAGTATTACTTAGTGGAATTCACTAGTTTATAAATACAATTTATATCAAAAATAATTCAAGTGAAATATGTGATAGGCTCAATTGGTCATAATTTGCGAAAAATTCTAAGCTGGTGGTGGCTAATTTGGCCGATACAAAATGTGACCAAAAAAACTGAAAAATGACTGATACCCTGGCACATGGATACTCATCTTAGAGTACTCAGAAAGAGCTTTCCAATGAATACCAACATGACAGGGTTTAGATGGTTTTCAAAAATCTTTAGTTAGTTCTGCTTTGGATGAACTTGGCTTTAACAAATTTGGAATGATGATGCAAGGTGTTGAGCAGCAGCCTTTGCCAGATCCAACACTCACTGCTGCTGCAATTTTTTCATTTTCCGAAATTTCTATGCGTCAGTACAGGCCTTGGCATTTGTAGGCAGAGAGTATAGTTCAAGCCTTCAAGGACAGTTTCAGATTCGCGGATAAGCAGATTATAGATGGCATCCCTAGCTTTAACCCTATGCCTGGCCGTGAACCTAATTAGGACATGAAACAAATTATGAGACTAGTAGAGAAGCCGATAGTCTTTAAGTCAAACATGTCAACCCTTATGCTGCTGGTGGCTAATTTGGCCAAGACAAAAGGATGCAAAAACACACTGATAAATGACTGAAACCCTGGCACATGGGTACTCATCTGAGAGTACTCGGCAAGAGCTGTCCAATGAATACCAACATGACTGGGTTTAGATGGTTTACAAAAGTATTTGCATCCCTGTGCTTTGCAGGAAAGTAGCCTCAGCATTGTAAGGGTTAAAGAAAGTGAAATTGGCAAAGAGGAGTGGAGACAAAGCGGCGTAGTGGTAGCGCGTTGGACTCAGGTGACCCAAAGGTTTTGGGGTCAGTCTTGGCCGGCGCTGCTGTGGTCTGTCCTTGGACAAGACAGTTAACCTCTTATTGCCTCATCTATCTGATAGGGACGTGAAGAATTGATCCTTAGTGAGTGGCAGGAGTAACCTAACTGCACAAGCTGCTATTTAGTACTACTACTCCTTGTGAGCAGCTGGAGTAAATGAATATTGCGAGCTCAATACGCCAATAGGCAGTTCCACATCTCCTTAGTGGGGATTTACAGTTGGAATGGTTAACCCCTCCAATGCTGAGGCTATTTTCATTCAAAGCACCATAATGCAAATATTTTTGAAAAACAACAAAAGCCTGTCATGTTGATATTCATTGGATAGCTCTTGGTGACTACTATTAGATGAGTACTCATGTGCCTAGGTTTCAATCATTTTTTTTCCTCATCATTTTGTATTGTCCAAATTAGCCGCCAGCAGCATAAGGGTTAACATGATGCTTGACTTAACCCTTATGACTGCATCTCTGGCTAGAATTGAAGCATACACACACATTACAGCTAGTACTATTATTTCTCTGTCGCTGTTGTCTTCATGCCAAAGTTAGGTTTCAACATTCACACCCTTTTGTATCTGCTATCACAAAAATTATACACCTCATGTCAAAAATTTCATTCATATACCTCTCTAGTTAACCCTTATGCTGCTGGTGGCTAATTTCTCCAATACAAAATGATGCAAAAAAGCTGAAAAATGACTGAAACCCTGGCACATATGAAGTACTCAGCGAGAGCTTAATAATGAATACCAACATGACAGGGTTTAGATGGTTTTCGAAAATATTTGAGTCCTTGTGCTTTGGACAAAAGTAGCCTCAGCATTGGAAGAGTTACGGAACCTTTATATGTCACAGTCTGATCTTCATATCACAGTCATCTTCATATGTCACAGTTATCTTCTGTAAATAAGCACTGCTTATTTACCTATTTTCTCTTCCCAATATCACTAGCTTTAGCCACTATTGGTCATTCATTTACGTGCATTGGGCGTTTCCTAGTGGTAGGATCACCTGCTACATGAGATCACATCCATTTCTCAATGACAATAGTGCCATTGTCATTGGCTTTGTGGCTTTGTTCACAGAATACACTGAGTGAATATTATTTCATGGCAATTACTTAAGCTCCTTCAGTACAGCATCGCGGTGCCACTGGTCTCTTCAATCGGCTGCAGATGGGGTGCAGCCCGTCCTGACTGCAGACACCCCAATCTCAAGCAAGGGCACGTTTTTTCAACCTTGACCGCATTCATGCCTGAGATCCCAAACATTGACCTGGTTCTCCTGTGTTCCGAGTTATTTAAAAAATAGCCAAAAGTGAACTGTTGGTCGAAAACCAATTAAAAATCAAAGAACATCTCATTTGCAAGCCCTACTAATGCACGACTGAAATTAAGTTTATTTTGGTCACAGGCAATTTCAATCTTAATTTCTATATAAATATATTTATATTTTATATGTATCCAAATATATTACAGCAAAGGAATTTTGAGTGGTTGAAAATGAAATACTACAGAAACTGTCTGCTATGTGCGCATAACAGACAAACACACCACTAGCAATCAATAACTATACCATTCTCTGCTCTACAAGAACCAACCCTTGGTTAACTGGATAGAAGACAAGGTCCAGTGATTTGCCGTAACACCACTAGATGGCAGTACCAATTTAATTCACGAGAATGCCGTTTTGCAAATTTCAGATAAACAACAACTCGAAATTCTAGTTTTATTGGCGTTATATGTACCTTGTATTACTGCGCACAGGCATACCACAATCGTAATTAATGAGACAGTTGCTAACTCGAGTGTGGGGCCATGAAACCCGTCCAGCGACAATGCAAATGGCGACCGAGTGAGTATTTTGGTACACATGATCACTTCAGGCATGAACTGTATAGAGTTGGCAGCATGATATGAGTTTATTTTGCGGTATGCCTGTGGGTATGATTACAAACAAACCCATATTAGACTTCAAAAACCTTACTGTTGCATAATTTGGTCGTCAAATCTAAACGTTTGGATGTTGTAATTTTTCCTTTACTTTGATCAATATTTTCGTTTGTTTTGCACTATAGTATCCAGCAGTTTAATGTTATGGTTTTCATGCAGGTTGGGTGTCCTCGTGCTCTGCACCTATGCATTATATAGACCCTCTGATATGATGGGCATACAGCCTGATACAGGCTGTATTCTAGGGAAGTCGGCTAACACTCTTTAAGCCCCTACTGAAGCACCTTAAGTGATAATAAGGAGTTTCCAGTTTATTGTATTTTGGCAGCTGCTGTTTAAGATCAGGAATGGCTCACTCTTAACCCTTAGTTATGCTGCTAGTGGCTAATATGGGCAAGACAAAATGATGCAAAAAACCTGAAAATGTCTGAAACCCTGGCACATGGGTACCCATCTAAGAGTACACCGCGACAGCTATCCAATGAATACCAACATGACAAAGTTAAGATGGGTTTTAAAAATCTTTGTGTTTCTGTGCTTTGGACGAAAGTCGTCTCAACATTTGAAGGGTTAATTTGTGTCAGATTTGAATGTTTCAGCAGCAGTTTCTTTTAGATATATCTCTGCATGTTTCTTAGATCCAGCAAGAACATAAATCATGATTCAAATATTTTTCAAACTTTCTTTTAGATATATCCCCCTATGTGTATTTTCAATTTTATTTCCCTTACTCTCCAAATGTGAATAGGCCAATTAAACCCTATTCTTTTATAAATATTTGAAGGAGAAATTTTCAGCACAACCCAAACCACAACTTTCCTCCTATATTTTTGTAACATCTTGTATCATTCCTTAGTTATTTTCCAAAGTAGCATATAACCAAACAGCTATTTCAAGAGGAACTCTGAGGCATGAATGGGTTCCAAGCACACTTGAATATTGATTTTAGGTTGTGAAATCTCCTTTGCTTAGTGATAGATAGACCCCAAGGAAGCTGTGGTGTATGGGATATACCCAAGGTGTTACGAGGCGTAGCCGAGTAACCCCAAGGGTATCCCATACACCACAGCTTCCGAGGAGTCTATGTGGCTTGTACCACAGTTGACTGCCTTCCACCAATCACAGGCCGAGAAAAATATACCCTTGGGTAACACCTTTGGTTTTAGGCAGCTTAGAGAACAAAGGCTTGAAAAGTGTGGGTTATGTTCGATAACCCTACACTTTTCGAGGCCTCTGATTGGTGGAAGGCAAGCAACTGTGGTACAATAATGTTTATTTATTCATATGAGTGCAAATATTGACCTACTCGCCATCATCATCATCATCATCATTATTTGAAACCATAGTAGAGTTTCATTGGTGATCATTCATCTTTATAGAACTTGTTATCTAGCCAATAAATGAATGAAAAATGCAATTGTGCATATACATCTATATGAAGGAAAAATGTGGTTGAATTATCTGTTCTATGTGTGCTAGAGAATGAGGCAATAGAAAAGAATGATTGATAAAATGTATCACCTTAGATTCTTATCAAAGAAAAAAAGAATGATACTTAAAAAAAAAAGAATTATCATCGTTTCATTCTAGATTGTTTGTGCAATGTATTATGTGGACAACAATGCAATATGAATATGAATGATATATAAAAACTAAATTCTCAGCTGAGATAGTTTCTGCTTTCTTTGTCTTCATTTTAGTTAAGAAAGGTTCCAAAGTATGTAGTAGAACAATAATGACTATGAATAAGAATAAAAAAAAGTTCTCACCTTAGATTATTTATGCAATGTATGTATGCGAACATCACAATATAGATTTGAATGATACATTAAAATGAAATTCTCAACTGAGTTCCTCAATATGTAGTTGAACAAAAATGAAGATGAATGAGAAATAGAAAAGCAGTTCTCACCTTAGATTGTGTCATGTGCTACATGTGACTTCATGTCAGGTGTTGTCTGGTAGTAGGGTCCATGGTCGTGCAGTCATACATCCACCTGAAGCAGTAAAGAGAGCATGTGTTTAGTGCAGGCACTCCTTGCTGCTGAAGGCATGAGACTATCACTACTACTACTGCTAGGGAAGTATAGTTCATGAGAGGCGCTTCTGGCACTTATACAGCCAACCAGAGACTCCTATGTGTGATGTCACAGCGCTGCTGCTGCTGCTGCTGCTGCTACTGTGGCTGCTGCTGCTGCTGCTGCTGCTGCTGCTGCTGCTGCTGCTGCTGCTGCTGCTTCTGCGGCTGCTGCTGCTGCTGCTGCCAGGCTACCAGCACATCACAGGGCAGGAAATCTCTACCACTCTACGTGAGAGTGCATTAGGTAACAGGGGGAATAGACAATGATGAACTTACAACTTCAAGAAATACCGAAAAGTACCAGTAAATTGGGACACTTTTTAATAATTAAAGAAAAAATAATGTGAGATTTTGCAGGTGAGATTTTGGGAATCAACTGTGATAATAATTATGCCAGCGCAATTTTCTTTGTAACTGTGAAAGATTAAAGCAGTTTTACAACATAAAAGCAGTCTTATGGATAGTTGGATGCCAGATTATGGCCATTGAAGCTGCAATAAAAAAGGATTATGATCTACAGACATCACATGTGATCAATGATGTGATTGTGGACTTTCATGTTGCAGGTCATGTGTCTTTCTAGTTATGCAATTATGAAATTGCATTCTGACGTTCTTGGCTAATATCATGATAAAATCTCATCAGATGTTTTCTATGTAATATATTTTTATCTGATGACATAATTTCATAGTAGTTTTAGTGAAATCATTCATTTTATCCATTAAAATCAAATTCCCACCCAGGTTTGAGGCTAACTTTACAATTTGAACCCAAACGGGCTACAAGTAAGGTTATTTATTTATTTATTTTATTTATTCATTTTATTTATTCATTTCCGTTATTCATTTCCGTTATTCATTTTAGGTTTAATTTTAGGATTGAATGAATCCCACCTCTTAATTTTGACCTAGAATATTTTGGAGGGAAATATGACTGTATAATTGGCGTGTTTGGGAGATTTAGAGGTCCTTATCAATATTGAAAGTTGTACTAATGATAGCAGCAGCTCGAGGTCCTCGATAAAACATATCTTTATGTTATGGGATAGTAGGTTGTATTGCAACATAAACGCAGTCATTCACTTTAATTATGAAAGACAATTTCCCAAGCCCAGCCGGCCATGATCAACATCATAAAATGGTCGCCGTTAATAATACCTCGACATATTAATACATGGACCTGGTTTTCTTCTGTTTTCATCTCTTTTACACTATCTCTAGTTTAGTGTCACTTCATTTGCTTCCTAGAATGTTTTTGGGGTAAAATATGGCTAGGTATGTACATACACATGTACATACATATATACATACATTATGCATACACATATATATACATACACATGTACATACATTCATACATACATACATATATAGATACATACACACATACATACATACATACATACATACATGTAGACATACATACATACATAAAAAACATACATATATAAATAAATACATACATACATACATACATACATACATAGTTACATACGTATATAAATACATACATACACACACACATACATGCATACATACATACATACATACATACATACATACATACATACATACATACATACATACATACTATTTAATTGAGAGGTAGAGGTTGATTACTGATTTGTTCAGCTAATATTAAACTGTGATACCCCCACCCCTCCCCACACACACAAAAAAAACCCACAAAAACGTTTGATACCCAATTTGCATGTTTGAAGCGCCCATGTTTTGGTGATACAGGTTAACTTGGATATGACGGACCACTGTACGACGGATTTTTGCATATGACGGACGATATGCTTGGTCCCAGTCCGATGCATATCAAGTATTCGTCATATGTATACGACGGATTTTGCATATGACGGACCAATTTTCCTGGTCCCATTGAGTCTGTCATATCTAAGTTCACCTGTATTTGATATGGAGAAAAGGGTCAAAAATACTGCTAGTTGTTTAGCCAGACATTCACAATTAATCTGATAATGACAAAAAGGATGTAGGCTTTAACGTTTAATATCTCAAAATTACCCTATATCCTCAAATCAACCACTAGAGCCACCTTAAATGGTCCGTTCATCTAGCAGAATAAGGATGTGCACATTTTACATAAGCCGCTTCTCAAATTTCCTCTGTTAATGATGAGAAGTTGTGAGTGTCAAATGTTATGTCACATTAACAGTGGTTCACACTTATGCTGAGGCTATTATGCAACTTGACCACCCACTCATTACTGGAGTCAAATATAGGAAAATAACCCTACAAGTGATAATTTGAATTACTCATGTGATAATAGTGCATATATAACTATAGTCATATATAACTATATAGTGCATTTATAACTGTGTAGTGCATATGTAACTATGCATATATAACTATAACTATATATATTGCGGGTCCCATGCTCAGCACGGGGTAGTTCAAAGCATATCCTCTTCCCAATATTCACATTGCCTTGCTAACCAATGTTGCGCCCCATTGAAAATAGATGGCGCTACCAGGCCTGTGGGACACTTTTTTCTAAAATACGCTGTGAATGCGCCAATTTGAAAAAATAACCCTTACAAGAAACCCAAAACAGTATTAAGAAATGATTTTACATTAATATAAATATGAAACTAATTAACTAATTTGAAACTAATTAAGCCACATGCTATAGGCTACTAGGAGAATTAGTCTCACCAAAATTTTCTCTACTGTAAAAAAGGGATTTTCTGACATAATTTTCAGTTGGTTATTTTAAAAATATTTTTCACATACCAAGTTGTGATTTAACATTAATGCACATTCAAATACTAAATAAGTAACATGAACTGTGTATTTTGTACTTGGAAACACCAACAACTTAGATGTTTCTCTTTTTATTTATATGCCACACTCTGAAAAAGTCAATGAGTCATTTTTCTAAGACTGATAATTTCAATATGGCAACTCAAAACCCCTGTTTTCGTGGTTTCCAAGTCCACCCCTTCTCACAATTCTACATTGGCTTGTAATATGCTAGCATCTCTTCTGAGTAATAGAAATCATCACAAAAAAGTCATTTACATCAAAAGCAAATTTTCTTCAATATTTTCTATTTGTATGAACCTCTTTTACTTTGATAATACCTTAATGGTGTTTTTTTTCACTTATCTCATTATATAGCAAATATAGTAAAGCAGTCTCTGAGTTGCCCTGTGGCTGGTGCATTGGGCTGATGCAATGGGGATATGAAATTAGCCGGTCTACCTGAACAACCTGGCTGCGGGGAGTAGCCCAAAAGTCATATTCTGCGCATGTTGGTGCGCATGTTTCTCAGTAGTGTAAACGATACAAGAGCCCTCATTGGTTGTTGTCTCCTGGTGATGTCCCACTAAGACCAGATTCGAGACCCTTGGCATAGCCAGGTCTTCACTATATAAAGTGCATGTATTAATTTGTCTCTCAGTACATATCCATTCTTTTATTCATCTAAGGGCTGATGTATAGCCAGAAAGTTTGTAGTAATTGCCCTTCCCTAGGGCAGGATGATGGGCCAGGGAAGATCTCTCATGGCATAAGGCCAAGAAAAATACATTGTTTGTTGCCTGTAACGTTCGGCAAAAAATAGGGTAGGTAGGTCGGCAAAAAAAATAAAATTGCATTATTTTTGGGGTCAAAAATGTGTGTTTTTGCATGTTTTCAGTTGATTGGAAGTTGGGAGGGCAGAAAAAAACTTTGGGGTAGGTTTCTTTTAATGAAAAGTTGTTAGGGTAGGGTTACAGGAAACAAACATCTTTATTTTTAGGCCTAACGGTTCCAGAGACCAGGCAGTCAGTCCAAGACTTGCACTAACCCTTTGTAATACTGTAGAGATTGATTGGCATAGTTTTCTTGTTTGTGCTATTGCTGATTTCCCTGTTATTGTCAAGTTATTCATTCAAGAAGCTCAGTAGGTCAAGACTTGCATTAACCCATTTTCTTGTTATGGTCATAATTAGTACTATTTGCTGATTTCTCTGTTATTGCTAAGTTTTACAATAAAAGCTGCTGTTTCTCACATTATTGATGTCAATCTCCTCATTTGATAGTGCACTCTTTCAATGCAATTAGCTCAAACGCGCATTATAATATAACTGCAATGGAACACCCATTGATGTCCAATATCTAGTTATTTCAATTCATCAATCAATCTCTGAGTAGGTGTTTCTTCAAGTTGCCTTCTGAACACTGGTTGGGTGTGTTGGCTTGCGTAATCCACTCTAGGGTAATGACTGAGCATTGATTATCCCTGTACACTTACCACTGGCTAATATTACCTGCAATTCACTAGCCCTGCTCTGTGGTTCGTTTGTTATAAACTTATCCGAGGCACAATGAGTTAACCCTTTAGATAACAACATGTAATGGGAATTAAGAATGATCTCACAAAATAATTTAAGGAGAGTTGATTAACCCCTCCCATGCTGAGGCTACTTTTATCCAACGTACAAGGATTCTGAAGAGTTTTGAAAACCATCTAAATCCTGTTGTGTTGGTATTCATTGGATAGCTCTCGTAGAGTACTCTTAGATGATTACCCATGTATCAGTGTTTAAGTCATCTTTCAGGTTTTTTGCATCATTTCGTAATGGCCAAATTAGCTACCAGCAGCATAAGGGTTAAATGCGTCTGCATCCAGTAAATTGTGAATATAGGATGGAGGTGCTGTCTCCATGGTCATTGATGCTGACATGGATGGGAAAAAATATTTTTCTACCGGTCATCTTTCTGAGAACTATACCTTTATGTATCCTTCTTTCATGTAGTTCCATATGGTGCCACTATTCAATGAATCACGACATAGTGGTTTAACATGGAGACTCATCTGTGTTCCCCTTTTCTGCGACTTTGGAGTCAGGGGACAATATGATATCTATTACTTGTTTAATAGGGAATCTAGAAAAATATCAAAAGTCATACCCTTTCCTTGATCATAATCATTTTTGAAAGGTTCAACCCCTTTTGTATTTCTAATTCCTTATTAACCTATATATGCCTGGAATGTCTGAAAATGCCTGACTATTTTGGTGATATCTTTTTATTTTACCAGAGTATGTCTTTGAAATGTATGATGGGGAAATTTTCATCCGAACTTCGTCTAAAACTCACATTAGATAATGTATTTTTTCTTGCATTAAAAGTCATGCTGCTTTCATATGGAAGATGAAGATAGTTTTCAAAGAGATCTTCAGGTTTAAAGGCTTTTGAACATCGTTTTAAAGCACGTGTCAATTCTATTTCAGGTGATGCTGCTTCTGCAGAAGACCAATGCCGATTGGTGGAACATCCGTCGTGCCAATGGCCAAGATGGCTTCGTACCCGCCAACTACGTCAAAGAGGTCGAGCCCAAGGTCATCCAGAAGGTCGTGAAGAAGCCAGTGAAGATCCAAGAAAAGGTCAAGGTCAAGAAAATGTCCACGACGAAGAAAGACGTGGCACCGAAACCCGTCAAGAGGACGCGGAGTCTGAGGAGGACTCCCTCTGGTGAGTAGATTGTGAATCAAACCCTTACGAGCGAACAAGTCTCAACAAGATTTATGGGGTATACCTATAGTGAGCTGGGCCATCTACGCCCAAAGGTAGAGCCAGGTTGTAAATTTCTACTTCCATACTGTATACTAATTTTTTTGTCATTTATTCTGTCATATTGCGGCTAAGTCGTGACTAGCCAGTTGTTACTGGTGGAGGAAACCGGAGTACCCGACTAAAAACCCCACCTAACTCCAAGTCACTTGCAACTTTCTCACATGCCCTGGCCTTGATTTGAACCCTACTGTATTAGGGACTTAAATATGGAGATTGGAAAATGTCGCATGCCTCATGTGTGCTGCTGCATATGACTAAGTTTATTCCATAGCTAACTTGAGTTGACTTATGATAATGCTCCTTTTTATCTTTCTACTAAAATTCCCAATGCCTAACCAACCAAGAAGAAGTTATGGATATATTTAAGAAACATGCTTCTCCTAACTAGAAAAAAATGTATTGAAGTCTGAAAATTTAGTAGGTGATTAATTATCGATTTTCAAATGGAAACTGATATGCTGACATTCTTTCGTCCAAAGCACAAGGACGCAAATATTTTTGAAAACCATCTTAACCCTGTCATGTTGGTATTGATTGTAAAGCTTTCACTGAGTACTCTCAGATGAGTACCCATATGCCAGGGTTTCAATCAATTTCAGGATTTTTGCATCATTTTGTATTGACCAAAGTAGCCCCGTGCAGCAAAAAGGTTAAGTATATTGAAAGAAGTGGGAGAACTATTGGCTTATTAAAATTTGAGATTTATCACCTATCCCACAAGGGATGACATCTAAAATTGGCCTAGAAGTCAGACTAGTTGTTGGTAAAAATGGCTTCCTTTTAACAATTTCAGAAGTGAATTGGAGCATAAGTGCATGTAGGTTAAAAATATATCTGTTTGATGAGTATACATTAGTTAAAGAAACAAAGAGAGCCCAGCATAGCATTGTTTATTATTGACAGAATCTTTCAAAACAGTTCTGTAGAATTATGAGAGTGAATATAACCCTTTCCTTGAAGCTTACATCGCAGTCCTTGGGACAGAGTGTTTTCCCTATTCTTTGTCAATATTGGTGTCAGCTTGAGTCCTGTTATTTCCTCAGTAAATTAAGTGCTATCAGCACAGACTAGGTTTTCTGTGATATTCTCCCCTAGATCACGTATGCTCAGGAAATAGATCTCGCCATCATCCTTGTTGTGAAGCCATCATGCGGAAGATTGAAATGCACTAGCAATTATCGGCAGAAGTCTCTAGGTATTCTGAGCTTGTAGTCTACTCAATAAAGCTGCAAGAACGTGTACATATTCATAACACAAACACACACGCGCGCGCACACACGCGCTCGCACACACACACACCTCTATGTCTGTGGATGCATACTTTTACATACTGTAGAATGGCTAATTTTCCCGTGTGTTTTATTTCCTGTTTTTTCCCGAATGCTATCAAATGGAAATAAACAACACCGGGAAAATCATAACACTTCATGTCCGTACTTAATAAACACGGGAAATTCTGACCTTAGTTATATAACACTGGGAACTGTCTCCAGTCTATAAGATGCTTATCTAGACTGGTGATAGTCCCTTTGCAGTGTGCGTTGTTGTACTGATAAGCACTTCAACCCATGGCACATGTTTATATACGACTATGGACTTCTTAAAACTAACTAAGATCTACTTAAAACGGGAAAATTAAAAACGGGAAAAAACATATGTCCTCTTTTCGGAAATATTAGAAACGGGAAAACCCAAAAATGAAAAATTAGGGAAAATTGTCACACGGAAAAATTAGCCATTCTACAGTATGTACTGTAGAATAGCTAATGCTTTCCAACGGGAAGATACAACACAGGAAAAACAATACTGTACATGTCAGGACTTAATAAACACGGAAAAATCCTTGTCCTTACCCATTAATATAATTTAATAAAATTAAAATTTACATAAAACAGAAAATGTAAAACCGAAAAAACTTTTATTCTCTCTTTGGAAATATCAGAAATGCTAACAGCCCAAAATGAAAAATTAGGGAATATTGTTACATGGAAAAATTAGCCATTCAACAGTATATAGAATCATATAAACTTAGAATCAGATACACTCATAAATGAATTTATAGAAATATAGATAGATACATACATAGATACATAGTCACACACACACAGACAGACAGACAGACAGACACACACACACACACACACATACAAACATACATACAGACAGACAGACAGACATACATGCATGATTGAAAACATGCAAACGCACATACACATATACTACTTTTAATAAGTCAACCTGATCCAAGTACAGTGGTTCTTATAGCTACTGGAAATTCAGTAGGGGTTTCAGGACACTCCACCCTCATAAAGCCTATGAAGAATTCTCCTAGGCTTTTCCTACTGCTGTCTGTCGCTGTGTGTTATTTAACAACACAACATGACAGAATTCGTGGGTAGACAAGAGTTAGTACATACTAGCTATTTCTAGTGCTCTCGAAGGACTTTTTGCTGCTTGGGGAAATTAGATTAATGATTCACTGTTGATATCCCCCATCATGTGTCAGAGAGGAGTGATACATCAAGGATGTGTTATCACAGTCATGGACTCCACAAAAATATGCACTACGCATTTGAAAGCTTTGCTTCGAGGTTGGCCTTAGGGTTATTGAATTCACCATATTTCTATGGCACTTATTTTGAATGTATACTTGTCAGTGAATGCTTGCATTTTGTATTTTTACCAATAGAAACCTAAATTGGAAGTATAGAAAATGTATAAGATATACTTGGTCGTCCTATTAAACCGTATGTTCCCTACAGACTCGTTTGGTCTACACAAAATTATTCTATAAATAATAGACACATTGTCGAGGGAACATCCTTCTTGGAACATGAAGTTTATCTGCCATTTACTTTCCTATTATCATGAAATAGGAACAAAATAAAGTAAATTATTTAGACCCTGGAATACTGCCATAGCTTCTAAGCATTGTAAAATTGTTTGTAGTGAAAATGCTACTCTTAATTTATAATATTGATGGGACACATTTTTTGGGGTGTATTTCTGTCTGGGCAGCTCTCAGCAGTGGTTGGTCTAACTACCCATCTAGGGTAATTTAGATACCTTAAAAAGTGTTCATTGAAATATTTTCAAATTGTCAAAGACATTTGGATTTTTTTTGACACAGTGTGATAAAGCCTAGTAAGGGTATATCTTATCTTATAATTTGAATAGGAATCATATGACTATTAGTACAAGTCTCCTTGAATTATTTATTTCAATTCCCTAGCTTTTATAAAAATATCATGGACCCAATATCAATCTTGAGAGGAACTCTTTAACCCATAAAAACATTACCAACAGTTCTCCTTCAAATGTTTTATAAATATGACATTCTTAATTACAAATCATTATTAGAAGTGTCATTGAACAGATGAAAATTTGTAAAGGAAGCATAAATGGGTTAAATACCTTTTCTGCCTCACTAACTATGACATTTGGTCTATGATAATATACATTAGCTCAATTAGCCCCTCCATAAGCTAAAGTGTTATTTATAGTGCTAAACTAGTTACTACAGTCAGGAAACAAATATGAACAAAACACAGTACCTTCTGTAGTTGCTGTCCTGTTAAAATCCAGTTGTGGCAAGGGCAATCTGGCTAAGGATAGTTGATTTATGTCGTCTTTGAAAAGCAATATTAAGGGGCTCTTTTAACAGGCTTGGTAAAGTTATAGTAAATTATTGTTGCTATGTTGTAACTGAGAAAAGTGGCCTAGATACTATTAATGATATGCGCTACTCAATGTGATAGCCACACCATAGCTGTCCACGGGCCCTGAGTCCTTTCAGTGCACCTGTTCCCATGTATCCCTCTTTTCCTCCCAGTCCCCAATTATCCCTCTTATAATCCACAGTCCCTAATTATTCCTCTTTACCAAGTCCCTAATCGTCCCTCTTCCCTAATCGCCCCTCTTTCCCCCAGTCCTCATTTGTCCCTCTCCGCCCCAGTCCCTAATTATCCCTCTTTACCCAGTCCCGAATTATTCCTCTCCATCCCAGTCCCTAATTATTCCTTTATCCCCAAGTCCCCAAGTCCCCAATTACCCCCTTTATCCCCCAGTCGCAATTACTAAGTATCCCTCTTTTCCCAGTCCCAAATTATCCCCTCTTCCCCAGTCCCCAGCAGTGGAGTGCATGGTTTTCCCCTATGTTCAGCACTATCTAGTGGGAAGCAGGATATGAGATGGATGAAAACCTACACTTGATGTGAGATAGAAGCTGTGCTTGTCCTGCTCCAATTAGTTCTCTAGCCCTCTGCTACCGCCATCCACCATCTACTTGCTACCATGAACACATTGCTAGTGGTTCCTGGTTATGAAGAAATGTCCTGCTCCAGTTAGTCCTTCTGGGGTTAGGCGGTGGTTTTCACCGGGTACTCCAGTTTCGTTCACCAGTTATAACTGGCTATTTACGACTTAGTCATGATGCAATATGGCAGAAAAAAGTGATGGAAAACGAAATTCCAAAACCAAATCCAGTCAGTCCTCTGCTTTTTCAAATACCATCCCTCAAGTTTCTGTGCTCAACTACTCATTTATAGATTATCACATTTCTGTGTTTCTTGATGTGAGATAATAGTCATGATTGTCCTGCTTCAGTCAGTCCTCTGCTAGCACTCTCCAAGTTTCTGTGTACAACTACGTGTTAGAATTAACGCATTATAATGTGTACTGAGCTATAAAGTAATGGTCAGGATTGTCCTGCTTCAGCTGGATAATTGTTACCAATTCCACCAATTCCTGGTCAATAAATCATGTGTGCCTGAATTCGCCTTGTGAAATGATGCTATTACCTGGTTTTGAAATCTGCACAGTACCTAGGGTATGCATGCATTATGTTTAATACAAATTTCTCCAGCAAGTGTCAGTGTATATTGATTGGTGGAGGCCTTTATTATTGATATGACAATGACAATATATATCACAATATCATATGACAATTCTTTCATGTTGGTGATCCATTATTTGCTACATGCACTATGCCTAGTTGTCGGCGCTCTCCTATATATATATATATATATATATATATATATATATATATATATATATATATATATATATATATATATATATATATATATATATATAATCATAATAGAATCATAAAACAATCATAGATCGAAGTAAAAGGTAAAAAACAACTAGAAATTAATTTTGTATTGTTTAAATTTTGAAAATCATATGAATCATTTAGAATTCATATTTTGAATTCTTATATTTAATTTCTTTTACTTCCAGTTCGCTCAGTCAAGAACTTGCATTTTGATCGTGAAAATGTTGAGATGCGACAGCAGAGCATCAATGCCACCTATAAGAGACTTCAGAAACTAGCAGAGGTAAGACTGATTGACATTTTACCAAACTCACACTCACATACACACACACACCCACACACCAGTGGACACACACGCACACACACACACACACTCAGTTTGGTGTACCTTTTCATTCCAGAGAATGGCCTGATATGACTGTGGATAATGACGTAGGTTACTAAGTCACTGCTGTTGAACACATCTGGCATCAGTACTTACATTACACATATCATGTTCCAGAAAAACAGCATGCTGATTTAACTCTAATTTTTTTAACATAGGAAACTTAGGAGCCAGATACTGCCTTATATGAAATATACTTAGGCACAAATTACTTCTTGGGTACAGATAACATTTATCAAAATTGATATGTGCGGCCACATCTATAAAGATCCTTTCTAACATTCTTGGGTCTCCACTCGCATAGATGATAGATTAATTACATTTTGGCAATAGTGAAACAACTGATGCAGATCAGTTCTGTTTGATTTGATACAATGGTAGCAGCAAGGCAAGTGTTTGCTTGAACTCAAAAAAATGATGATAAACTACTAAAACTGTGCAAGCATCCACAAATAATCTCTCTCTCTCTCCCTCTCTGTCTCTGTCTCTCTCTCTCTCTCTCTCTCTCTCTCTCTCTCTCTCTCTCTCTCTCTCTCTCTCTCTCTCTCTCTCTCTCTCTCTCTCTCTCTCTCTCTCTCTCTCTCTCTCTCTCTCTCTCTCTCTCTCTCTCTCTCTCTCTCTCTCTCTCTCTCTCTCTCTCACACACACACACACACACACACACACACACACACACACACACACACACACACACACACATATGGCATGCACAAGTACACACACACACATACACACATGTACACACATACATCCTTCGAAATACATTGCTTTACTTGTTAGATATATATGATATTGTTTTGTAACTTCAGGCAAGGAGACATCATCTGACAGATGCCGCCAAGTTGTTCAAGTTTTACCGAGCATGTGATGAGTGCGAGCAGTGGATGAAGGAAAAGGTAGGTCTGGCTTACCAGTACTTAGCGCTCCTAACCTTTCCAATGCTGAGGCTACTTTCGCCCAAAGCACAAGGATGAAAAAAAAATTGAAAAAACATTTAAACCCTGTCATGTTGGTATTGATTGGATAGCTCTTGCTGAGTACTTTCAGCTGAGTACCCATTTCCCAGGGTTTCAGGAATTTTTCAGGTTTTTCGCGTCATTTTGTATTGGCCAAATTAGCCACCAGCAGCAGATTTTTCCCTGTTTGATCCCTATGGACAGTTTCTAAGGCAATCGGGTGTCTGGGTGTCAAATCTTGAAAAATCACCCATCAGGACACCAAAACTTTATTATTAGGAATTTCTAGAAATTTCAATTTCAAACAAATGATTTGGTTTCTAGGAGATTTTTAATTTTTCTCTTTTTCCCTTTGCGCATGGGTTATTCTAGGTTGTGAAATAAACACGGCTGGGAGATTTGTAACTCTTACCTTTAGATCTCTGCTTCCATGAAGCTAGGTACTGTGTTTGGCTCATAACTATTAGGATCAAAGGGTTAGGTGAAGGTAAGTAGGGTAATGAGTGTGATGATGGAATTGACAGCAGCTTCAAGCAGAAGCCAGAAGTATGGAGTGGAGTCAACCGGGTGCAGACTAGCTCTTCGCCTGTGGTAGAATAGATTTATGCCAGGGTCTTGGCCAGCAGGGTGTCTCTGGTCGTCATTTGGACACCCAAACCATCAAAAATCATACTTCAGTGCACTTAAAAAACTTTTGTGAGGAATTTCTAAAAATGTCATTTACCAAGCATATTATTCAATATTTTCAGCTAGATCAGATTTCTATGGTATGACATAAGGATACTGTACCTTTTCTGAATAAGTAAATACATGTACATGTTTATGGTATTTATCTGAATGTATTGTGATCTTCCTTGAAAAAATGGACACCCAAAAAACTTTTAATTGCCAATTTTGGACACCCAGTTTCTAACTCCTGGTGAAGTCCCTGATTCACGCTTTCCTCTGTTCTGGTCACTAGCCTTTATTTTTGTCTATATATGTTAGATTCCTTGACTAGTCATAGAGGGCGCCAAGCCTAGAATTATGGAATGGAAAATATCTTGTTTTGGCCACCTGGTGAGCAAGTGAGGAACTAAATGTGGGTAGAGTCAGTTTTGAGTTGGTATACTTTTCAGGTTAGATATGAAAGAAGTAAAAGGAATCGCTTGGCCTAGGATAAGCTAGTTTCTGGTACATGCACTGGAGCACCACGATTCATCACAGCAAACTCTTATTGAGGGCTTGGATGAATAGGGTGTGCCGCTCATGAGAAAGTGGACGGTGACTTGGGATTAGGCAATGTTTTTTCCTGGGTTCTTTGGTTTTCTCCCCCATTAACTGCTAGCTTGTCCTGATTTAGTTTTAATTGAAAGAAAAAGTGATGATACATGAACTTTTGATTCATTATTCAAGGGTAGTCATGTTTATAGGCCTAAATAAGGCAGAAGGTCGTGACATTGAAAGAACTTCTCACAGATGCGACACGAGTGTAGATGCTTTATAAGCATATATATGCTGGAGGAGGCTGAACCAAGATTTTTAATCGATGCCACTGCCACTATTGGGTAAACCTCTCAGGCAAAAGCATAGTTCGTAAAATATTTTAAGGGGAAATGTTCATCAGAACAGTACCAGCAACTCTCCATCAAATATTTTGTAAAATTGCTCTTAACCCTTCCAATGCTAAGGCTACTTTCGTCCAAAGCACAAGAACGCAAAGATTTTTGAAAACCATCTGAAACCTGTCATGTTGGTATTCATTGGATAGCTCTTACTGAGTACTCTTAGATGAGTACCCATATGCCAGGGTTTCAGTCATTTTTCAGGTTTTTGCAACATTTTGCTTTGGCCAAGTCAGCCACCAGCAGCCTAAGGGTTAATTAGCAAGATATTGTCCAAAGTATCAATGGTCCAGACCACAATTGCAAGAGTAATACTTTGGCATTGACAGGTTAAGCATGTTTGTTCCTGAAGAGGCTGATCCAAACGATGCATTAACCATGCCTGAGGAATCAAAGCACTTAACTCTTCCAATGCTGAGGCTACTTTCATCCAAAGGACAAGGATGCAAAGATTTCTGAAAACCATCTGAACCCTATCATGTTGGTATTCATTAGATAGCTCTCGCTGAGTACTCTCAGATGAGTACCCATTTGCCAGGGTTTAAGTTTAAGTTAAATTTTTCAGGATTTATGCATCATTTTGTATTTGGTCAAATTAGCCACCAGCAGCATAAAGGTAAAGGACCATGTACCTCTGCTAATCATGCTATTATACACTTGACAAGATCTCTCACCGTTCAGGTTTCCTGTTTACCCATTCATGCTTAACCCTTCCCATGCTGAGGCTACTTTCAACGTCCAACATACAAGAATGCAAAGACTTTTGAAAACCATCTAAACCCTGTCATGTTGGTATTCATGAGATAACTGTAAGTTTTGAGTCCTCTCAGATGAGTACCCATGTACCTGGGTTTTAGTCACTTTTTAGGTGTTTTTGTATCATTTTGTATTAATAGCTTTGACATTAAGAATGATTTTGAGAAATATTTGAAAGAAAGTTGTTGATATTGTCCTTATAAACATTTCTCCTTCGAAATATTCCAAATTTCGCTTTTACCTAAAAGATTTTCGTCAAAATGGTCAGGCAGCTTTTTGCTGTTGCACGCAGTAATTGTTTAACCTATTCATGCCTGCTGTATCCAAAACCATCCGACTATTTTGGGGGCTTTTTTGCGCCCATCCTCATGCCTCCCTTTCTTTTCCTACCCCATCTTTGAATACCAAATACAAATACTCAGAACTTATGCTTTGTAAAATACTGCAAACATTTTTTTCTAGTGTTCTATCTGATGAGCTATATTCAAAGTTGCACTTATGGATGAATGATTGGGTTTGGTGGACTCACTTTGCATCATGACCCCACTGTCTTTGTTGACTTTCATTTTCTGTAATCATGACATTTGTTGTTTGCTGGACCTGCAGCTAGCCATTTGGAAGGTATGTGTGCGAACATTAGGCTTTGGAAGAGGTTAGATATAGAATTTAGACTGTCATACATATTTTCCCACTGTATTTAGATTTTACTATTGCAAGGTATTGGGTGGTCAAGGTGGTTGTATTGGTTTACAATTACCTCACCAGGTGGTGTTGTCAGTAAGCTTATTAGGGCTGAGATACGAGCCCATGTGGTGCTCTCTATAGGTCTATGGTACTTTACTTTGGCTTTTTGGTAAACTCAATGGGGAAGTTTTAGTTACCCAAAACTAGGATCCTCGTCTTAGAGACAGTTTACAAGGCTATTTTGTGCTATTTTTCCACCAAAGGATGGCATTGACATCCAACATTTACTGGTACCATTACTTCTCAGCCAGTATTATTACTCTTGTTTCTATAGCTATATGTAGATATGAATGAAAGAACCACGTGCAGTTCATTTTTAACCAGTTGGCATGAATTATTCTAACATTTATCTTTACCTGCCGGATAGACTAGCACACAAAACGTTCCTGAATAATCTTTTTTATTAAAGCATTTTCAGACATTATTTGTATGAGAAATGCTGATCAGAAGTCAACTAGCAACTGTCTTTTAAGTATTTTGTAAATCTGTTACACCTGTCCAGTAGATTTCAATGATTGAATGGGTTGAAATAACTTCCTAGGTATGTAAAATTTACTTATGAATAACAAAGCTTCTTGGTTCCACCACTAGATGGAGTACAGAATTTTAACCCTTTCATGCCTGGATATATCCATGACAAGTGTCTCCTGGGCCTTCCATACTTATGCAAATAACTTTGGAATAAAGCATAGATTACAAAGACATTTTGATGAAATGTTTTGTTTTTTTTGTGTTTTTTTCTGAACATCGTATATGCTCTGATCTCAAAAATATTACCTAAGTTCTTGGGGTTCTTTCGGGTTGTTCAGGAATGAATGGAATTTTTTATTCTTAGTCCTTCTGATAATGGATAAGTTAATTGTTGCAGCATTGTGTATATATTGACATCAATACAATTTCCTGTACACACTTGCAGCAGTATATGTTTAGCTGGATAGTTTAATTAGAATGCCTGGTTGATAAGGGGAGAAAGCATGGATTTCTCTTCTCTGAAGCTACATTGTGGTAATTATAATTATAATTATAATGTCATCTGTGTGGTGGATGGTAGCTAGGAAATGGGTTGGTGTTAGAAGTAGGTTTGAACCAGGTGTTAGAAAAAGGTTTCTACCTTCATGGGGTAGATATGACCATTTAAGAAATGCATTATCAATGGGCATTCCCAATGTTTGTTCTGAATGGGCTTTGTTGCCATATATGGGTAAACTGACAATGTTGGGATCAGTCAGTCATATGGTCAGCACGTGCCACATGCATGATAGTAACGCCCATATCACAATCAGGTGTACCAAAGGGGTGTCACTTTTGGTGAAAAATGAAAGTCAGAACTAAACTTGGCCACATATCACAGATGAATGGCCTATGTGTCAGGTTTATTTCCCTGAAGTATAAGAGCACAGTTGTTTTTTATAAAAAAGATAGGGATGGTTATTTAAAACAACTTCACTTTTTGGGAAAACCACCAAATTTATGCAATACTGGTCTTTTCTCAGATTTAAGTGGAGTATTTGGTTCTATTTTGGCATAGATGATGTTGGTGAACATTGATATTAATAAATAAAACACAAAAACTCGATGTGAATGACTTGGTACAAAATTACCAGGTGGTAAAGGGAATTTTGCTCAAAATAAATGTGAGCAACACCACAACAGAATGTATATATTTCAAATACATACATGTATTGATGATCAACAGTTCCCTGACTGCAGCTTACAGGACTATGCAACTTTCTGATACAATTTCGGGCTGTCACATGAGTAAAAAAATCAAATTTCACAGACATTAGTAAGCTCACACATGGGGGGTACGTACTCTACAGCAGTCTTCTGGACAAAGGGCTATACTATTTGGGACACAAATGACCTATTCTGCAATACTTATGTTGAAGGAAGTTTAATTTACATATAATGACCAACATACCAGTATGTTAGTTATTTTTTCTTCTTTTAAGTATGAAGAAAATTTCGATGCATAAGTCTCTTTGTCAAAACGAAAATATATGTAAAACCTTAATTAGTGGCAATTTTTAGTAAGTGGCAACTTACTATTGCCCATAGTTCACTTATTCCTAGTCAGGGACATTTGAATGATTTTAACACATTTCAGGCTGTCTAGTACTTAGAAAATTGAACATTATACACATAGTAGCCTGGCAAGGCAAAGGGGGTACGTACTATACAGCAGTACTATGGAACAAAGGGGAATAATATTTGGAACAAAAATAACTATAATAAATATTTTGCAATACTTATTTTGAAGGAATTTAAATTAATAATGAGGAAAAAGGCTCTGAGATAAGCTGCCCATCCTTATTCTCAATTTTCCTCATAGGATGAGTATAGATGCCTTGCCTATTGAGTTAATAGCATATAATTATGCTTTTAGCAATGATTTTTCTATTAAATGTTTTGCATCATCAGGTAGATGGTATTTTGCTACCCATTTCATTATATACAGAATAGTTCTACTTGAAACTATTAAGGCTACCTGCAAGCTAGGTGTTTAATAGCCTTCATATTCACCTTTTAAAGAAAATTATCAAACCTCAATAGGAACAGTTTAGAAGTTTTGCTCTAATCATAGTCATTCCAAGGTTTTCAAAATGGTGACTTTGGAATGACCCCTTTATCAGATTGTGTCATTTAACACGATAATGGCTAGATTGCATGGTCTCCTACAAACATTGTTTTCCCAATAGAACTTGCTCAACATAGATTCCAGCTTATTTCAGACTGTGAAAAAATTCACTGTAAAATAGGAATGATCATAGGTGGACTTTCAGTTCAAACTGGTATTTCAAGACTTAAGGGGTACCATCCTTTCCACAAATGATATAGGTCCAGGTGATTTGAATTGCAATTATAACTACCTGTAGCTACAGATACTGTCAATCCTCACCTGGATTTTCTGTACATATGTTCTATACTGCATTACCTAAATGGATGTGTTCATTGGTCTTTGCATGAGGACTTAAATACTAGGACACCCCTGTTTGTCTTCATTAAGCAGCACCTTATATTCAGAGGAACCCTCCATAATATTAAGATGTACCTCTGTGTAATTGAACATAATTTCTTGTCCACAATGTATTTAAACAGATCAGTGTCCATCTTGTGAATACTTTGCTATGGTAGACAAACTATTAATCATCACTAGGGTCAGTTATTTTTCTTAGGATTATAGAAATAAAGCTAAGTCCCCTTTCCCGGGTAGGGAACTGCTTTTCTATTTCTTATATACATATAACTACACATTTTTATTCAGTTTAAAATTCAATTTTAACCATAAATTAGGAAGTATGAAACAGCTGTTCTTAGATATACTTAGAATGAATAAAAAGTGAGTTATGTCAATTTGACATTGTGCCACACTCACCTACGGTTGGAAAAGTAATAAGTTATTGTCATAATTTCTTTTCAAAGGAAATAGTATTTGTAATAGTGATGGTGATTTTCAAAAGTAATTGTAATATTAATAGGGCCTATCCAAAGTAATTATAATTGTAAGATATTACTTTAAAAAGTAATTGACCACATGTGTTCATTAATAATGGCACAGTCATACTGGTATGTTACTCTTCTTGTTTTAAGCAAAAGTCTCTTTTTGCCAAAACCAAAATATATGTGAAACATGACATAGTGGTAATTTTTATAGCAGATGGCATTACTATTGCCCATAGTTCACTTATTACTAGTCAGGAACATGTGGATGATTTTAACACATTTCAGGCTGTCTGGTACTTAGATAATTGAACATTGTACACATAGTGGCCAGTGGCAAGGCAAAGGGGGTACGTACTCTACAAATATAGAAAAAAAATTAGAAATGAAATACATATATTTTCAATCAAATGTAGTTGAATATAGTTGAAGCATGAAACAATAGTGCACATATTCAAATGTTCTTTCACATTTCAAACTATATATAAGATGAACAGAAGTAATAAGCTTATTTGCATAAAACCCCTCAAATGCAAAATGACAGCTTTTAAAAGCATCTTTTGCGCAGTTGATGCTCAGCAGTTTGCCCAACACAGGCTAGATGAGTTTCCACATTTAGAACTATTCTCTGGCCTTTTGATACTTTAAGAAATGGAACTTAATACAGCTTTGCACTTGAAAATTGGCCTATATCACTCGATTGACATTAAGTTGTAGAGTACGTACCCCTCTGTGAACACTTATGTTTTGGATCATGTAATGAGGATGCAACTCCCTCATTACTGTACCTTCCATTTAAAAAGGTACATATTTGAAGGTATTGTCTCTAAAAAGCATTGGACATTAGCAGACAATTACACCACAGAAGTATTGCTTAATAAATTCCCAGATCAAATGATGGAAATTTGGGATGTTAGGCATTTAAAGACCAAAACTGAAGGTTAAGAGTTCTCATTTATAGTTGAATATGCAGGTTAAAATTTAGCCTTTTGATTGATACAAAGAGGCTATTCACCTGGCCCTAGAAAAAGAAGATATGCTTTGATACAAAGCAAATCTACCTAGGGGGTACGTACTCTACAGGGGGGTACGTACTCTACAATGCTCTTTACATTGATAGATTCCAGAGAAGCTAGAAATTGTTGTCATATATGTTATTGTTCCAAGTACCTCCCAAGGCCCTTTATACAGTGACATTGTAGTTGCCTTTATTCAGTCAGTCTTTACCTGTTTTAACTAGGGGGGGGGTCATGGGGGGTACGTACACTACAAATTTTTCATGAAATTATGGCTTACAATAAGCACATTTTTAAAGCTAATTTCTATTGTATCCCAAAATTTTAAAAGATATATTGCAAGTATGGGTGATTAGGGTCTCAAAAATCTTCTTTTATCCTTTAGGATGCCTTTTCCTATTATCTTTAAGATATTCCAAAGAAGTTATGGTTAAAAAGTTTAAAAACCTCAAAATCCGTAACAGTTGACATATTTTGTACATGTGGAAAATCTGAAATTTTATCATACATTTTTTTCTTGCAAAGCCATTTTAATTCCATCTCATATATGTGCCTACACAATGTAACTTATAATTCTTTGTAATGTAAAGCACAGGTAATTTTATATCCACTTGAAAGAACAGCAAAATCAAAGTGAGCAGCCGTAACGCCTGTTTTTTGTCATTTTTGGGTTGATAAAAGGGCATATCTCCACCATTTTTGGACCGATTCTCATGATTTTTGTGTGCGCAGAAAGATCTCTATGAGATCTTTTCAAATGCATTAGAGGCTGTTATTTTTGAATGCTTGTAATTTTTTTATCAATCCGTAACAGTGCAAAATTGGATGTGGTACACCTGATTGTGATATGGCCGTAAGCATGCGCCACTGTTGATTTATACTCTTGGCATCCAGTACATGAAGGACCAAGTTCCTTCAGTTCAAATTGCCTGAGTTTACTGGGTGTCCTTGATCAGTTGCATATACATAGGTCATTCCAGGAACCTTCCATTACAAATCAAAATGTTGATTTTCTTGCCGAGAAAAAAATAATTTTCATTACGTTTTGCTCTAAACCAATGAGGTAGATCTACTTGGTAAAACCAGAGACCACCATACTAACCTATATATATATATCTGGTAAAACAGCCCCACTCTTACAGAAGAAACCCTTTGCACTGAAATCCTGGATCTGCCACTCTTTAAATTGATTGAAATCAGTGCATTTGTTTAGATAAGAGGGCTGAAAAAACAAGGCTGAATTGTTTCCAGGCTTATATCTAACACTTACGTGACCTTATTTTTTCCCTAGTATTTCTTCTTAACCCTTTAGCTGCTGATGGCTAACTTGGTCAATCTAAGATTATGTGAAAAAAGCTGAAATTTGAGTGAAACCCTGGCAAATGGGTAATAATATGTTAGTACTCAATGAGAGCTTTCTAATGAATACCTACAGGATCTAGATGATTTTCAAAATTGTTTGAGTTCTTGTGCCATAGACGATAGTAGCCCCAGCATTGAAAGGGCTAAAACTTCACATACATCCTCCACTGTTTTCAACTTCCTTGTCACAATGTCATCCTATTATGGGAGAAAGAAAAGTAATAAATGAATATCAAAATAAATACACATAATGTAAATTGTGAGTGGTTGCTGGATGAAGTGTGTATTTGCTTTTCCTGGCAGGTAATTGAAGTATGTTGGGTCTGGGACATGCCGCTCATAGAAATATGACGGATCACTCTTTGCCAATTTGCTTTTGGTAGGCTGGGCAAATACCCGAGACCACAGTATTAACCCAACTCTACCTATAGCACCCAAAATCATAACATTGGTTACATCTTTGCGACCTGGCACTCTCCTTCAATTAATTTGTGAATTTGTACTTAATTCAATAGTTTTCCTTTATCAAAAGTACCATAGGTTTAGATGATATTCATTAAGAATATCGCCAGGCACATTAGTGATTGAACCCAGTCATTCCTCAGGGTCTTAACATATATCTTCTAGGCCTGTGATTCTATTGAAATAACTTCAAAGATGAGATTTGGTTCACGAAAAATGAAGAAGAGTTGTTGGTTGCATTGTTATGGACATTTAAATCTTCCTCTTTTCCCCTATTAACTTTTTTTCATTTTCAAAATGTACCACCAAAATAGGTATAGGGAGTGTTTTGGCACATCAGGCATGTATGGGTTAAGTATGGAATCCTTTTGAAAAGCAATATGGCAGCACTTCTGCTGATGAAACAATGGAGATTTTCCTTTCTTTGTCTTGAGTGTTTACTGAGCAGCTAAGGATAGATTCTGTGTGTGTTTTCTGAGGAATAACACTCCTGGCAGTTTACTCAATCATGGGTTATATAAGGTTCCCAGGCTGGGTTTATAAATCAGATAAACTCAGGAGGCTCTGTATGTGAAACAGTGTAATTTCTCATTCCAGTAAAGGTGTAAGAATATGACGCTAACCTCAAAACAGAGAGACTGGTTTCTCCAATCTCTGAACTACCACAATGTTATTTACAAATCCCTGCACTAGAAAGGTGAAGCATATGATGCCATTTGGAGAGGGGATTAATTAAGGATAGATATTGTACCTGGTAGCTCCAAGAACTTTTCCTATTATGTAATGTGAATGAATAATGTGGGCATAGATTCTGTTGCTGTCACCTGATATATGTCATAAGAAAGACCAATTAGCCCCTCCCCACTTCCGTAGTAAGCAGTACAAGGTGGTAAATGGAAGCTCCTTTGAATGCTCAGCTCACATTGCTAACTAGTACATGTATTAATTAACCTGATGAACTCGCCATACCTATCGTTATGACAGACATATCAGTTGACAGCAACTCTGTGGTGTGATTTGTGTGGGTGTACTTGTATTTCTGAGTTGACTCCCAGACTAAAATGATAGTGGTCACTGAAGCATGGGTGCTTTGTGAGATCGATCTCACTATGTTTTTACCAGTATCTTTCTTGTTTTTGGTTCTTGATTAGGGTTAGGTTTAGGGTTAGGGTAAGGGTTAGGGTAATATCAGCTCAAAACACGCCCAAATAAAAAAGTTTCTTTATAATGGGAGTGATAGGGAACAATCTTGCTAATCAGTATTACAGAGTTGTGTGTGTGGGTCTGTGTGTGTGTGTGTGTGTGTGTGTGTGTGTGTGTGTGTGTGTGTAGTCTTTACTAGGTGCTTAACCATGCACTTAGCAATTATATACTTTTTGTCAGACAGTTTGAAAGCATTCGGAATGTAGTGATTTAACCCTAATATGCTGGTGGTGGCTAATTTGGCCATTACAAAATGATGCAAAAAGGCTGAACAATGACTTAAATCCTATCACATGAGTATTCGTTAGAGAGAACTCAGCGAGAGCTTTCCAATGAATACCAACATGACAGGGTTTAGATGATTTTCAAAAATCTTTGTGTCCTTGTGGTTTGGACACAAGTAGCCTCAGCATTGGAAGGGTTAATGCCTAGAATATAGTTTCACCGCCATGAGAAATCTATGGTTGTATGTATTGTAATTGGCAGGTAATACATTTCCCCTAGATTAACAGCAAATCAACATACCGGTTTGTGTAATACCTGAGACAGAATAAGACATGAGACATGACGCCACGCCTTATCTCCTGGTATTTTATGTTGTGACATGCATCAATTTTCCTTAGAAACAGGCAGAAGACCATGTACGTGATTCTCTTCAAGAAACAAAGATTCTTGTTGGGTCAGTGGTACGCTTCATAATTCGATTTTCGTTTTGTGTTTCACAAATTGAAAATCGAATTTCGACCCCAAATTCGTTTTTCGATTTTCATTTTCCATTTTGAAAAACGAAAATCGAAGACGATGTTCGTTTTTCGATTTTCGTTTTGCACTTTCAAAACGAACATCGAAGACGATGTTCGTTTTTCAATTTTCGTTTGCAGTCTTTAAAAACGAAAATCGAGCTTAAAATCATGTACCACTTCATAATTCAATATTCTATCTATCTAGATATCTACCTATCTATCTAGATATCTATCTATCTATCTATCTATCTAGATATCTTTCTACCTATATATCTATCTATCTACTGTATATATCTATCTATATATCTATCTAAATAACTATCTATCTATCTATCTAGATATCTATCTCAATATCTATTTAGATATCTATCTAGATATCTATCTAGATATCTAGCTATCTATCTAGCTATCTATCTAGATACGTAGATATCTATCTAGATATTTATCTAGATATCGATCTAGATAGCTATCTAGCTATCTAGCTAGATATCTAGCTATCTAGCTAGATATCTAGCTATCTAGCTAGATATCTGGATATCTATCTAGATATCTATCTAGATATCTATCTAGATATCTATATTTAGATATATATATATATATATATATATATATATGTATATATATATATATATATATATATATATATATATATATATATATATATATATATATATATATATATCGATCCATAGAGATATCTAGATATCTATCTAAATATCTGGATATCTATCTAGATATCTATCTAGATATCTAGATAGATATCTATAGGGATATCTAGATATCTAGGTAGATAGATATCTATATAGATAGATATCTAGATAGATAGGTAGATATCTAGATAGATATCTAAATAGATAGATATCTAGATATCTAGATAGATATCTAGGTAGATATCTATCAAGATATCTAGATATCTAGCTTGATATCTAGATAGATAGATGGATATCTAGATAGATAGATATCTAGATAGATAGACAGATAGATAGAGATCTAGATAGATAGATATCTAGATAGATTGATACATAGATAGATATACATATATAGATGAATATGTATATATATATATATAAACATATAAGTATATATATATATATATAAACATATATACATATATACATATATATATATATATATATATATATATATATATATATATATATATATATATATATATATATATATATATATATATATATATATATATATATATACATATATATATATATATATATATATATATATATATATATATATATATATATACATATATATATATATATATATATATATATATATATATATACATATATATATATATATATATATATATATATATATACATATATATATATATATATATATATATATATATATATATATATATATATATATATATATATATATATATACATATATATATATATACATATATATATATATATATATATATATATATATATATATATATATATATATATATATATATACATATATATATATATATATATATATATATATATATATATATATATATATATATATATATATATATATATATATATATATATTGGACACTAAATGAATATTAAATTATGAAGCGTACCACGGACCATTTTAAGCTCGATTTTCGTTTTTCAAGACTGCAAACGAAAATTGAAAAACGAACATCGTC
Source organism: Maea johnstoni (assembly GCA_963942565.1). NCBI lineage: Eukaryota > Metazoa > Annelida > Polychaeta > Spionida > Magelonidae > Maea > Maea johnstoni. Next base: position 26,389,945 of record OZ012686.1, read on the forward strand.
TTCGATTTTTGTTTTGAAAGTGCTAAACGAAAATCGAAAAACGAACATCGTCTTCGATTTTCGTTTTTCAAAATGGAAAATGAAAATCGAAAAACGAATTTGGGGTCGAAATTCGGTTTTCAATTTGTGAAACACAAAACGAAAATCGAATTATGAAGCGTACCACTGACCTTGTTGGTTTTGTGTTTCTGTCATTACAATATGAGATTAGTTATTTAACTCTTATGCAGCTCCAGGTAACTTATTTGACCAATACAAAACAATGCAAAAAAAATCTAGAAAAAAATGACTGAGCTCCTGGTACATAGGTGCTCATCGGAGAGTGCTCAGGGAGAGCTTTCCAATGAATAACAACATGAGAGGGTTTAGCTGATTTCCAATAATCTTTGCATTATTTTGCTTTGGATGAAAGCAACCTTCACATTGGAAGGGTTAAGAAATTTAAATGCTAACAAAGGATCCACCAGAAAGACACTCAATATCCTTGCCACACTCGCTGGATCACTCACAGTGATGGCCAGAGGACCGATAACATTTTAAAACATTTGGCTACATTTCAAATAATCAGATTAGTTTCTGTGTGTCGAAACACCTTTTCTTGTCAGAGGTTCTTATGAAAGGATCTGTCCAATATCAACCCCTTACATTTTCTTGTCAGAGGTTCTTATGAAAGAACCTGACCAATATCATTATCTTTTCATACCAATAAAGTGATATTCTAGCTTCTGGATCACAGCCAAGACTCAAATTACTTTATCTGATTATTTCCGCTATGCTGAATACATCATACGTTAATTGCATATGTGTGTTTGAGAATACAGTTGATTCTAGTATGACATATTATTTCTTATATATGAACCCACATGAATCTATTTCTGCCCTAAGAAGACCCTTCAGTGGGATCTTATCCCTTCCAATGTGGAGGCTACTTTCGTCCAAAGCACAAGGACACAAAAATTTTTGCAAACCATCTAAACCCTGTCATATTGGTATTCATTGAATAGCCCTTGCTGTCTCAGATGAGTACCCATGTGCCAGGGTTTCAGTCACATTTCAGATGTTTTGCATTATTTTGTCTTGGCCAAATTAGCCTCAGCATTAGAAGGGTTAAGCATAATCATAGCATTCAGAGAGAATTTCAATGTTTCATCCATGCCTAGCCCTTCTCCAAGTGGTCCCTAATTTGTTCAAAATGGGATAATCCTAAAAGCACCCTAGCATATGGGTATTCATCTGATAATAAAAATCCTTAGTTCTTAATCTGAATTTCAAATTTTTTTCAGGAGGTTGTGCTGAAACAGAAGGAAAGTCTTTCGGACACAGACAACATCATGGTCACCCGTCGTATCTTCGAGAACCTGCTGACAGAGGTGGCGGCCAATGAGCACATTGTCGAGGAAATAAACAAGATGGCCGACGAGTTCATACGAACAGGACACAGTCAGAAGGACGATGTCAGAAAACGGCAGAAGGAAATCAATGATCGTTGGGCCCGATTGATGAAATTGAAATTAGCCAAAGAGAAAACAATGCAGGGAACCTCAAGGTGAGCCTAGGATGGAGATGTTGATGATGATGATGATGATGATGATGATGGTAAAAACGACGATGATGATTAATGATGATGATAATGACTATTTTGATGATGATGAAGACAGAGACAATAGCTGATTATTATGATGATAATAATAATGAAAATGAGGATGATTATGATGGTGGTGGTGGTGGTGGTGATGGTGATGATGATGATGATGATGATGATGATGATGATGATGATGATGATAATAATTATAATAATATCAGTAATGATAATGATAATAATAATGATAATAGTAATAGTGATAATAATAGTAATAACAATACTAATTATGATAATCATAATAATAATGTGATAATAATATTATAATGATAATAATGATAATAGTAATAATAATAATAATGATAATATCAAAATTGTCTTAAAAGTGACATTTCAATTTTCTCTATCACTTCAATCATCTTGGATCATTTTGTTGTTAACCAATGCATGCTAGGAAAGTGATTCGTTGAAGCTCAAGGAGTAGATTTAATCAGGCACTAGAGGTATAATTGGATTAAGCAGGTTTACCTGCAATGTATTATCAGATATACATGTAGACTTTCTCTTCATTAATATATTTCAAATTCACACATTTTGTGATGTTTTGTCATTGTTTAGTGTTGAGATGTTCCTGGCGAGCTGTGATGAGATGAAGGATTGGGTGAAGGAGAAGAAAGGCGGACTCAGCAACGATACCGGCAAGGACCTAAACTCCGTCCAGGCCCTGCAGCGCAAACATCAAAACCTTGAGCGCGAACTCGCTCCCCTGGACGACAAGTTCAGGAAGATCAACCTACTCGCTGCTGCGTAAGTATTTTTGAACTAGTTATCGTAGCCATTTCTCATTTGTTGGTGGCCATATTGGATTTATGCAAATTAGCATTTTTCAAATGTGGACGACAAGTTCGGGAGGATCAACCCACTGGCGGCTGCGTAAGTTACACTACTTTTTTTCTTAGATGAATGGAAACAAGTAGATATGAAACCAGCCAGACAACCTGAACAAGCTGGCTGCGGCGAATAGCCCAAAAGTCGTGTTCTCTGCATATTGGTGCACAAGTTTTTTCTGTAATGTAAACGATATGAGAGCCCTCGATCATTGGTCTTTGTCTCCAAGTGACGTCACACTTAGGCCAGATTCGAGACTCTTGGCATAGCCAGGCCTTCACTATAGCGCATATAGTGATTGGTCTCTCGCTACACATCCATTTTGTGATCTATTCAAGTTTTTAGCCATTTCTCATTTGTTGGCAGCCATAGTTGAGTTCAATGTGAAGCGCACGCCCTATTACTGAGGGCCTCTTATACATTTCAACATTACAATCAATACATTGTATCAATTATTATATCAACTATCTACATATTGGATTATGCAAATTAGCATATTTCCAAAGTGGGAATTTTTCAGAACTTTTAGTATGTTGGTCTGGGGACCTTGCGAAAATGCATTGTGGTAAAAAAGTTTCTGTCGCAAATAAATTTTGGAAAAATGCTAGTGTACCTGGAATATATGTGAATTTTGGAAATACCTTCTTATTCTCATCCCCCTTTCTGCCATATTTGAAATCACAGCTAGCCTCAGGCATTAATGTGTTAATGCATTAACGCTTATGGCAGCCAAAACGTCCTGGCTATTATGGTGAGATCTTGTAAAATCCATTTCAATTCCAAGGTTATTACCGAAAGTATTATAGATACAGACAACTATTTCTCGAGGAACTCTTAAGCATTTTGATTTATGGCGTAAGAATATGGCTATTGGGCATCCCTGGATAAGTGTGTGATATCTTGTAATGACACTAATCAGCACCTCATTGGAGCTCATTGTGAGGAACCTGCAAAACACATAAGAATAACATACAGGCAAATAGATCTCTCTCACAAAGCCGGCCTCAGCTCTCTGTGTTCCCTCAATACTCATTATCGCTGTATTTGTTTAACCCTTTAACAATGGTGGAGAGAATTCTGACAATTTTGATTAAATCATTCAGAGGGTTGCATGATCGAGAAAAAAATTGAAGGAGAAATGTTAGTCTGAACATTATCAACAACTCTTGTTGAAATATTTTGTGAAATCATTCTAAATTCCAAAGTTATGGTCAAAAGTTTCATAGATGCAGACAAACTCTTGAGCATGAATGGGTTAAGTCGCAGATGCACAAAGGTAATATTTACCTACCGGTGCTACTGCTCAGGTGTTAATAGTCATGCCACAACCCAGACACACTTCCAGCAGCCAACAGCAGCGTGACACAATTGGTGAACTCGTTCAATGAAAAGCAAAAAAGGGATGATATTTGAAGATGAAATATTAACCCTTATGCTGCTGGTGGCTAATTTGGCCAATACAAAGTGTGCAAAAAATTAAAAGTGACTTAAGCTCTAGCACATGGGAACTCATTTAAGAGTACTCAGTGAAAACTATCCAATGATTACCTACATGACAGGGTTTAGATGGTTTTCAAAAATATTTGCGCCCTCTGGACGAAAGTAGCCTCAGCATTAGAAGGGTTAATCAAAACACTGCCAACAACTCTCCTTTGATTATTTTGTCAGATCATTCTTCATTCCCATTACATGTTGTTATCAAAAGTATCATATATGCAGACGATAATCTCTTGAGATACTTGAAGGCATAGATGGGTTAATTAAATATATGCAGGTGCTGGGGCCCAGTACTGTATAGGAACATGGCTAGATAGCTGACAAAGTTTGTGTGGCTGCCCACATGGCCAAGTGGTCTAGTGTATGGTGCTGTAACTTCTTACTGTGTTCCACCACTACCAACAACCAGGGTTTGATTCTTGATGAATGTTAGGAATCTGCCAGTCACTTAAGCTAACCCTTATGCTGCTGGTGGCCAATTTGGCCAATACAGAATGATGCAAAAAAAAAGAAAAGAAAAATGATTGAAACCCTGGGAAATGGGTAATCATCTGAGAGTACTCAACAAAAGCTATCTAATGAATACCAGGATGACAGGGTTTTGATGGTTTTAATAAATATTTGTATCCTTGTCTGGTAGCCAATACAAGATGATGCAAAAATCCTGAAAAATGACAGAAACCCTGGCACATGGGTACTCATCTGAGAATACTCAGCTGGAGCTATCTAATGAATACCAATATGGCAGGGTTTTGATGGTTTGCAAAAATCTTTGCATCCTTGTCCTTTGGAGGAAAGTAGCCTCAGCATTGGAAGGGTTAACATGGCTCCTAGAAAATGTCTTCATGTATGACAATTTTAACAATGATTTTTGAATTTAGAATTTTTTTACAAAATATTTGAAGACTTGTTGGTGGTGACAGTTGCTCAATTTTGCTTTCACTTGAGAGATTTCACCAACATTGTAAGGTTGCTCTTTGGGGCTACGAGGGTTAATACCTGCCCTATTTCTATTAGCCTACTCACTTCATTCTGCACTAAATGGATGTTTATTGATGTGCGCTGCTGTCATCCGACATCAATAAAGGTGCGCTCACGTATGAATTCAAAATAAGCTCTGTTAGACTTAACCTACTAATGCTCACGGTCAAAAGCAGCCTGACGATTTTGATGAAATCTTGCACGTTAAAGCATGTTTAGGAAAATATTTGATGGAGATGTGTTTGTCAGATCACTACCAACAACTCTCCTTCAAATATTTTGTAAAATCAATCTCAACTCCAGAGTTATTGCCAAAAATATGTAATATGCAGACGACAATTTCCTGGAGGAACTACAGCATGAATGTGTTAACCTTTATGCTGCTAGGGGCTAATTTGGCCAATACAAAATGATACAAAAACACCTCAAAAATGATTGAAACCCTGGCACATGGGTAATTATCAGAGAGTACTCAGTAAGAGCTATCCTATGAATACCAACATGACAGGGTTTAGAATGGTTTTCAAGATTTTGCATCCCTTTGCTTTTGCCGAAAGTAGCCTCAGCATTTGAAGGGTTAAGATGCAGGGATGTTATAGTCTGTCTGACTCAAGTTTGGCAATCACTTTTGCCACTTTTTTGTGACAAAACGTTCGAGTTTGCCATCCAAACTTGGCAAACCTCTTTGGAGCACTGCTACTTGTATGTACAAACATACTTTTTGTCTCAGCTCCTCAAAATGTTGATTTTGCTCATTAGTTCCTATTGTAAAATGTGCACATTGCCGACACTACAATCTCGCGTGTCAGTCTGTTGCGAACAATACAAACATGCGAGATCGTAGTGTCGGCAATGGACACATTTTACAAAGGGACCTAATGAGCAAAATCAACATTTTGCGGAGTTGAGACAAGAAAATATGTTTATACATACACGTAGTAGTGCTCCTAACATGTTTGCCAAGTTTGGATTGAAAACTTGAACGTTCGGTCAAAAAAATGTGGCAAAAGTGATTGCCAAACTCGAGTCAGACAGACTATAGCGATGACACGATATTGTGTTATGAGGATTTCGCAGGGTTCTTGTTAATGGGTGTTTGTTCCTGTCTCCACCTGCTGACAGCTGATTATAATATTGCTTGACACTTTCATCCCTGTAGGGACCCAAAAATAACATAGTGACTATCTTGATGAAAATGTTTTCGAACAGAGTAGGTTTAGCTGAAAACAATAATTGAAAAGATTTTCTGTTGGAAGTGTCATCTAGGTCTATGATACTTTTATAAATAGCTTTGGAATAAGAAACGGTTCAAGAAATTTTTCAATGAGTGTTGTTGCTAAGGTTCTTAAAAACATTGCCCTTTCAAATGTTTTTCCATCTTTGCTTTTGCCTGCAGGATTTTATCAAAATTGCCAGGCTGCTTTTTGCTGCTGTAAGCATTTTACCTATTTATGCCTGGAGATGTTCTAAGTGTTGGCTCGATTTATTATGCAATCAAAAATAACTTATGAAATTAATCTTGAATTCACAAAATATTTGAAGGAGTGTGGCGGGTTGGATTTTGATCAACATTTCTCCATTTTTTCCACTACAATCAATGATTTTCTTGTCCACATTAACCTTTTCTCCTTATGTTATTACTGTTACACTTGTCTGTTTGTTTTTTTATTATTTAATTTTGTATGTTGACTTCCATGCCAGAACTGAATAAAAAATGATTTAAAAATTAAAAAAAAACATTTCTCCTGATATTTTCTGAAAATTGCTATCATTAGAGCGGTATCACTAAAATAGTCAGGTGGTTCAGGGTGCTGTCAGACATGTAATGGTTAAAGGGCTAATTAGAAGCACCATGACTCCTTGCTGGATGTAGAATCTATGAGATAAAAGCCAGATCATTTACACCAGGCATCGCTGACTGAAAAGGAGACATCGAGACGTATTTTACAAAAGCTATGCATGTTCGCCTTCCTGTTGTCAGCCACACAGCCCGAGGGTGTTGAATTCCCCATTAATTCTTAGTAAATGTCATATACTCATATGACCCTATTTCACATGAGAAGATTTGCTGGGTGTCTTTAACCCTCTCATGCCTAGATTCTCCCTCGGCAGGTGTCATCTGGATCAACAGTACTCTGTTTTTCTGAAGATGCTAAAATTGTCAGAGAAAAGTATCATCACCAAGATACTTATTAGTCAGTCCTTTTTGGATCACTACAGACATCAGGGTCTTAGCCAGGATTTAGAAACTGGGTGCCAAAAATTGGCATTTGTACAATTATTGTAAAATATTTGGGCGTCCAAATTTTTGAGTGGGACCACAATATACTCAGGTTTCAACCGTGAACATGTATAAATTTATAAAAAAATAAGGCATAATATCCTTATACAATGTCATTGGAATTATATGAGGATGTAAAAATTCAATTATATTATTATTAGTACAAAATCATACGATATAGAAAGCAAAATGATTAAATGACGTGTCACACAATGAAATGTGTCACACAGATTTGGGTAACGTACTACGAATAAAACAACACAAAATGGGAAAAGTAAACAAAGTTAACTGAAAAGACCAGAAAAGATTTCATAAGAACGCAAATATTTTTGAAACCCTCAAAACCCTGTCATGTTGGTATTTATTAGATAGCTTTCGCTGAGCCCTTTCAGATGGGTATCCATGTGCAAGGATTACAGTAATTTCGTTTTCTTGCATCATTTTTTATTGGCCAAATTAGCCACCAGCAGCAAAAGGGTTAAGTAACAGGTTCCAGTGTCTAACTCAGTATAGATACATTACCTGTATTCCACCTATAACTGTCTGATAACTAAATCAGTTATATATAACTTAGCAACTTTAACCCTTATGCCGCTGGTGGCTAATTTGTCCAATAGAAAAAGATGCAAACAAAACTTGAAAACGATTGAAACCCTGGCACATGGTACTCATCTTAGAGCACTTGGTGAGAGCTATCCAATGAATGTCGACATGACAGGCTTTACATGATTTTCAAAAATCTTTGCGTTCTTGTGCTTTGGACGAAAGTAGCCTCAGCATTGGAATGGTCTAAGTGCTTATTTCAGTGTTAAATGTCATAATATATTATCTTCTTATCTATTTCAGTGTGAAGACATCCTATCCAGAGGAGACTGGGAATGTAGATGGCAGGCTACGTGAGATACAGGACCTCTGGAATGATTTGAAGGTAAGCAGTCACTAAGCTCCTGAAAAAAGCTCCTAGGTATGGAAATATTCTTTGATGAGTATCCACATAGATCGGAAGCCACCAGATCTCGCTGCGTCACCTAAGTTTTGGATGAAAATAGGGGATCAACTGATATACCCTGCTTCCAGCCAATGAGCTTGCTCTATTCTATTCGGCCTGATCCTTAAGTACCTGAGAGCAGCGCTAAGTGCACTTTTGGCTCGGAACAACCTGCTGTAACACTTGTGCTGCACACTGTATGATAAGTGGTAGGGATTGTCCGATTAATCTGACATACCAATTAATCGTTTATTTCAACTTCTGATTTTGATGATCGATTGCAATTTTATAAGATCGATTATGTAAGAAGTTTTTTGAAAAGACAAATTGTATCTAGAAACAGCCTTTTGTTCAAGTGAGAGACACAACTTAAGCCTGCACAATCTTAGTTGATATCAAGTAGTAATGTAACAAGTAAAACTAAGGGGTCCAAGGGGTATTTAAAGAGAGTTTTATTAGCTACTTAACAAAAATGGAGCCAAGAACCCTTGAACAAGCAAAGACTACCAAAGGAAAACTGTGCATGTACAACTTTGATTATTAGTCGATCATCAGTTGTTCAGATGGACCGATGATCGATCTTGAAAATTTTGACCGATTCGGAACACTTATATGTGCTCCCTTGTGGAGGGGTTAAGATATGGAATGAAGTGGTGTACTATTTTTGCTTTTATTTTTCAGAACCAAGCAGATGAGAGGAAGAAGCAGCTGATGGATAATGAGCGGGAGCAGAGGTTTAGTTCTGATTACCAGGACCTGGTGAGTACACTACAGCATAATAGCATTTCTAAAACTAAAATACTGCTGATTATGGCTAATTTGGCCAATACAAAATGATCTAATGAACCTGAAAAAATAATCTAATTTGAATTATTAACCCTTATGCTGCTGGTGGCTAATTTTGCAACAAAATCTATAAAAAATAACTGAAACCCGGTCACATAGGTATTCATCTAAGAGCTTTCAACGAGAGCTATCCAATGAATACCAATGCGACAGGTTTTACATGTTTTCAAAAATCTTTGCTTTCTTGTGCTTTGGATGAAAGTAGCCTCATCATTGGAAGGGTTAAACATATTATTCTTGCATGATCCCTGCAGTGATTTTGAAAAGAAAACCGGAAATGAAAATGAAATTAGAATTTTCAATATTTATTAGGTAACCTATATGCTGATTAGAAATGACTTTGCCAATATATGTTACCTATCCATCTTAACCCTTATGCTGCTGGTGGCTGATTTGGCCAAAACAAAATGATGCAAAAACCTGAAAAATGATCGAAACTATGCCAAATGGGTACTCATCTGAGAGTACTTAGCGAGAGCTATCTAATAAATACCACCATGACAGGGTTTGAATGGTTTTCAAAGATTTTTGCGTCCTTGTGCTTTGGACAAGAGTAACCTCAGCATTGGAAGGGTTAATACTATGTGATTTAGTGCTAAGAGGTTGGGCCTTGATGGATAGATACATAGATATCGATATAGATAGATAGATATACTGCATTTAACCAGTTCACCCATTACCAATCACACACTTTCAAGTCATTTTCTTTTTTAACTATATCAAAATATTTAGCGTTTGTTGGACCCTTGAATGCATTCAAATGTTATATGACAAATATTTTGTTTCAGTCATCCTGGATTTCGGATGTTAAGGATAAGCTTGCAAATCGCGACATGCCAAAAGACGTAGCATCTGCTGAAGAGTTACTGAAACAGCACCAAGACCTGCGCGATGAAATCAACGCTAACCGCGACAAGTGAGTTATACGGACTAAAAAAAGTTGTTTATTTCCTGTAACCTTACCCTAACAAGTTTTTTTTTTTTTTAAATACCCTTAAGTTTTTTTTTCGCCCTCCCTACTCCTAGTCAATGTAAAACATGCATAAAACACACATTTTTGACCAAAAGAATAATCAAAAAAGATTTTTTACCGACCTACCTAACCTATTTTTTTTCGGACCGTTACAGGAAACTAATTTTTTCTTCTAGGCCTAATGGAGATGCCATACTTTCATGGCTTTCGATTTGATTTTGAAGACTGCACCGATAGTATATTTTCACACTTTCCACACTAAATATATATATTTTTTTTTGCTATGATCCTAAGATTCTCACAATGCAAAAGACAATGAAAGTTTTCTCAACATTTTTTGATTGAATACAAATTTCTTCTAAGTGTTGGCTAAAAATGACAAACAAATGGTGTAGAAGGTCGAGAAAATGTGTTTACTCTACAATCGATTAATTGGCAGAACAATTGACATAATATTCTTTTCAATTAATTGGAAAAATTATTTCAATCCATTTATTCTTGTCATATCTATGACAGCGCTAGAAAATCCCGATATCGAATGCTCCTTCCTTGACCCTTTAGGTTTGAGAAGCTGAATGCGTTAGGTCAAGAAATCCTTGCCAAGGACCCTAACAACAGGGATGTGCGAGACAAACTTGCCAAGATGGACGCCGAACAGCAGGAAATCGTCGATGCCTGGAATCGCCGGAACCAGGCCCTCCAGGAGAGCTTGGATCAACAGCTCTTCAACCGGGAGGCGGACCAGATAGACTCTGTCTCTGCCAGCCACGAGGCTTTCCTAGAGTTCGATGATCTTGGGGTGAGAATGAAAGAAAAATGATGATAATGATGATAACAGTAGTATTATGATGATAATGATAATAATGAAAATGATAGCAATGAAAATAATGATAATAATACTAGTAATGATAATGATAATAACAATAATGATAATATCAATTATAATAATGATTACAATAAAAATAATAATAATAACAATATTAATTATTATGATAAATGATAATAATAATGATGAAAATAGTAATGTTAGTAATGATTATGATAATGATAATAATAATGGTAATAATAAATGATGATAATAAGGATGATAATGATAACAATAATAATAGTAATAATGATGATAAATGATGATAATAATAATAATTATAGTAATGATATTGATAATAATAATAGTGATTAATAATAATAATAATAATAATAACAATAATTATAATAGTAATGATAATTATGCTACTACTACTACTACTACTACTACTACTACTACTACTACTACTACTACTACTACTACTACTACTACTACTACCCCTAATGATAATAATTAGGATTATGATAATATTAATGACAATATTGTTTTGTTTGTCTAGACGACGCCTGAGGCTGTAGAAGACTTGCTGAAGAGACATGAGGATTTCCAGGCCACGTTGCTGGCGGGAGATGAGAGAATTAAGGCCCTCAATGATATGGGAGACCGCCTGATCAAGCAGCGTCACCCTGACAGCAAAAAGTAAGTATCCGAGAATTTGCTGCTTCTAATAGATCATGATCACGGAGGTAGATCCACCCGAATGCAAACGGCAGGTCGTCCTGAACAACCTGGCTGCGACGAATAGCGGTTGCATTCTTGGCATGTTGGTGTGCAACTTTCTTTGTAATGTAAACAATATGAGAGCCCTTGTTGGTCTTGGTCTCCTTGTGACGTCACACTGAGACAAGGTTCGGAAACCCCTGGGATAGCCAGGTCTTCACTACAGCTGATGTGGTAATTGGTCTCTCGCTACCTATATCCATTGTTTAATTCATCTAAGACATTTTTTAGCACAAAAATTACTTTTTCTTCTTTTTCTTCTTTTTCTTCTTCTCTTCTTTTTCTTCTCCTTTTTCTTCTTCATCTACTTCTTCTTCTTCTTCCGAATTCATCTTTTTCTTCTTCAGCCTGATTGCATAGTTTAACTCCTGTGTTTATATTTCAGCATTGATGACCGTCGTGAGAAGGTTGTGGCCAGGCGGGACCGAGTGAAGGACAAGGCAAAAGAAAGACACAACATGCTGTTGACTTCTCACGCATTCAGAAGCTTTGGTCGCGACGCAGATGAGGTAAGCATGAGAAGTCATTGTGATTAGGCCTAAAAGAAAAAGTTGTTTGTTTCATGTAACCCTACCCTAACAAGTTTTTATTCCAAAAAATCCCTACCCTTAAGTTTTTTCCGCCCTCCCAACTCTCAATCAACATAAAGCTTGCATAAAACTCACATTTTTGACCAAAAAAATAATGAAAAAACCTACCCTATTTTTTTTTCAGACCGTTACAGGAAACAAACAATCTTTATTTCTAGGCCTTTATTTAATAAAGGGCCCTAAATCAAATTTTTTTTGGAAAATGGCATATTTATCATTTCATTCTGTTATTTTCAGCTATCCTCCTTAAATGTAAAGGCATCAAACATCAGGTCATTTATTTTAGCAATCCCACCTTTTTGAAAATGTCATATTTATCTTTTTATTTAGTTATTTTCAATTGTCTTCCTAAAATATAACCCAAACACCAGGTGCCAGAATGGCCCCTTAACCCTTCTGCTGCGGGTTGCTAATTTGTTCCATACAAAATGTAGCGAAAAAGGCCGAAAAAATAACAGAAAATCTGGCACATGGCTTCTCATCTGATATTACTCAGGGAGAGCTTTCAAATGAATACCAACTTGACAGGGTTTAAAAGTCTTTCTGCTTTATTCCCAAGTTATTTTCAAAGTATGAGAGTAGCAGACAATACTTTCTAATGGAACTCTAAGTGTGAATGGGTTAAAAGGGTTAAGGTAAAGATAAAGCTTCAGGTACCAACCAGAGCTTTTCGTAAGAAAATGTGCCTTGCCACCTGCTCATTGAAAAACATTTGTTATTGTAATTGTGTCTGTTCTTGAGAGCACTTGTATTCTCAGCATCTCAGAACAGGATATGTAGAATATGACATGCTTACGTATTAAACCTTTAAGGCATGTATAGCTTAATTTGTTATTATGTTTATCAGAGAGGTATATTATATAAATAGATTGTCCCTGTGTTTATGAATCTCATAACTTTAACCAGTTCTGAGGTGAGAGACTGTATCTTATAAAAATCTAACGAGTATGTAATTTAACCCAGTTCTGAATACGGAAACATCATAATGTGTAAGGTATCTGATACATCCCCCAGTTTTGAGTAGGAGAGTATTATTTAACCCAGTTCTGAAACAGGAAACCTCATTATAGATACATTATCTGATGCACCCCCTCCCTCAGTTCTGAAACAGGAGGTGTCATTGACTGTAATGGTGAGAGGATAATTAGATCAATGCATCTCTTGTAACCTCACCTTGCATCACCTTTTGTACTTTCAAGACCTATTGTCATTTCAAAAACAATAGGTAACCAGCAGTCCTTATTATAGAGGGAGTGCGGTATCAGTTTGCAGTGCAGTTTAGCAGCAAACTACAAGGATTAACCCTTTCATACCTGGAGATCTACTTGACTAGTAGCAGTTTTGGCTGAACGGGTATGAATGGGTTAAAAAAAAGTTATGTTTATATTCTTGCCTGTAAATCTTTTACCATCACATAAGGGTACAGAGTCACAAAGTTGTTTTCAACTTAACATAAGAGTACAGAGTAAACATAGATAAATAAATGTAAATTTAGATATCTTATATAAACATTTTCAGCTATAACTAAATTCTTAACATTTTAGCAGAACATTTAAAGAAAAAGTTGTTTTTCTATCTGAAAAATATTTCGTCTTGGATGAAGAGATCTCTGGGACTTGAAGATTTAAAACTCGTTGTTTCTCTATTTTCAAGTTATCATCTTGATGAAGAGATTTCTGGGACTTGATGATTTTAAAACTCTTTCTTTCTCTTTTTTCCAGTTGTGGTCTCAGATGAAATGAGTTCCCGGGATTTGATGATTATAAAACTCTTTCTTTCACTATTTTCCAGTTGTCCTCTTAGATGAGGAGATTTCTGGGACTTGATGATTTTAAAACTCTTTCTTTCTCTATTTTCCAGTTGTCTTCTTGGATGAAGAGATTTCTGGGACTTGATGATTTAAAACTCTTTCTTTCTCTGTTTTCCAGTTGTGGACTCGGATA
>OZ012686.1:26404295-26429295 GCA_963942565.1 Maea johnstoni
TTATTATTTTTGTTGTTATCATCAATTTTATTATTATCATTACTTTGATTTAATAAGATTTGTAGATAATTTAACTGTGCTGTAAGTGTGAAATATGAATATGAAGCTGCCTGTTGATTTATTCTGAAATTTCCATTTCAGATTCGTGAGAAGTTGAACCTGCTGCTAGAAGAGCGCGAGAAAAGCTTCACTTGACCTGGAAGGAAAGAAAGAATTACCTGGACCAGCTCTTTTGACCACAGCAGAGCTTTCTATCGCTGATGCACAGCCAACTGGGACAACATCAGCAAATCACAAGAGGTACAAACAACACACTTAAAACCTTCACCATTAGCCCTTCTAATGCTGAGGCGAATTTCAGAAAAAAGCACAAGTGTGCAAAGATTTTTGAAAATCGTTTAAAACCCCGTCATGTTGATATTCATTGGTCAGTTCTCTTTACTTTGAGTACTCTCAGATGAGTACCCATATGCCTAGGATTCAGTGAATTTTCAGGTTATTGCATCATTTTGTGTTGGTCAAACTAGCTACCAGCAACGTAAAGGTTTAAGCCAAAAAACAATAACAAAAAGGGCTAGGATGTGCTGTGGTTATTATCTGATTATGCTGTGTTTCTTTTTAAAAATCAGTTGTTGACACCCCTAACCTCTAGGCACTTGATGTTGGCCTTTGTCCTGTAGGTAGCGGTGAAAAAACAAATTGTTGAAATGTAGTGTGATTAACCACTAGGCTATCAGGGCAGCCCCTTTCAGTTATTGCCACCTACATTATCATGACACTAAGGTAAATTTGCTGACACCAAAGGTATCAGTCTTGATGCTTATGATATAATAAGGTAATTTTTTTTGACACTATGGTAATTGTGCTGACACAAAGATATTGGTCTTGATGATAAGGTAATTGTTTTTGACACTAGGTTGTTGTTTTTTGACGCTATGTTGCTGTCCCTTGATGCTATGTTGTTGATCTTGTCCCTCAGGCGTACCTGCACAGCAGTGATCTCGGATCAACAGTAGATCAGGTGGAGGCCTGCCTTAAGAAACACGAGGCATTTGAGAAGGTCCTAGAGGCACAGGAAGAGAAGGTAAGGCGATATGTACTACTTTCTCATGAGTTTAGTTAATGCTGGTAAGCCGATAGGAGTGTTCTTTAAAGGCATTCTTTGTATTTAAAGATAATGAAGTTGATACGCCCAAAAAGGTTGTGACTCCCTCTTTCTTTCTGTCTCGCTCTCTGTCTCTGTCACTCTGTTTCTGTGTGTGTCTCTCTCTCTCATCTCTCTCTCTCTCTCTCTCTCTCTCTCTCTCTCTCTCTCTCTCTCTTCTCTCCTCTCTCTCTCTCTCTCTCTCTCTCTCTCTCTCTCTCTCTCTTCTCTCCTCTCTCTCACTCTCCTCCTTCTCTCCTCATCTCTCTCTCTCTCTCTCTCTCTTCTCTCTCTCCTCTCTCTCTCTCCTCTCTCTTCTCTCTCTCTCTCTCTCTCCTCCTCCTCCCCCCTTCCTTTGGAACAGTAATAGATGAAAGATATTTATTTCCTCACCCCATGAAAGCATAAAAAGAACTTCAAATGATATGATGATAAAAACTGAAATAACATAGTGTTCATTCAGTATTTAAAGACCATACCTAAAAGCTGCTTGTTCCTCATTAGTGTCTGTTTTTTTCTTGGGCTTTCCTTCCCTAGTCTCTACAGGTAAAAACTACGAGTGTGTTCCACCTAGTATAGGCTTGCTCACCAGAGACACTGTGTATAATGTTTTGTTGTTTTCAGTTCTAATTCCGTACATAGAGTCAAATGTTTGAATTTGATTGATTATTGGCATGTGTCCTGTATCACAACTTTTTTGAATGCATCACATACCTATTAGTGAATATTTCATCTTAGAAATAGAATATTTCAATAATGGTCCATCTATCGATTCCATTTATTTATTCCATAGTGACCCCTTATTACATATGCATGTTTTTGATTGAATTCATATCAGTGTATATGTATGTTTGTATTATGTATGTGTATATGTATATATTTGTTGTGTGTGTCAATATATACTATATATATATATATATATATATATATATATATTATATATATAATATATATATATATATGCATGTATGTGTATAGTGTAATGTGCATATTTTAGCAGTGTGTTATACATTAGTGTTTAATTTTGTCCTCCAGCTGCAGCACTGAAGGACTTTGGCAATAAGCTGGTCAAGCAGGGACACTTTGATTCGGACAATATCAAACTGACTCTGAACTCTGTCACCCAAAGGTAAGCAATTGTTATGCACTGGATTCTTATAAGTCAGAGTCTCAATCTTTGAAATTCTGATTCCTATATATTTCATACTATTCACACTCAAATTATGTTCTCTGCATTTGTTTTATCGGTAACCCACAATATACCACATTAAGCACTACAGAGTGTTTCTATGGATATTGTTGTTAGATTTTAATGGAAATCAGATAGATTTTGGTAAATTCGTGATAATTGCTATTTTCAATTATTGAGGTCAGCAGAATTGTATATCTAGGCTGCTGAAAATAAGTTATTTAGGGTGTGATTGTTTTTGAGGTTTGATATCTCAAGCTTTTAGGCATTAAGGTCCAACATTTAAGGCTTTCAAATCTCAGTTATACACTGATAGAAAAAGATAAATAGATGTGACAAAAAGATGTGTAACTTACATGTTTCCACTGTGTCATTGCAGACGATCCCAGGTGAAGGCGTTGAGTGACGATCGCCATCGCCGTTTGGCCGATAACCTGCTCTACACGCACTTCAACAGAGACGTAGTGGAGGCCGAGGCATGGATTAACGACAAGCTTAAATTTGCCAAAGACGAGTCGTTTAACTCTGCCTCTGACATTTACGACAAGATGCGAAAGCTGCAGAAGCACCAAGCGTATGAGGCTGAGTTAGCAGCCAATGCAGAAAGAATCAGAAAAGTGAAAGAGGTAATGAATTATTTTTCACCTCTATTAGACCATTTCAGTTTTGAAGGTTGGTAAGATAATTAGGTTGTGATTTTAAAAAGTGAAAGTGGTGTTACTTGACTTCTTAGTTCAATAGACCATTGCAGTTCTGAAGATTGGTAAAGTAGTTGAGCTGTGAAAAAGTGAAAGTGGTGTAACTTAACTTCTTAGTTCAATAGACCATTGCAGTTCTGGGGATTGGTAAGGTAGTTGGGTTGTTATATTAAAAGTGAAAGTTTTGTTACTTAACTTCATATTTTTTTAGTGAATTGCATTTCTTAGGATTGATATGGTACTGAGGAATGGTTAGACCTTAAAGATAATACAGTTTTTGCACTCCATTATACATCTAAATATAAGATAACGTTTAGATAACGTTATGCATGTATAGTGAAATCCGTGTGATTATTATTGTTTTAATAATAAATCAATACTATTATCATTATTATTATTATTTTATTTTTATTTTATTATTATCATTATTATTATTATTACAATTATTATTATTATAAGTACTATCATCATTACTATCATCATCATCATTATTACTGTTTTTATTATATAGGATGGAGATGTTCTCATAGGCAAGCGTCACCCCGCCTCACCCGAGATCCAGGAGCGTGTTAATAAACTGCTCAACCAATGGAATGAGCTCCTTAATGCGTCGGCCAATCGGGCGCGAGGACTAGAGGAGGCCAAGGATATCCTGCTATTTAACGAGGAATCGGATAAAGTCCAGTCTTGGATCAGGGAAAAGGTAAACTTCATTTATTCATTATGTATATTGCTTAGTGATGTATCATTTTTGTAAAAACAACACTTATATCATACTTTTCATTACTGTAGGTAACTAAAATGATTTTTTCAAAAAAAAATTCTACAACTACTATTGCCACTTTTACTAGACCATTACTACTACTACTACTACTACTACTACTACTACTACGACAGCTACTTCTACTACTACTACTACTACTACTACTACTACTACTACTACTACTACTACTACGACTACTGCTACGACTAGTACTACTACCACTACTACTACTACTACTACTACTACTACTACTTACTACTACTACTACTACTACTACTACTACTACAGCTACTTCTTCTACTGCTACTACTGTTACTACTACTACTACCACTTCTACTTCTACTTCTACTACTACTACTACTACTACTACTACTACTACTACTACTACTACTGTTACAAACTACAGGTAATATTGCTACTACTTCTACTACTGCTATTACGACTACTACTACTACTACTACTACTACTACTACTTCTACTACTACTACTACTACTACTACTACTACTACTTCTACTACTACTAATACTACTACTACTACTACTACTACTACTACAACCACTACTACTACTTCTACTTCTACTCATATCACCATACAGTTTTAGAGTATGTTGCCTTAGTGGATGAGTCATACTGATGATGGTGGCCATGTGTGTCATGTGAAGCGGCCTGTGATTTTTACATGTAGAAGACAGTGGGACGAGTAATGTTGAATTTTTAATTACTCAAGAGGAATGAGTGGCATGAGTGCACCCCTGCCCGGTGGCTGGTTAATAATGCATAATTAACCTGGCTGGGATGAGTCAGTCTCACTCACTTTGGCAAACAATAGGTGGAGCACAATGGGGAAAGATCAGCACCTAGAAATGTGACGGATATCAATATAGACTAAATAGTATATTGGTCAATTTGTCAAACAATAGGTGATTACAGTGGAGGAAGGTTATTATCAAGAAATATGGTGTATGTAACTATACTAAATATAAAGACTAAATATAATTAATCGACAAAGAGTTAAATATTAAGGTAGTACTCTACATTCTATATATGTTTAAACAAGAGATTAAGGTAATCTGTCTGCACCACAGTAACAATTTTAATTGTTATGCAGGAGAGAAGGTAATACTATTTTATGCATTTAACATTTTTTTTGTAACGAAGTGTACTTAAACATATGTGTGAGGGGACAATTAGGGGAAAAAGTGGACTATGCATTTTTTCATTGAGACTTGTTTGTACCTTGACAATAGCATATAGCATATATTTGACATCTTTTACAAACGTATTGTCTTGCAGGAGACCCTTGTAAAACGCCAATGATCTTGGAAAGAGACTATGAGCACTGCATGGAATTACAGAAGAAAGTCAATGATGTTGGGGCTGTAAGTATCACCATATCTCTCTCTCTCTCTCTCTCTCTCTCTCTCTCTCTTCTCTCTCTCTCTCTCTCTCTCTCTCTCTCTCTCTCTCTCTCTCTCTCTCTCTCTCTCTCTCTTGATATTATTATTTTGTCGTTATTTTTTTCACAATTTTGAAACATAGCATGGAAGCCTGCTACATATAACACAATGCATGCATCTAAATAACATTTGCCATTTATTCCAACTCATTCATGCATTGTATAATATATAATTTATTGAATAAATATTCAAGGCCCACCACACTCAATTTTAGTCTCTTCACCCCCTTTCGAAAAGTGAGATAAAGTTCATGGTTCTCTACTTTATAAAATTGAGCTCATAGGTCTGAGAAATATGTTAACCATTTTGAATAAGTGAGTTTAGTTTTAAAGAAAAATTCTTCATTTTAAAAGTGCACTACACTTGAAATAAGCTGTTTTAGAATTTGAAAAAACGCTGAACACTGTAAATAAATGAGTTTAGGTTCAAAATTGATAAAAATGAATGAAATATCAGAATGAAAAATAAAAGAGTTCAGTAAGTGAGTGAGTGAGCTCTGTTTCGGCTATGTTGTTATGAAATTTTTGCTTGATTAGTCACTGTTCTCTATGCTAACCTGTGTTATGTTTCTGCACACTACTAACCCTGTTTGACCTTATTGCACTAGACTATGCAAATGTGGAGTGAAAAGGTAGGTATTTCACTCTCCCCTCCCACACGTTCACATGCACACATACACACACCCTGATTCCAGACTGTAGTTTACTGCAGTCAGGGCTCAGCATAGCAGTTTATCTTTAGCCAAGTCTTCCTGCTTAGATTTGGGCAAGATTATTGCAACTGAAACTCACTCTTTATTTTGAGGGGCTTTAGTAAGTAAAACCAAAATAGCCAAATTTGGTATCGATAGACAAGTCATGCACAAACCTGCTTGATAAAAAGTTAGAATCGGCTGTATGATTGTTTTAAACGGGTGGGCATCATGCAATGGTGGAGAGGCACCCTGACTTTGGGCCTTATTTACCCCGTTAGCTAACTGGTTATCCTAAAGACTGATAAGCCCTAGTAAACCTCTAGACCATTACGTGGGTGAAAGGTGTATTAGTTTTAGTGTTATGCACAATAGAGAGAGGATTGGAGACAATACTTAACCCTTCTAATGCTGAGGCTACTTTTGTCCAAAGCACAAGGACGCAAAGATTTTTGAAAACCATTTGAAACCTGTCATGTTGGTATACGGTTGTGTTTTTTTTGCATCATTATGTATTAGCGAAATTAGCCTCCAGGAGCATAAGGGTTAAGGAGGGCATTTTTTTTGTTTTGTTTTTTTAGGTATTTGTTCTCTAATTAGTCTTGTCCATGTACTTTTATGACCCTGGGTATGGGGTTAAGTAGGGCTGGTGTTGGTTTTTTAATATATGGAACTTTCATTTTGAAATTTTAAAATTTTAAATTATAGTACCAATTTGATATTTGAGAGTGTCCCTTTCCCACGTAAATTGTTCATAAGTGTATCACAAAATAGTATGTACAGAACTAGATGGTCCAGTAACAATTCTCCCCATAAAGCTGTACTTACAGTTTCAGTACATAACACAGCAGTAGCTAGAATATTTAATAAGGATTGATAATCCTTTTCCTTTTAATTGCTGTGCTTAAAGGCCTTTTTACT
This sequence comes from Maea johnstoni, assembly GCA_963942565.1. NCBI lineage: Eukaryota > Metazoa > Annelida > Polychaeta > Spionida > Magelonidae > Maea > Maea johnstoni. The sequence goes on from OZ012686.1 coordinate 26,411,160, forward strand.
GATATATTTCTGTACAAAAAGAAAAAAAAGTATATTGGAAAACTAAGAGGACTTGATTCATTATAATTATAAATAGGAGGCTAAACCTATATAGCCAAAACACCAGGTATTTGATGAAATCAGCATTATTTAATTGTCCTTAATTACGCAGCTACCATCTGGCAATAAATATACATTGCACCATTGCCATGCACTTTAGACTCGAGAGGTTCTCAGTTAAGCATATTTCTATAACTATAGATTCACTGCTAATAATGTAATTTCTAATTGGATCGCTTACAAAATACAGCTACCACATTTTTAGGGAACTTTTATGGACTCGATAGAGCCAACATTGCACTAATGCTTCTACAAATTATAGATAATCAAAACAGCAACAAAAAGAGAAGCTGTATAATCCTGTTTTGTCTAAATCTACTCTAATAAAACTCAAATATTGCACAAATACTTTCTATTATCAAAGATTGAAAACAAATTCTGATAGTTGGGCTAGTGATGGGCAAAAATTAGTCCCAAGGCAAATTGCTTAATGTTTAGTTATAGCTTATAGGTAACGCCTTACTACAACTTACCAGTCTCTAGACCTATTATTAGCAGTGGTATGATAAATAAATTGTCATTTGTATACACTAAATTTAATGCATTAGAAAAAGGAAAGTAAAGACAACTTGTTTGTAGATAATTAGCCCATATATATATATATATATATATATATATATATATATAAATTGAAATATATTGAAAATGTAGTTAAACTGATTTGTAACACATGTACATGATGCTATTAGTAAAGATGAGTTAGAGTTAGTAAATAATAAGATACCAGCATAAAAGGAATGGTATCATGATATCTTACTCCCGTCCATTAGTATTACTAGATAGTTGAATATACTTGGCCTTGTGAAAAGTCCTTATGATAATGCATTCTAGGTAGTGATGCAGTGCCACTAACTAACTTCTCTCTGCTCATTGTCTCACTTTGCTACTTATAAGGAACAATTATATGGTGATCTAGAGGTGATGCGAGTGTGACATTGTCTCTACCCATTTCAGGATGTAACTGTGGACGAAGCCCGCATCAAGAAGATCAATATCCTTGGCGACCGTCTCATCACCCAGGGCCGCTCAGACACTAAGGAAATAGAGACCAAGAAGAGAGACTTGAACAACAAGTAAGGAATTCACCTTTATGACAATACTTACATCCCTGTACACCTTTCTTTGAATATAAGTTTGTGTATATATTTATATATATATATATATATATATATATATATATATATATATATATATATATATATATATATATACTCACCCTCAGAATGAACCATTGTCATGTTGTGTGTGTGTTGTTTTCTAGGTGGGCTGGCCTGCAGGGGGCGCTGAATAACTACAGGCAAGGCCTCGGAGGCGCGCTCGAGATCCACGCCTTCAACCGCGACGTGGACGACATCAACGAGAGAATTAACGAGAAGGTGAGTTCTTCCTCCATTCTCTAAACCCATATATATATTTATATATATATATATATATATATATATATATATATATATATATATATATATATATATATATATATATATATATATATATATATGTATATGTATATATATGTATATATATATATATATATATGTATATGTATATATATGTATATATATATATATATATATATATATATATATATATATATATATATATATATATATATATATATATACATATATATATATATATATATATGTATATATATATATGTATGTATATATATGTATATATATATATATATATATATATATATATATATATATATGTATATATATGTATATATATATATATATGTATATATATATATATATATATATATATATATATATATATATATATATATATATATATATATATATATGTTGCAGCCCAACTTCCGATCCAGCCCATCTTAAGATGGGCCAAGCCCAACTTCCGATCGGAAGTTGGGCTGGATTTTGCTGGCCCATCTTAAGATGGGCTACCCAACTTCCGATGACCCAGATAATACAGCAGCCCAGCCCAACTTCCGATGGCAATGAATTTTTATTAAGTATTCATCTAGGAGTTTATAGCTTTATTGGAATATTTGTTTATTGAATAAGATGTGAATTTCATGAGACAAATTACTTGCATTTTATTGTTAAATCTTTACTTAAACACTACTGAATACTTCTGATTAGGCCGAAATTTGAATATAAGTTGATTACAGATTCTCTCCTCTCCTTTTGTAAAAAAGACTAGAAAAACAAAACAAAGAAATAATTATTCAAACACAACAGATTGATTTACATGTGTAATGTTTCTTATTGTGCTGGATTCCAGCACCTGTTAATTGCAATCCTTGATTGATTACATTCTTTTCTGGCTTCTAGAATGAGTTAAAAAAGTTGTATATGCAATTTTCTTACCTGTCTAACAAAATATAAGTATCTGTTACATTATTTATAATAGATGTCTGTAAAAGTATAAACATTTCATAATAATTAGCCAATTAAGGTAACATATGGCACATCTATATTACTTTTCTTTATCTACATTCAGGATGAAGGGCTTCTTAATAAAGGTCTCAATTTCAAAAGTTTAATGACCAGTTTTCTGATATACTCATTGCTCTTCAATATTTAAAAAAAAGGTTTAAAAATAATTCAAACTAAAAGATAAATATTTCTCTCTTTCCTCTTTTGCTATTGACTACCAAAAAGATAACTTTCTCAACTGCTTCATCCAAAGTATAAAGTTGGCCAATCCAAGACCATAATGTCTAAATCTTACTAAATTTGGATCTGCCAAAATTTAATATATGTGTCGTTAAGGTACAAGTACCAATATAATCTGCATACACCTTATCTCATATCAATTACAACTTGAACCATGTATGTTCATTTCTTACTACCTCACCTCATCTAGATACTATAAGTGCCCTGCTCTGATGAATCTTGATGAAGGACACAATGTTTTTGTAAATTCTGACAAGTTTTTTGTCTATTTCTACTGTCCTGCCAGTCACATGAACCTCCTCAATTAATGCATTTACACTTATTTTGGTACACACATGATTATATAATTATGTCAAGAATTTGCAAGGGGTTAAAGAATACCTAAAAATACTAATAAAAAAGCTTAAAAGATAAGAAAAAAATCACTTTTCCCTTTTTGAGTCATTAGAAAAATACCATTGCTATTCCTTCATTCAAATTGTAAATGATTCATCATCTAGTTTATGTAATGTAAGAGCACACAACCCATAAATAACAAAGGTAGTATTGTGCAAATTATCTAATTGAATTAACTTTGAATTTCATTAAATTTGAAAAAGCTTAAAATTCAATATATATGACTCTTTAATTTGTTGTAAAAACATGATTCTTTTATTTCATTTTTCTGCTTACAATCAGCAATAATGTTTTGAGTCATCAGGTTATTCTAGCTACCCATTTCAATTTATTTATTTTGGCCTAATATTATCTTGTAATTTAAAGTGGATGCCCTTTGAAAGAGTTGAAAATTCCATATTCATATGAGTGCAAAAATTAATATGAATATTCATGAAGGGTTACATCCTGGTATCTATAATGATCGGAAGTTGGGCCAAGCCCATCTTAAGATGGGCCAGCCCAACTTCAAATGACCTACATCCTGGTATCTAGAGATCGGAAGTTGGGCCAAGCCCATCTTAAGATGGGCCAGCCCAACTTCAAATGACCTACATCCTGGTATCTAAAGATCGTAAGTTGGGCCAAGCCCATCTTAAGATGGGCTAGGGGTCATCGTAAGTTTGGCCAAGCCCATCTTAAGATGGGCTACCCAACTTCCGATCGTAAGTTGGGCCAAGCCCATCTTAAGATGGGCCAGGATCGGAAGTTGGGCTGCAACATATATATATATATATATATATATATATATATATATATATATATTAGGGCTGTCATTGATAAGAAATATTTATCGATTCGATAATCGACAAAATTGTTACCGATACGCTACTTCGATTCGATTCAGCAAATAATCTTTTGACCTATTGATCACAGCCCTAACACATACACATTCATCTGTGTGGATTGTGGGATAAATGGAATGGAAGCACACATTTGTCTTGGAGAGTTAATGCCGTTGAAGCTGTGAAAAAAAAACTTTATTTACCTAATTTGCATATGAATCAATATCTTGTACCTTTTTCGATATCTATAATCGATAAGGTTTTTTATCGATTCGTTGATACGGGCGGTATCAATGACAGCCCTAATATATATATGTATATATATATATATATATATATATATATATATATATATATATATATATATATATATATATATATATATATATGTATATATATTTATATATTTATATATATATATATATATACATATTTAAAGGGGTGTTTTCTTCTTCCATTCTCTACACCCAATTATGCCTGTAGCACCCATAAAGTATATATCATATTTTTGAATAATCGATAATTGGCAAAAGCCATTTTGTTATGAAAAAAAAATGTTCAGGGGAGGCATTAACAAGTTACAATATGATAGAAACATAAATTGGTCAAACCTCTGCTCAGTAAAAATGAAGGATGTTACTTTTTGATAAAAATCTGTATCAAGAATTATAATAATTGAGAAAAAATCTGAAAGACTTCTGGCTCTTCTTCCTTACAGTTTGCTTAAATTAGCAGAGCTACTTTTATTTGACCTGGTGTGCAGATTTGAATGTGTTTGAAGCACATGTGTCCCTCAACATTGAGACAGATGGACATCCCTGCTTCAAACCGCCTCTATATCAGCAACTGCATGTCTAAAATCAAACACTAAGAACTAATTACAGATACCACACACTAATCTGAAAAGGTTTGGTGACAGAGCATTCTGTGCCAATGCACCACGCCTTTGGAATGAGCTCCCTGACAACATCAAGGCTGCTGGTAGTGTGCAAAACTTCAAGAAACAGCAGAAAACATTGCTATTTCGAAAGGAGTTTATTTGACTATATGGACAGTGACAACTGTCCACTGACTTTCTTTTAAGCGCATTTGAACATTATAGGTGGAAAGGGCACTATATCAAATATCAATTATTATTATCATTAAATTATTATTATTATTAAATTGCTCTCTTTGACTCTCTGTACTTCAGGCCCTGGCTCTGTCTGTGGATGACTTTGGTAAGGATCTTGCTGGCGTCGAGGCTCTGATGAGGAAACAGGGAGAGGTAGAGAGGGATCTTTCAGCCCTGCAGAACCAACTAGAGGTAAGCATGTGAAACTTAATTGATTTTGCAAGAAACTACACCTTGATGAACAATTTTCAACTCTGTGGCCTGAAGGATATAATCCTTATATCTGAGAGCCACAGTGAAAATCAAATCCTGTATTTGACAGTTTTACCCTTGTTAACCAAAAATGATTTTTATTATAATTGTTATTATTATTATTATTATTATTATTATTATTATTATTATTATTATTATTATTATTATTATTATTATTATTATTGCTAATGTTATTGTTATTATTATTATTGTTATGTTTATTGTTATTGTTATCATTAATATTAGTATTATTATTATTATTATTATTATTATTATTATTATTATTAATATCATTATTATTATCATTATTATTATAATTGTCATTATTATTATTATTTCTATTATTATTATTAATTCAATTACATTAGATATTGCAAAGAATAAAGAACAAGATTATTGAGTGGTTTTCAGTTGTAATACTGGTACTTGTCTTTCAGAAACTGGAGGGTCATGCCTCTGTGCTGAGCAAGAAGTACCCTGACCACAAGATGGCTATCGCCTCTAAGAGGAAAGAAGCCCAGGATAACTGGGAGAAACTTGAGGACCTCAGCGACGCCAGGTAATAATGCTTTATATATATACAAATATATATATTTATATATACAGGTGAACTTGGTTATGATGGACTCAATCGGACCAGAAAAATTGGTCCGTCATATGCAAAATCTGTCGTATACATATGACGAATATTTGATATGCATCAGACTGGGACCAATCATATCGTCCGTCATATGCAAAAATCTGTCGTACAGTGGTCCGTCATATCCAAGTTCACCTGTATACTTATATTTATATAAAGTCGGGAATAGCTTATCCGAATCAATCAGATGTGCACCATCTCTACCTTCCATTGATACCTAAAAGCAATGTGCCCAACTATTTTGTAACCCTGGGACCCTCGGGCTACTTGTAAAGATGCCAGAGGACTTCAGGGAAGATCTTTACCATTGGTCTGAGTTTAACCCTTATTCTGCTGGTGGCTAAGTTACAATACAAAATAATGCAAAAATCATGAAAAAAACACCGAAACCCTGGCATATGGGTAATCATGTGAAAGTACTCAATGAGAGTACCAACATGACAGGGTTTGGTTGGTTTTCAGAAATATTGGCGTCATTGTACTTTGGACGAAAGTAGCCTCAGCATTGGAAGGGTTAACCCTCCTTTGAATAAAGATTATTATTGTCATTATTCGTGCCTAGAGATCTCCTTGACAGGTGTTGTCTGGACTGTGTGTACTTTTAGAAAACTTTCTAATGTAATATTGATTCTTGGAATATTTTGAGAATTACTGTTTGAGTTCTGATCAGTATTTCTTATTCAGATATTTTCAGAAAAGATGCTCTATTTACAAGCAACTAATTGCCAGAGTCTTTCATGATAAAATCAGAGGCTGAATTTTATCCATATTTTTCATCAAAGTATATTTCCTTTTGCATAATAGCTAAGATATGCATTTTCAAAGGGAGTTTGCTGCCTGAAAATTTTGCATAGTATTTTTTGCAGTTTCAATTCAATCAGTCTGTTTCTTTATTTCATTCTTGTCAATTACATTACAAAAAAAATAGTCTATAAATGATATGCATTTAGAGTTTTATATAATTCTTCAATTTTAGGAAAGTCAAGCTACAAGCTTCTTATCAACTGCAGAAGTTCCTGGCTGAGTCTAAAGAGTTGGTGAGTACATTTATACTTGATTTAGATATTTTTGCATATTCTTTCTTGTGCTAACTTCTAAATTTAAATATAGATAGCTGATTCTTTTAATTATGTATAATATGTCATCTATCATATCCTTAATCCCCTTATTTTCCATTACTTTTTGAAGGAATTAGTGTTTTCCTGCTTGTTAACTATATGAGCATTGTATGAAATGTATGTATGTATCTTTATTATTGCTTCCCCTGGCTTATCCAATCAGCATTCAGGATTTTTACCATGTGACTGGTCATTAAATACTCATAAGGCCCTTAAGGGCATTAAATCTCCGAAGTGCGCCCTCTATCAAAAGTATAGATAAGGCACTGTCATGCCTTGACAGTGACACATGTCACTTTACCTAAAGACATTTTTTGCCAGTGAACGATAAAAGAATGTTTTTGCTTAGCCACTATATTCATGAGTTTAGACCAATATTACACTTTCGATAGTATCGATGTAGAGAAGCAATAATAAAACCCTTAATGACCATTTAGCAGGGCATTAGTATTCAATGTACATCTTAATGCATCCTGGCTGGACCTTGGGCCTTCAACCCTCGGCCTGGCCAGGATGCCATCAGCTGTACATTAAACACAAATAACGCCCTGCTGAACAGTCATTAAGGCTTTATTATTTACTGTGTAATACAAAAACAACATACAATTAGTACCGAAAAGGACTTAGAGTTTATACTATAATCTCTTTTTGTGTTTCAGACTGACTGGGCGGGCAACATGCTGACCAGTATGACGACGGGCGATCTCGCGAAGGAGGTGAACGAAGCCGAGCAGCTTCTGGAGATCCACCAGGAGCGCAAGGCGGAGCAAGATGGCCGCCAGGCGCACTTCAAGGCGCTCAAGGACCAGGGCCTGAAGCTGATCAACGACAAGCACTACGCCTCCAAGGACATCCAGTCCATGCTGACCCACCTGGACGAGGTCCAGTTCACGCTCAGCGAGACCTGGGAGGACCGCAAGCAGCTCCTCGCGCAGTGCTACGACCTACAGGTACGACTAGTCACAAAATACAACAACATGGTATCCATTAGTACCCTCCCCCTATTTATCTTTTATTATACCTCCTCGCGCAGTGCTACGACCTACAGGTACGACTAGTCACAAAAAAAACACAATATGGTATCCAGTCATATGCTGCTGGCTCAGAACCCTCCTTACGCCCATTTATCTTTTATTATACTGTAGATTCACAAAAGATTGGGTAGATTAATTTTGCGAATTTACAGAAAATTGATTTTTGCGGTTTTTTAACCTTGCGAATAGGCCACAACATGGAGTGCTAGCTATACACATAAAGTGGCAGCACTAATCATTGCAAATTTTAATTTGTGTCCGAGGCTTAACGCTAAAAATGCAAAACATTAAAATAACGCAATCTTTTCTGAATTTACAGTGCCTCACATGAAGATTCTAAGCCTTGATTGGCAACTCAGGTTCACCGTTCAATGCTGTTGCTTTCACGAGGCAATGTTGCATTCATAAGGCAATGTGGCACCTCCCTCAAGAGGAAGTTGTGACTCCTCCCACAACACGCACATGCTTCCAACAACAGTAAATCCCTTTGTTATATGACATTCTGAGGTCATGGCCTGAGCAGAATGCCAACGTCAACAATGGAGTTATCTTATTGTTGGGAACAACGATAAAGAAAATAACATGCACAAGTGTCTCAACTTAGAGAAAAAAGTGAAATAAGCACTCAGTTGAGGTGGTGGGTTGTTTTGTATGATAAAACAAATATGACATCCCATTGGGGGCTATCATGATAGAATCCACTCAGGAGGATGGTTTCTCTAGGGCTCCGCCCTCGAGGAATACCATCCTTCCTCTTGGATCCGTTCCATCATGTAACCCCCATTGGGATGTCATATTTGTATACAGGTGAACTTGGATATGACAGACCACTGTACGACGGATTTTTGCATATGACGGACGATATGCTTGGTCCCAGTCCGATGCATATCAAGTATTTGTCATATGTATACGACAGATTTTGCATATGACGGATCAATTTTCCTGGTCCCGTTGAGTCTGTCATATCCAAGTTCACCTGTACTATAAAGTTTAAATTGCTGTTGTTTGTGCAAGTCATAAATCACTTAACATTTGAAGGGAAAAAATCTACTTAATGTTGTCCTAGAATTGACTCTGTATCTGCTTTTTAAAAACTATTTTAGGTATTTAAAGAATACGCCGAGCAAGCCGACACATGGCTGTCAGTGAAAGAAGCATTCCTGAACAACGATGACATCGGGAACTCCGTCTCCACCGTTGACGCCATCTTGAAACGCCACGACGGCTACGAGAAGACTCTTCAAGCTCAGGAGGAGAAAATAGACGCCCTTGACCAGTTTGCGCGAGAGCTGGTGCAACAGCAGCACTATGCGTCGGACATGATCAAGAGTACGGCGGCAACGATTCTGGAGAGACGTCGCAAGGTGAAGGAGATTTCTGCTGCGCGACGAGAAAGGCTGCTCAACTCCAGGAAAAACCAACAATTCTTGAGGAATTGTTACGAGGTGAGTTCAGTTCGTCAAGTAATGCTATCTTATAGAAAATGTGTTCATAAAAAATTAAGAATCCCAAGCTCTTGGACCAAGGTATGTTAATTATCAAAAAAGCTCTAGGAACAAGTTATATTAACCCTTATGCTGGTGCTATTCCACCAAAAAAGCATAGAATATCATTTTTACACCAAAAATTCATAGAATATCATTATTCCACCAAAAAAGTATAAAATATCATTATTACACCAAAAAAGCATAATATGATTGTTACACCACAATCTTCATGTGCTTGTTCTATGACAAAAGTAACCTTAGCATTGGAAGGGTTAAAAAACAAAAAAAACATAGAATATTATTATTCCACCCCAAAAGCATGAAATATCAATATTCCACCCAAAAAGCATGAAATATCATTATTCCACCAAAAAAGGATAAAATATCATTATTCCACCACATTCTTTTTTCCGCAGGTTTCTGCTTGGATCCGTGAGAAGATGCAGGTGGCGCAGGACGAGGCGTACCGGGAGCCCACCAACCTGAAGGGCAAGATCCAGAAGCAGCAGGTGTTCGAGGCCGAGCTGGCCACCAACAAGAAGCGCGTGGACCTGGTGGTGCAGGAGGGGGAGGAGCTACTGTCAGAGAAGCATTTCTCCTCAGCCGATATCAAGGCTCGCCTGGAGGAGCTGAACATGTGCTGGGACGGCCTGGTCGAGGCAAGCAACGATAAGAAACACCGCCTCCATGAGGCATACCAGGTCAGTGTGTTGGCTTGCTGGTTTGTTTGTTTGTACGTCGGTCTGTTTGCATAATTGTTTGTATGTCTGTCTGTTTGCATAATTGTTTGTATGTCTGCCGGTGTGCATAATTGTTTGTTTCCATAGTTGTTAGTATGTCTGTCTGTTCGCATAATTATTTGTTTGCGTAATTGTTGGTATGTCTGTCTGTTTCGATAATTGTTTGTTCACATGCGCGGCCAGGATTTGAACCCAGGCAGTGATGATCAATACTTGAAGTGAAAATAATTGGTTAAAATCAACATTTTTTCTAACTCTAACTATATGTAGGAGTAAAAAAAGAATTGCAAAAGAACTGTTGTAAATTGCTTATATCAATACTGATATTTGCAAATAAGGCATGAAATTGGAAAACAGTTCTGTAATCATTCCCTGTTTATACTTCCTAAAACTGCCTGAATGTATCTTATTGTCATTTTTTCTGCTTCAGGGTAAGCTGTTTAATCGCCTTGCCGACGACCTTGACACTTGGATGGATGAGGTTGAGACCCAGCTGATGTCGGAGGACCACGGGAAGGACATAACGAGTACCTCCAACTTGCTCAAGAAGCACCAGGTCAGTGGCTGGCTTTATATGATAATACTTCTCACAGAAAATACTCATGACATGATATAGTAACACACTCATGGCTGCAGGTCTCCTTGATGACAATTGTCATCTAGAGTTTTGAAATCAACCGGAATTTATGATAATTCTTTGAAGTATTAGGAGGGGAAATGTGGGTTAGGGTTTAGTTGTTTATCAAAGATCTTTGCGTTCTTGTGCGTTAGACGAAAGTAGCCTCAGCATTGGAAGGGTTAAACACCAAAAAAAGCATAGAATATCATTATTCCACCATAAAAGCATAAAATATCATTATATCATTATTGGTTTTTATTGTGCTTTGGACGGACGTAGCCTCGGCATTGGAAGGGTTAATTGATTGGTGTTTGTTGCTGGTTTCAGGTATTGGAGCAGGACATAGCCACCCACCAGGATAAGGTGAATGAGCTACAGGACACTGCTGAGGCCTTCAAGAAAGCCAACCACTTCATGAGCACAGAGCTGGCCGACAGATCCAAGACCATATCAGACAGGTACGTAGCCCTGCACATCTGGCACAAAAGACTATACACTGGATGTGCCTTTGAACGCCTATGCTGGTGGTGGCTAATTTGGCCAATACGAAATAAAACAAAAACACTGAAAAATTATTGATACCCTGGCACATATGGTACTCATGAGAGTTCTCAGTAAGAGCTATCAAATGAATACCAACTTGACAGGGTTTAGATGGTTTTCAAACATCTTTGCCTCCTTGTCCTTTGGACGAAAGTAGCTTCAGCATTGGAAGGGTCAAAGCAGTGACTAAACATACTACAATAGCCATTCTTTTGAGGCAGAATTTAATTTGTGGGCATCTTGGCATCTGAAGTCTCTCTTCACATCTCTTTAAAATCCATGAAGAAATCAGAAACATTATATCTTTATGAGGGCTCACAAGTTCAGTTTTTCCACTCCCACTTGGCATAGCTCTCTCTCTCTATTCACAATAGAAGTCATATGAGACTGTTAGTAATGAGTGAGTTTTGATATGTATAGATATTCACCTTCTGAACCACAATTTTTCTTTCAGATTTACCTCCCTACAGGAGCCATGCCAAATTCGACGAGACAATTTGGAAGATGCGCTTTTGCTCTACCAGTATTATCGTGATGTGGAGGATGAGGTGTCATGGATACAAGAGAAGCGACCTTTCGCAGCCTCCACTGACCTTGGCAACAGCCTCTCAGCAGTCCAGAATCTACACAAGAAACACCAGGTGAGCAGAAGAGAGGGATATATATATATATATATATATATATATATATATATATATATATATATATATATATATATATATATATATATATATATATATATATTTATATACATATATACATACATACATACAGGCCTCAACGCTTTTCAATGTAACAAGAAAAAAACATTGCATAAGATTCACTGACATTTTTTAAAATTTATTTTATCTTCATTTATTTCAAATGTTAACTGGTCATGTAGAACCAGTTGATGTATTTTTTTATTGGCCCAAAGCAGTGTTGGGAAATTTTTACTGGCCTGGGGCCAGCAGTTCACTGTTAGCGTCAAGCCCTAACATATATATATATATATATATATAATAAATACACAAAAGAATGATGTATATTAAGTCATACCAATAACCACCACAAACATTGTCCATATCTTGAATATCTTCTACATACCTTATTTCACTTTACTGTAAATTAATGCCTGTATGCAATATCTACCATGGAACAAATGAAAATAAAATAATTGATAATGAATAAATAATAATGAATAAATAATAATGAATAAATAAATATTTAAAAAAAATAATAATCGAATAATGAAAAAAATGTATTATAAAAAAATAATCGAATAATGAAAAAAAAAATTCACCCACTCTCCTGTGCTTTTTCTGTAATCATTAACCTGTACTTTCAGGCGTTGGAGTCTGAGATTGTTGCCCATGAGCCACTGATTGAAGCGGTGGCGAACACGGCGCATCACATGATCGACGCGGAGCACTACGCTGGCCAGGAGATCCACCAGAACCTGGAGAGCCTGCTTAAACAGCTGCAGGAGCTCAAGGACCTCTCCGCCGAGAGGAAGAGAAAACTGCTGGATGCAGTAGAGTCACAAACTGTAAGTCGCTGTACATATATATATATAGAAAATGAGACATTCCTCTATCAGGGGGAGTTCAGGCTGGTCTTCGTTGACAATTGATCTTTCTGTACAAGTCTTTATTTAATTCAGTTGTATTTACAATTTTATTATGAAAATGCACTGCAAGTCTGATATGTATATATATATATAATATATATATATATATATATATATATATATATATATATATATATATATATATATATATATATATACATACATATATATATATATGTGTGTGTGTGTGTGTATATATTTATATATATATATATATATATATATATATATATATATATATATATATATATATATATATATGTATATATTTATATATATATATATATATATATATATATATATATATATATATATATATATATATATATATATATATATATATATATATTATGAAATGTTGTGGTATTGTGTGCAAGACTTGGTATTAAAAAAATTCCCAAGATAGATGACTATCCTAGTTTCTCATTATCTATTACAGTTCTATGCAGAGGTGGCTGAAGCGGAGTCCTGGATTAATGAGAGGAAACCATTACTAACCAGCTCCGACCTTGGCAAGGATGAGGACTCTGTGCAAGGACTTCTCAAGAAACTAGATGCCTTAGAACTAGATATCGATAACTTTAATAATAACATAGGAGAACTCGCGGCTCTGAGTTCCGGCTTGAACGAGAAAAATCACTTTGACAGTGTGAACATAAAGGCGAAGCAGGGAGCCATTGAGACGAAGTATCGCGAGCTCCAGGATCTGGCCAATCAGAGGCGTGCTAGGCTTAACGATAACAAGAACCTGTTCACGTACATGCGTGAGGCTGATGAGGTCCAGGTGTGGATAAGCGAGAAGGAGACTGTCGCAGCCTCCGAGGATTATGGGAAGGATTTAGAGCATGTCGAGGTAAATCCCGTTCAACAGATTTTTGCCTTATTTTTGTAAGAGTGACATATTTTAACATGAAAATGTTTCTAATATGGGTCTTTGATTACATCCAAGGCATACAGAAGGCCTCTATATATAGCTATAAGCCATCTCTATTGAGATCTTAAGAATTTGCTATTTTGTTTTCTGCCATATAGAGGCTTAGTTGTGACTAGTTAGTGGAAAGTGGTGGGGGAAATGAGAGTACCCAGAAAAATGCCTAACCCAAAGTCACCGGCAGCTTTTTCACATTTCCACGCTGGGATTCTAACTTAGCAGTGGTGAGAGACAGCTAGCAGTCTGTGGCAATGCCTTAGACCACACCGCCATCAGAGCAGGCTCCCCGTCTCCTAGGATTTTTATTCAAAAATATTTACAAATCTTTGATATTGGGGGAAAAATATGTAAATGTATTATGCAGGCCCATCGATCATAAGAAGATTATAACCGTTTTCAATTATCATTGTAGGTACTACAGCAAAAGTTTGAAGACTTTGTGCGGGACTTGCAGACCAATGAGGAGAGAGTGAGCAACATCAACAACCTTGCCCACACGCTGGTCAAGGGCCGGCACGCAGAGGCCAAGACCATAGAAAAGAGACGCAAAGAAATCAACGGCAACTGGTCGGAGCTGAAGGATCTGGCTCAGACCAGGCAGGAGGTCAGTACGCCACATAGCTGAGGTAGCAATTAGCTGACTTCATTGTCTTTACCCATTCACAAGTCTTACACAAGGCAGTGTTGTTTGTGACAAGATTTATATTCATCATAAATATTTAAATACCCCATGAAATTATCAGACACATATCACACATATCAGAAACTATATCAGTAACACATGTAGAAATTGATGAAAATCTTTTAGCAGTCATATATGTTATGGTCTGACCGGTCTAATCTTGTAAACACTTCTAATGAAAGAAATTCAGCAAATATTTTTGACCCTTTTCTGGTATTTCCTGTATGCGATAATAATGTTAGTATTTTTACCCTTGATGGAAGCTCGAAATTCATCAAAAGGCCCTTGACTGGTATTTCCTGTATGTGTTAATATTATTGTTATTATTATTATTATTATTATTATTATCATTATTATTAGTATTATTATTAGTATTATTATCATTACCCTTGATGGAAGCTCTATATCTGTTGACTTGTTTTTGCAGGCTCTGGCAGGTGCGAAGCAGGTGCACGCCTACGATCGCGATGCTGACGACACCATGGAGTGGATCCAAGAGAAGGACGGATTCCTGACCACGGCAGACTACGGCCACGACCTGGAGAGCGTCCAGGCAATGGTCTCCAGGCACGGCGGCTTTGAGGTCAGTAAGACAGAGAGAATGTATTTATCTGTCATATTCTAAAATACTGGTTTCGAAGACTTTCAGCCAAAAAATGAGATGAAAATTTTGGTCAAAATGGTCTAGGCCGAATGAATTTGCATGGTTAAAGCAGACAGCCATGTCATTTGGGACCAAATTAACACGGAAGGCCCAAAGGGGCCCGCTCTTTGTTCTCTTGACCCTACCACAATGTTTTGATATCCATTCTTAGGGGCCAGCCAAGGACACCACCTAGTGGTGATAATCTTGGTGTATTAAGCTGTCACCTTAATCTAAATCTTACTCTATTTTGAAAGGGTAATGGTTTGAAATTACCCTACCCACTCAAAAAAGCAGCATCCTGGTTGTCATTGTTTGGTGACTGCCATCAGTGAACAAATTGTAGGGATTTTGTTCAGGCCTTACTCCTCGAGTAATGGGTCTCTTGTGTTTTGTTTGCAGCAAGATCTGGCGGCCATCAACGAACAGGTGGATGCGATCACCAAGGAAGCGGAGGGGCTGATGGGACTATTTCCCGATGCGCAGGAACACATCGCAGCTAAGCACGAGGAGCTTGTGCAGGCCTGGAATTCGCTGCTCGAGAAATCCTCCTCGCGGCGGAACAAACTCGAGCAGGCCGAGCAGCTCCAGATGTACTTCAATGACTACCGAGAACTCACGTATGTGACTCTTTCATTATTCATAGTTTAACCTTTATGCTGCTAATGGCTTATTTGGCCATTACAGAATGATGCAATAAAAATAGAAAAAATTGGCCAAAACCCAGGCAAATGGGTACTCATCTGAGAGTACTAAGCAAAAGCTATCCAATGAATACCAACATGACAGGGTTTAGATGGTTTTCAAAAATTTGTATCCTTGTGCTTTGGAAAGTTTTGAAAATAACCCAAAGATTTGCATGATTTTAATACCTACCACGAGCTGACACATGTCCCCCTGATAATTTCATTTATTACCTCATACTTTCGAAAATAGATTTTAACAAATTCATCATTGGATACTTTTGAAAATAATTTCGGGAAAAAAACATAGGTTTGTATGATTTCAATCACATGATCACTTATGTCCCTGTTCTAGTTTCATCATTGGATAGTTATGGAAATTACTTAGGAATAAACAAGTTTCTGGATGTTTGTGTTTTCAGTGCGTGGTGCAGCGAGATGATGGCGATCATCAGGTCAGACGAGCTCGCGAAGGACGTCCCGGGCGCCGAGGCCCTCGTCAGCCGCAACAAGGAGCACAAGTCAGAGATCGACGCCCACCAGGAGGCCTTCACCAAATTCACCCTCACGGGACAGGCACTCATCGCTAACGGACACTTCTTGTCAGAGGAGGTAAGCTGGTGGTTTTCCAGGGTACTCGCTCACTTTCAGGGACCAGGGTTCAACATTAACACAAATTCTCACTGGCCAAGTAGGGCTAGTTACATGAACTTTAACTAGTACGGAGATAGCATGGAGATAGTTTTGCTAGCCCTGAAGATTGATGACATAAAATTTGCACAATGTGCCATCAATTTTTCTGCATATTAATTGACAAATATTCCTTATTATATATCTTTACTCAAATCCATCCTGAAATTCAATTTGCCTACTTTTTTGTAACTGTTTTGTGGTATATATTTTGTGTTATTCCATTTTGAAATTACAATATCGTACATTTCTCATCGCGTGTATTTTTTTCAGATCTCGGAGAAGGTGAACCACCTTAACACACAGTGGGAGCAACTGCTAATCCTGTGGGACCAGCGAAGACTCATCTACGACCAGAACCTAGATGCACAGGTACAGTCTACGAAACAACGAAAATACATCCTCTTATAATCAAATTCTTTTAACCTCTTTTAATTCCTCTGAACTCCTAAAAAATCTTTTTAGACAGGCAAATTCTTATGGAGAGTTTTCAAGAAGCTTAACCCTTGTCATGCTAGACCCCCATATGGGATATTGTGGGTCTACCCACCAAATCAGAAGGATTTCATAGATTTCTATTACTGTTTCAATAATGTGCTTCACAAACTGAAATAGAAACAGTAAAAGGTAAAACCTTGATATCTAGTATAATTCGATACCCCTTAACCGACCTATGTAGTTTTTATTTTGCTAAGTTCATGGTTACTCAAGGACTGGATATATCCGGTGTTGGTCACACAGGCAAGATATGTAGCACCAGATATATCCGGTGTTAGCAAGAGCAGGGTAAAACTAGCTATCACATTCATTTGTTTTTCAAAATTTCTAATGAAACTTACCTGTGGATGGTAAAAAAAAATGTTTGTTTTTTTCAAAAATTGTTTTATTTTCTCCTCTATTCGACAGCAATTCAAGCGCGAGATGGACCAGCTGGAAACTTGGATCCACCACAGAGATCACATCGTCTCCGACAGCAACTACGGAGAATCCATAGAGATCGTGGAGGAACTCCTGCGAAGACATGCAGATTTCGAGAAAACTGTTTCCTCCCAAGAAGACCGCTTTAACGCCATCAAGAGAATGACACTGGTAGGTTTGGCAGTTCATTTTTGATAGATTTATCAGATTGGATCAATAGGATGTCCTGTAAAATCCGTACTTATATCACAAATTATTTTCACCTCTCTGCAAAAGTCTGATTTCTCTTTTAGAAGGAAATCTTTAAAACCAAAGCAATATCAGAATAACATTAATTTTTTTTTTTTTTTTTTTAAATGGCAGACAGAATTTTTGACCATTTTGTTAAGGCGGGTCCAGCACTAAGAACATTTCTGACATAAGCTAGCATTTTCTTCATTTACAGCTTGTAGGGATTGTAACAATG
>OZ012686.1:26434295-26482637 GCA_963942565.1 Maea johnstoni
TTGCAAGTGACATGGTGTCATTGAACTGCTTTCTTTGACTACCCCGTTTCTACTACCAGTATACCACCAACAACTGAGTAGTCACAAATTATCATTATTATGACAGAAAAAATGATAAAAAGATTCAAATCAAATCCAATTCTTCTTTTTTGGGATCTGCAGTCGACTCAAGCTCACAATGAAGCTTGGCTTTGAAAAATGTGAAGCACGGTGATAATATATGAATACCTTAATGATTTGTTGCTGTCAGTTTGGTTATGATGGTCTTGGCATGTGAGTACTCACAACACATTATGATATGCCAGTACGCCTGCAACCACTTTCATTCATCCACCATTTCCTTCAACTTAATATCCATTTAGCCCTAGCAGGGCTCAACGCTAACAGTGGTCCTATGGCCCCAGGCCAGTAAAAATTTCCCAATATGGTTTGGGACCAGTAAAAAAGACCTCAACTGGTCCTACAGGGCCAGTAAACATTTGGGGACACTCTTGCTAACAAGTTTCCCCTTAAGAATGTGCCAAATGATTTTGAAATAAATGAAGATGAAATGAATAAAAATAAATGTTATCTGTGGATATCATGCAATGTTTTTTTCTTTTTATATTAAAGAATTTTTTTTAGGACCAGTAAAGATTTTGCGGGACTAGTGGGTCCTAGGTGTTACTGGTCCTACGGGGCCAGTAACAGTCGAGTTAGCGTTGAGGCCTGCCTAGTTCACGCATAGTTTCCTCACTAGGAATAAGCCCACTTAAAATATAACTCTATTGCTTTGGAACTTAGAAATTTTAATTCTTTTTAAAATTATTTATAGAGTTCAGTATACGTATATCCATGCATTTTTGGATGATTTGATTGAAAATTTTAAATGTTAAAAACACAAACACCAATTCTTTTTTGTTTGCACTGACTCCCAATTGTAGTATTTCATAATTTTTGCAGATTTTTTTATTTGGTTATTATAGATGATTGCCTAACTTTGTCTGCTATATTCACAATGTCTCTAATTGTATTACGTTTCCACTTGTTTTTATAATGAAATCTGTTTATACTCTTTGTTTTTCTTCTTATGTGGTTGTTATAAGCAGCAATTGCTAGTCATGGTATTTAATACCTCACCAAAGCAATACAGTGAATTTATGTGTAATAAACAGTTACATACCTCTTAATGCCTTCCATTCACATACATGAAATGAGCGTGTGTGTGTTTATTTCTTCCTGTTATTAATTTCTTGTCACTTTCTATGTCACCTTCCTTATTCACACTTATTCCATGTATATATGTGTTTATATATTCATTCATCTTTCACAGAGCCTTCCTATATCTTTGTCCATCCTCACTCATTCCATATTTGTATGTGTAGATTCAATCATTTCTTACTCATTTTCACCATGTAGAATTATTTATTGTTTCATATATTAGGTCATATATTTAACATACCGGTATATTATTTACAGACCCAGCTTCTCCGCCCCAGGCGCTAGATGTGAGACAGGGCGACATGTCGTACCATGCTGAGGTCGGTGCCGGCTCACCGAGCGCAGAAAACGCCCCTCCCCTCCCACTCTCATCATCCCCAGAAAAATCCATGCTCCCCGGCAAACTGGCCGAGCCCTCGACGGCCGAGAAACGTGATCCATGGCAGGAGAAGCCTCCGATTGGTCCAAAGCCGACGGACCGCAAGATGGAGCTGCTGAAGGGGGAGGAGAAAGAGAGGAACAAACCGAAGCGCACGCTGAGTTTCACGACGCGGAAACGCACGCAGAGCTTCAAGGATAAGTACAAGGTGCCGTCGGAGCTGCCCGCGGTGGAGATGGAGGGACTGCTGGACAGGAAGCAGGAGCTCCAGGCTGGCGGCAAGAAGGCCACCATCAGGTCGTGGAAGACCTACTACACGGTGCTCTGTGGACACCTACTCTGCTTCTTCAAGGACAAACACGGTGAGCACAGCACTGCATGCATGCAAACACAGCAACCACATGGTGGCACGCACACACATACATACACACGCACATACTCATACACATGCACACATGGACATGCACTCATACACACACGCACATCCACATACACATTCACACATGAACACGCACTCATACACACACACACGCACACACACACATATTCAAGCACATACACGCATGGACACACATAGATATACACACATGAACACACACATCTATATGTATATAGACACACACACACACACAAACACACACACACATATAGACATACACACATAGACACACATAATAACTGTTGTGTTTAAAAATCTGTCTTTAAGTAAATTTTAAATACATAGTATTAGTATCAATTAATTGTTAACTTCTCAGAATATTATTGATGTTATATGTTTTCTTTAACTTTTTAATTAATCACTTGAAATTTTCAGCCATAACTTCAGCTGAAAATTATGAATGAGTCCTATTACTAATGCTATTTATTTTTCTGAACCTGTGTACAGAAGCGCCTGGTGAGTGAAGATTGCGTCTGCACCAATAGTTGTAGACAATGTCTTTCAGAATTCCCATCTGAATAGAACAGCTCACTATGACAATGACATTAATTCGCATCTATTCAGTCCAATCACATACCCCAACCAGAATGCCTCCCTGTTTATGTATTATTATATTTAATTCATTTATTTATGTGTGTATATATATATATATATATATATATATATATATATATATATATATATATATATATATATATATATATATATATATATATATATATATATATATATATATGTATATATATATATATATATATATGTATTTATATATTCACATATATATTCCCCTAGTTTTTGCAGTTAGAATCACTTAAACTGTCTTAACAATGATGACAGTAGCTAGGTCTTGAAGCAACCCTTTTATGAATACTTAATAGTGGTATTGACAAATCCTTCCTTTGAGAATAGTAAAATTCTGATAGTTTGCATAACCATCAGCAGATTTTACAAAGGTCTTATCGAAGTTGTCAGGCTTCTTTTGGCTGCAGTGGGCGTCAATGGGGTAATGTAAAGTTAAGTGCATGTTCCTGAATGGTGATTTATCCCTTAAGCATGTTCTCCTTCAAATCTTGCTACCTTGTCCGGTTCGGACCTATGGGGTGTTGGTCTCTTGGATACTCTTGGATAAACTTCCAAAATACTTAATCGGTCACAGAAGAATCCTTTAAAAACTCTCTGAAATCCTATAGCTGCCACTAAAGCATCCTAAAAAGCTTTATAAAAGCCTTCATCTGCTACTAAAGAATCCTATAGTAATTTTTCGTGATATTTGCATCATTTTGTATTGGTCAAATTAGCCACCAGCAGCATAAGGGTTAATTTCCTCTTATATAACTCGACGCTAATAGTGAACCGCTGGCCCAAGGCCAGTGAAAGTTCCCAAACACAGCTTTGGGCGAGGGAAAAAAGATCTCAACTGGTCCTACAGGGTCAGTAAACATTTGGGGACATTCTTATTAACATGTTTCCCCTCATGAATTTCCCCAAATGTTTTTTTAAATAAATGAAGATTAAATAAATAAAAATAAATGTTGTCAGGGATTTTTATGCAATGTTTATTCTTGATTCTTGTCATGTTAAGGAAAAATATTTTGAGTTAGTGTTGAGCCCTGTTTAGAGTATGCTGTTTCAGATTTTGAGTTAACCCTCATGCCACTTGAGGCTCATTTGGCCATACACAATGATGCAAAAAACCTTTTAAAAAAAGACTGAAACCCTGGTATATGGGTACTCATCTGAGAGTACTCAGAAGATGCTATCCAATGAATACCAACATGATAGGGTTAAGATAGTTTTCAAAAATCTTTGCTTCCTTGTGCTTTGTTGAAAGAAGCCTCATCATTGGAAGGGTGAAAGAATGTGTTGTTTTTGCTGTTGTAGGTTTCGAGGAGCAGAATGCGGCTGCCTCGCCCCTGATTCTCCAGCACGCCACGTGTGAGATCGCCACGGACTACACCAAGAAGAAGAACGTGCTGCGGCTGAAGCTGGCCGACGGCGCCGAGTTTCTGCTCATGGCCAGCAGTCAGAACAAGATGGTCGAGTGGCTCAGCAAGATAGGCTTCTATGCTTGTAAGTACTACAATTACACTGAAATACCTTTAAAAAGAACAAAATTATAAAAAATTGAAATCTAAAAAATAAGTAAAGTTAGTAAATTTGAAAAAAAAAAATTTCAATATTTAAAATTAAATTCAAATTGAAGATGTGTTTAGCATGAACAAGATTTTGAAGATTTGTCTAAATGAAATAGATCACCCAGGTGATTCAAAACTAGGTCATGATTATTTAAAACTAGGTCATTATGATGATTTAAAACTAGGTCATCATTGTGATTAACAAACTTAACCATTTCTATCTCATCATATCGAAATTTAAATAATTAATCACATTTAGTGATTCCTTAACACCTCTGAATTATGTGATTGAAAAAGGATTACTTCAATTGATGGTATTAAATATTTCAAACATGATAAGACATAGCTTAATCACAAGTAATCCACTTTAATTCATGAGGTCTTAGATTCATGATTTTTTACAAGAATTCTATTTTAAGAATTGGCAAATTTTGGATTGAATTAAATTAAGTACTATTGCATGTATTGATATATCAATGACTATTCTATGTGTTATCTACTTCAAAATGCATCAACATATGTAAGCCCCAATTCACCTGTTAGAGGTGAAATCTTTTATAGCCATCTCATGAAGTCCCCTTTCATTAGTTGCCAATCTTGAGAACATAACCCTTTTTGGACACAGAGTCCATTCAGAGAAGTAGAATAAAATAAAAACCTAGGTCCATCTCATACCTTGGATAAACCCCAGTAACCCCCTAATTCCCAAACCACCTAAGATATCCCCATACCCCACCACCCTACCTGCCACCCATCGCAGCACCCTATTATACCTGGGTACATCCACCCCAGCACCCCACTGTACTTGTGTCGTCCTACCACATACCTTTCTCCAGCACCCAAACCCTTGGATACCTCATGTACCCCGTTTCCTTTACTACTACTCAAGAAGCCTGTCTGTTTCTGCACACAAAGATGACTAATTAAACATTATTGGAATATTGGTTACAATAATGACTTATAGGTGGCACTGTCTTAATGTTACATCTGTGTTTGTCTCATTCCATCCCTCTCTCACTGTTTACAATCATAATTTATAAGCACGACTTAAATAATACTGCAATAATTGTTTTATTCTTTATCTCTATATATTAAGTTATTTATAGAAATTAACTGAACTTGTAAAAGGGGTGAAACTTATGGGAAATGAATGAATGTCAATTTACATTTGAGATTCGTCCAAAATTGGGTTAATGAGATTAATGTTTGTGTTTAATTATTTTTTAGAAAAAAACACAATGGCATTGCTTTCTGTCTAAGTACAGATGATTTTGTACAGAGACAATCATGCTCAAAGTTCTCTTGAAAAAAAATTTCTGGATCAGGGATATTTCTATACAGGAACATAGGAACAAATCATGAATTCACAAAACATTTCGAGAAGAGTTCTTAGTTGGATGCTGATAAACATTTTTCTTTGAAGGTGCATTTGAGAGAGAGGTTTTTCCAAACATATACAGCCTTTATATGAAAGCACAGGCTGGAATTGGTAAAATGCCATCAAGAGCGCACTATTGCCAACATGCAGTGGTACCACCAGACCAAATATGGGCATCAATTTAAAAAAACCCAACTCTAGAAGCCACTAGAAACCGCTTGAGCTTTTAAGTGCTCGTGTCACCAAAAATGATTGAAACTGCAGGAATTTTTGTGTGCAGAAGCTAGTAGTGTCTATCTAGTACTTGAGAGAATGGCATATGCGCATGTGCATGATCATTACTTAACTCCCGTACGTGCATGAGGTCGGGACTAATGTGGTTGTATAGTTATCATATGTGGTTATTATTATTTCATTTTCAGATATTAACGAGGGAACTCCGAGTAATTATACTAATAATGTATAAATGTGGTAACACAGTAATGCATCTGGACTGGGGCTGGTTTCTTTGTATTTGACCTCTGCCCTTTGACCTTTGCCCTTTGACCTGCTGACCTAGCAGGGTCACTGTTCTTGTTCGTATTTCTGCTGTCCAGCTCTCCACACAAGTTTGTTCACCCTGTTGTACTGTTGCACTCCACCCGCTCACAGTTGCCCAACTTCCCACCATCACATTCTCAGGAAAATACTAGAAAAGTTCCGCAGAAGCAAAAGCTGCTGCTTGCATAAATATTTCGATAATTGGACCAGGATTATAGACAAGATCTGTTGATTTATGGAATGGCTATACCGTATATGAAATTCATTCTAGGCATATTAGGTCCTAGTCAAATTGAGGATAAATAAGATATGCTACATTTTGGTGCAACATGAGAAGTTATAAAATCAATGTTCATGTTCTGTTTAGGATTGAATATTTTGAACAGCCTTCCATGATAAAGAACTACCAAAAAGCTTCATACTCAGTTTGGGATTCAGGGTGTTGAACCTGCTGTTACTATAGATTTACCACACAGGCACACACTGTGTTTGGGGATTGACCTTTTTTAATCGTTTCCCACCCCCACCCCCCACCCCCACATCTCTACCATGAATCTACCACACAGCTAGATACTATATTTGGGATCAATAGTTTCATATGATATTGGTGAATTAACCTATCACTCATCTATTGAATATCTGAGTTAAGGGATAGGAGCCCCCTTTACACTGTAGGTCTACTTTAATTTATATACACAGTGTACTGGGGGGGGGGGGGGGCGGGGGGGGGGGAGTGAATGTTTTGACCCCATTCCACCACAAATCTACCACACAGATACTACCTGTGTTTTGTGAATTAACTTTTCTAAAACTTCTGGCTACCACATGGTGACAAACCGCGACTAAGTGTGTTGAACTCTTTGTGCCACCTCTTTACATTAGTACAGTGGTCATGTTTACCAGGGGCTGGTCCTAGATTTCTGTGTAGGGGATGCGTTATAGAGACTTGTAAATACTAATAAGTATAGTACATCCATAACCCACTTGGGAACTCTAAATTATTCTTTTATCTCTAGCTATATGTTTTGAACTTAAAATCTCGAAATATAAATGTTTGAACTGTAGTTCTTCTCTTTTTGTAGCTTGGATGTATAGCCTTTAGTAGGAGTAGCTCTTGTCTTTTGTGTGATCTCCTTTCTTTCTCCATAGTTAACAGGTTGGAAGATTTTTGATCAATCTAAAATTAAATTAAAGTAAAGAATAGCATCAGGGGTTTACCACATCAAGAAAAGATAGTGGTAGTGGTACTAGCATAAAAAACACTTTATTTGTTAGGAATAAAGACCTTAAACATTTTTTTTTTGGGGGGGGGGGGGTTGGAAATTTAAGTGTTCGAGTGGAATTTACACTCTTAGGTGTAATTGTTAAAGGTAGGGTTAATGGAAACCCCTCTCACCCCTATACCTCAAGGTTTCACCCCTTTTTTTATTTGAGAAAGAGGGGGTTGGTAGTGGGGGAAGGCATCGCCCCCCCCTCTTGCCACCCTACAGCTACAGCCAGATCTCCCATGATATTACATTAGCTCTCACAGAATTGCCCACAAGTATGCCCACAAGTAGAACAAACCAACTTGACTGGGGATGAAGAGCAGGTTGCTGTTCACGCCTATAATGTGTTTTGTTGTTGTTGCCTCTTTCACACAGCCTCTGCAGACTCGGGCCAAGCTAGCGAAGCTCCGGGGAAAGGTACATGTTAAAACTGCTTTGGGCAAATTCTCTCACCTGAACATGAACAGAAATAATCCCAATATATTTGGCCTATTGATTAAAACATTCCATATGGAATAATCACTGCTACGACGGCTGGAATTTCTGACTAAAAACAGGATAAGGAGATAGCTTTGGATTATTAACCCGACAGCTTGCAGCATAACACATGAGGGGTGTCCAAGTGTAGAAGTCCCTAAGCACTGAGCCACAGTTGTGCAGGGCTACCAAATGTGCATTGTCGTGTATCATGTTTATTCGAAATATACATCTGTAGCTCCCAAATTCAGCGGACTCTTGTGAACTATAGTACAAATATGCAACAGTTGGACACCTCCGAAATGCGAAGTAGTAACAACACCATAACTAAAAGAACTGACTTTTTCATAATGCAAAGGTTGCTATAGCTCTTAGTAATTCAGTAATTAAAGAAAAAAGAAGAGGAAATCCATGTTGATAAAGAAAATAGGATTTTTGAAGAGATAGAATGAGAGAAGTAGTAGTAATATAGGTGCACCGCATGTAGGACCAGCACTTGCCATGCCCATCACAAACGCCCTAGGGTTCTGCTTCAGTCTCATGGGGGGCGGGGAGGAAAAGACTAACCCAACTGACATTACCCATAATGCACCACAATGCTACGCAGGAACTCACTGGAGACAAGAAAACGTCAGCTTTTGATTGGTCAAAGCAAGGCAAGATGATGGATGTGACACTTCTCCCTGAATATATCGGGATAGGAATTTATTAACTTTTTATTTAGAATTAATTTTGGAAATGCTTAAAATAATGTTTGTGCTGTATTGATATTGTGTTGTAGATAAAATCTAAAATAAACACATGAACAAAATTATTCTTATTAGGTATTCAAAGTCATTTTCATTTATTTATTATTTTTTTACAAAATTTTGAATGATTTTACCACTTATTTTTGAAACAATTGTGAAATCCTTCATTTCAAAATCTGAACCACTAAACTCATCTTGGTTACAGTTTTTTTTGAGGTTATGACGTTTTCAAATTATTGAAAACCTCAATTTTAAAAACTATACCACAAGATTATTTAATGATTTCCCCGCAGTAATTTCTATATATATCATGTAAACTTAACTGAATTTTACACATTGCTGGGATTAAGTGGTGACACCTATCATCTTGCCTTGGCTAATGCGATGTCTGTTTACCATTAATTGTGCTTTAATCCCTCTCACCTCTGGAGTATGCGGGGAAAACATGATCAACTTATCCTTGTTGTTCTTTCCAGCTGTCAAATTTGTTCTCTAGCTTTAACCATATTTGGATATTGTGAGTTGGTGCTGCCCTCTATCTTTCCATTAACTCATTATCGTTTGCTCTGCCTGAAACTCATTGCTTGTCCATCATGAATATGTTATCACCAAACTACTGTCCATCACATCTGTCAAGATCGTTGTCATGGTAACGCTAGAGGTGAATTGTGCTTTGTTTTATTACACCCTGCATTTTTAGATAGAGTTATTAAAATTAATGTTCACAACCTCAGTATCTTTTTATAACATTTTGTATCTATCTCTTTCATCGTTTTATTTACTTGAGACTTTTCTATATAAATAAATGAGATATCACTTTGTAATATATTTTAAGCAAGATTTAGGTTTTTGATATTGTATGTATTTTAATTTTACAATTCTAATAGAAGTTGAGTGTAGATGTTTTTGGCACTGTTTGTTGTTTGTGATTCCACTGTGCCCTGCTCGTTAGATAGATAGTAGTGTCTTGGATGCTGGATGTTGACCACTAATAGGAGTTTTCTGTTTGTTTGCTTGTGTTGTAGCACTTCCCCCTTCCAAGCAGCTCACTGCCTATGACCCTGAGAAGGTGTCGTTACAATCCTCTAGTTCTTCGGGCCGGCCCGGTAGCAAGCCTAGTAGCCCCGTAGAGGTCCAGCATGAGGCGGGGGCGGCCCGTCCGGGCTTCGTTAGACGGGACAGCGAGGACCGCAACTCCGTAGCGTCCAGCA
Organism: Maea johnstoni; assembly: GCA_963942565.1. NCBI lineage: Eukaryota > Metazoa > Annelida > Polychaeta > Spionida > Magelonidae > Maea > Maea johnstoni. The sequence goes on from OZ012686.1 coordinate 26,444,072, forward strand.
CAGCTTCCAGCATGATGTCCGATAGACGACTAGGTAGTCCAGAGCCTCCTGTTGTACTGCATGAAACCGCTAGCCCTCAGAGCAGCACCGCCAGCACCACGAACACGAGCCCTCGCGACCCTCCCCTCGTCAGCCCCACCTCCAGTCACGACTCGGCCGTCGATCTCCACCCAAACTATGAGCACGACGGTAAGCAGCATTCGTTGACTCCCATTACTGAGTCGCTGCTGCCGCCGCAGAGTCGTGATGTAGGTATGGCTGGGGGGGACGCCTCGGTGCATTTGCCGCCACAATCGTCACCACCACCATCGACACTTTCCCATTCCGATAACGAACCATCGTCACCCGTCCCGATGCTGGTGAGCGCAGCGCCACCTAGCAGCCTTCAGTATAACCCCGAAACCAACCCATTCCGCCATTCCGGCGACTCGCCCACCTCTCCATCAAACCCTTTCCGTGCACACGAAGAAGCTTTGAATTACGGCCAGAGTAACGGAGGCACCGATAATAAAAACGTCACCTCACCCTCCCTCGAGAATGTCTCGGTTCACAACCGCTTACGCCAATTGCTAGGTGAAGAATCAAAAGCCAATGGTGCCCAATCAGCCGCGGGTGATGTGCCGATGTACGCGGAAGGCCGAAGCGTCGATCCTGCTCTCTCAGCCAATCACCAGAGACAACAGAGCGATGACGTCCAGAGCATGCAGTCCGACGAATCAGGTAAGTTGGCGTGATCTCCTTGATTTATCATTCGCCCACTAGGTGGCCATCAGGTGCACATATGTAAGGTATAATTGAAGGTATAATTTTTCCTAATACATTGATATTCTCATGATAAGAAATACTACTTTTTTAACCCCATTCATGTCTGTAGTGCCCAAAAATGCTTCAATAGTTTGGCGATGTCCTTTTAATGATAGCTTTACTCCAAAAATATTTGAGGGATCAATGTTTGAAATAAAACTTGACTTTGTAATTTCTTGCAAATATTTTACCATTTCAAGCTTATTTCTCAAGTTATCCAAAGGAATCTTACACTTAAAAAACATTTCAAAGGAGAATCCTCAGAGCTCTCTTAGGCCTAAAAAAAGTTGTTTGTTCCCTGTAACCATATTCTAAATAAATCCCTACCCTAAAGTTTTTTCTGCCCTCCCAACTCCCAATCAATGTAAAACATGCATAAAACACACATTTTTGACCAAAAAAATAATGCAAAAAAAATCCAGGAAATAGGCAGGAATTCTCGAATCATGTAACAGGAAGTAGTAGGTAAAATGATATTCAAGTTACATCAATTTCCAAAAGATCCTCTTCACAAATTAATCTCGCCTTTGTGGAGCACCACAGGCATGAATGGGTTATGCTATTTATTTAATTTTCCCACTTTTTTAAGTTGCACCATATTTAAGCTCTGTTAACCCTTTCTTTGCTGAGGCTACTTTTGTCCAAGGTTTTCGGCCTTTTGTATCATTCTTTTTTGAACAACTTAGCCACCAGCAGTGAAGGGGTTAATGATGAATGCAATAATGTTTATTTCCACAAGTAGGTGGCAGCACCAGCTACATTTCTCTGTTGGATTAACTATTAGGTCCACTATATTGCTGGAAATCTGTTCTTTGAACATTCTCAATGAACCATTTCAATGGTATCAGTTGTCTAAGTCTTTTTTACGAATGGGCAGAATGAATAGCATATCAAGCATTCTACTCTCTTACTTTTGTCTTAAAATTTTATAATAGAAAATTTTAGAATAACTAGATTTAGTTATATAATATGCAATGTTGTCAAACTTTAAACTTTTAACTGGTTGTGCCACCTCTTGTACATTTCACAAACTAATTGAATTTAATCTTATTTGAGGTTAAGTTATTTGAATAATCGCTTAATAATTGCAAATTGTAATTTTTATCTTGGCTTAAATAATTTGCAATTTGTTTGTTTAATTTCTGTTACTTATACCACTTGTTCTTGTGAAATGTTTTTACTTGGAACTGAATCATTGTTAAGCAAATCTTGTTCTATGCAATTTTACAAAACTTAGTTATTAATGCATCAGTTCAACTAATACCACCATGCTAGTAGATACTAATGCCTTTTTATTAGCTGATAGTAGTTTGTGGTGTGGATCTTAATTTTTCAGTGCAATTTAATATCGCTTTGGTATAGATGAATAGTTTTCTGTTTGTTTTATGTGTTTGTTTTCTTTTGTCATCGATAGTGTCTTTAGATCTAGTGAGGTTTGGGTTGCCCTCATTTCCTCTAAAGATCAAATACCACCACACCCAAGTCGTGTGTTGAGGGTTTAGCATCATTTCTGTGTTGGCTTGGTAGGAGAGACGGAGGCCTATGAGGAAATATAGGGTTACAAGGAGCTTCCTCAATGGCACAGTGGTATAGTGTATTGCACACAGACTGCTATCCGTGGCTCACTTATGGAAAAGTTGTGGGGTTCCAATCCCACTCGTGGCTTGCGAGGAAGTCACCAGTGACTTTGGGGATCAGCCAGTGTTTTTTCTGGGGACTATGGTTTCCCCCAAAATAAACAATTGGCTCATAAAGATTAAACCATAATATGTTGGGAAATGTGCAATTAATAAAATGCATTGAAACAGAAATCTAGTTGAATACCTACACTTATGTTGTGTTACAAGTGCATAAGCATATCATATTATTTTATATTTGATACCCATACAAACCTTTTACCTTTAGACAGCCTAAGCTTCCCTGAAACCAGCGGCACTAGCCAAGATGTGTACTTCATGTAAAGACCAGATTTCTACCTGTGTAGGTAAGGTGCACTGTTTGATGTATGTGCACACTTGCCTTAGATGTGTAAGAGTGAAACAAACTCTTTTTAATCAGTGTTCTGTGTAAAGACCAGATTTCAACTAAATTGCACTGTTTGATGTATGTGCACACTTGCCTTAGATGTGTAAGAGTGAAACAAACTCTTTTTAATCAGGGTGTGTTCCCGTGTAAAGACCAGATTTCTACCTGTGTAGGTAAGGTGCACTGTTTGATGTATGTGCACACTTGCCTTAGATGTGTAAGAGTGAAACAAACTCTTTTTAATCAGTGTTCTGTGTAAAGACCAGATTTCAACTAAATTGCACTGTTTGATGTATGTGCACACTTGCCTTAGATGTGTAAGAGTGAAACAAACTCTTTTTAATCAGGGTGTGTTCCCGTGTAAAGACCAGATTTCTACCTGTGTAGGTAAGGTGCACTGTTTGATGTATGTGCACACTTGCCTTAGATGTGTAAGAGTGAAACAAACTCTTTTTAATCAGTGTTCTGTGTAAAGACCAGATTTCAACTAAATTGCACTGTTTGGTGTATGTGCACACTTGCCTTAGATGTGTCAGAGTTAAACAAACTCTTTTTAATCAGGGTGTGTTCCCGTGTAAAGACCAGATTTCTACCTGTGTAGGTAAGGTGCACTGTTTGATGTATGTGCACACTTGCCTTAGATGTGTAAGAGTGAAACAAACTTTTTAATCTGGGTGTGTACTTTATGGAAAGACCAGATTTCACCAAAGGTGGGACTGTTGGATGTGTGTCTTCACCTACGAAGTAGTGTGTACAGGAAGCAAACTGCTAGCCTCTAGCCAGGTTGTTAACTCTCTGTAAAGAAAACGTTTTCACCTTTGTGAGTGAAATGCACTGTTTTGAGTGTGTCATTACCTTTAATGTGGTACTTTGTAATGTGCCACTTCTAGCCAGGGCATGTACATATACATGGAATGACCAAATTTTCACCCTTTTTATGTAAAGTGCACTGTTTTGAGTTAGTCCTTACATGTAATGTGGTTCTTTGTAATGTGCCACTTCTTGCCAGGGCATGTACTTCAAGGAGCGACACAAGTTTTTTCACCATTGTGAGTAAAGTGCACTGTTTTGAGTTTATCCTTACCTGTAATGTGGTACTTTGTAATGTTCCACTTCTAGCCATGTTCTGTACTCCATAAAACGATAAGTTTTCCACCTTTGTATGTAAAGCAAGAGCACTGTTGAGTGTGTCTTTACCTTTAATGTCACACAGTGGAACGCACCACCTCTAGTGAGGCCATGGTATGTACTTCATGGAAAGAAAAGGTTTCACCTTTGTATGTGAACTAAAGGGCAACATTTTGAGTGTTTCGTTTCCTTTAATGTTGCACAGTGAAATGAATCACCTCATGCCAGAGTATGTACTTCATGGAAAGGAGGAGGTTTTATACTGGGTCAGGTGCACACTTCCAGCCAGGGTGTGTACTTAATTAAAGAACCATTGAAATTAGTCCTCATGTACTGCAAGACTGAAATATTGGCTTTCTGTCTGTCAAGGGTAGATACCTCATATAAAGCTCAATGCTAGCTACCCTTCTGGTGTGGGTGGGCTCTATATGTAAAGCACAGTAAAACCTATCCTTCTAGACAAAGTAATATATGTGCAAAGCACCGATAAACCTATACTTCTAGTCAGAGTAAGTACTACATGTAAAGCACATACATAGAAACCTTTCACTGGAGCCAGGGTAGTCCTTTAAATGAAGGGTGTACCCCTCTAATGGGTTAGCTAATGTACATGATATATATGGCTATGGGCAATAACTAATAAGAGGTTATGACATGAATTTACAGAATAGGTATCTCCAGGATGTAGTTTCATGCTGTGTTTGAAGTTTCCTGTCGATTTGTCTGTATCGCTATTTTTCGGTGTTTTCGCAAAATTTTCCAGCTTGATGCATGTCCACTTTACTTTGCTCACAAAAATTGCTTTTCATGTTTTGTGTAGAGATAGGACAGAAGTGCTGTTCTATTTACTGTGCAGTTCCTTGTTGCTTCATCTATACAATGTTTCATCTAAGTAACATATCTGTACAATGTCTCATCTACACAATGTATCACCCATTTGATGTTACACTGTGTCTACATGGTGTTGCATCTTTTTGATGTTACATTGTTTCTATGTGATGTTACATCTATTTGATGTTACATTGTTTCTATATGATGTTCCATCTGCATGATGTTACATTGTTTCTATGCGATGTTACATCTATTTGATGTTACATTGTTTCTACATGCGACGTTACATCTATTTGATGTTACATTGTTTCTACGTGATGTTACATTTATTGGATGTTACATTGTTTCTACATGATGTTACATTGTTTCTACATGATGTTACATTGCTTCTATGTGATGTTGCATTGTTTCTATGTGATGTTACATTGTTTCTATGTGATGTTACATTGTTTCTATGTGTTGTTACATTGTTTGGCTATGATGTCGTCTGTTGTCTGTTGCTGTTCTGTGCAGTAGATTGCATGCTGCTTCCTCATGTTCCCATCATGGTTCTTAGGAGTTCTGCATCCACCCCTTTACCCCTCGCCAACTTCCTGCTTTATTCATTTGTCTCATTCCCCATGCTTCCCCTTACTGGATTTGCTTCCCTCTACCAGCCCCCCCCCCCCCCCCCTTCCATTCCTTGCCTGCCACTCCATTATTACCAACTCATGCCTCCCTGGCTACTTAAAGCAACCATCATAGACAATATCACCCTGGATACCATGTGTTCTATCCTGTTATTTTAACATTAATGGCCGAAAGTCCAAAATATACCATAATTTGGCAATTTTATTCCATCCTCAAAGGTAGATTTTTCCCATTCTTACAGATTAGTTGATATTCTTTTTTATTATTTTTTTTTTTGGGGGGGGGGGGGGGGGGGGGGTAGAATGTCAAAATGGTTAATGGAAGGAGTTTTCAAAAGACAAACATTCAGGGGGGGGGGGGGGTTGATTTCGGGGTGGCAATTCTTGTTGTCTGGTGGGATATTGTCTATGATATTGTGTGGCCTGTGAAGCAGCATGTACCTCGCTCAGCATTGCTGACCAGGCGAGAAACACTTCCGATACGAGATTGTCCTAACAGAACCCTCAGTACCTTTAACCATACATTCCCTTTCAACTGCCTAAAGATGATCATGCAAATAAACACCTAAATGATTAATAAAAGTTAATTATTTTTTTTAAATTTTGGCGATTATTAAGTCTGATTTGTATTGAAATATCTGAATAGGAAAGCAGGAATTTGAGAAATATTTGATTGGAGATATTTTTCCTTTTGGCATTAACAATTTCTCTTCAAATATTTTTCAACTGATATCCTTAGTTGGATGAGCAGTGTTCAAAGTTGTCAGAGCACATCAGCAAATCAGATGCAAACGGTTTAAAAAATGTCAAAAAGGAGTTTTCAAAAGACATATTTTTGGTGTTTTTTGTGATCTTTTAATGGAAGTGGTCCTCATAAAACAGGACTTTACAAAACAAACCAATAAGAAGGTAAAGTTTGAAGTATTTGATTGTTTGCTGTGACAGATCATCCGCCCCTTCCCGGCTCGGCTCCGCCCCCTGGCCGCAAAGCTCCGCCCAGCGAAGAAGACGATTGGTCGGATACCTCCGATCGACTCCACCCAGGCCGTGGTTTGTGCAATTTTTTAAAAAGTTTTTCTGCAACTATTTTCTATCTTGGGAAATTTGCGATACGAGCAGAACTAGTTATGTCTTATTGGTGATTATTGTAAATATAGCCAACTTTCTGTCATTTTTCTTCTTTTTCTTTGCTACGAGTGTTGTCATTTTGGGTAATTTTTTGTTCTTACATGAAGCTAATATAGGGAGTTCTACAGGCTTAAATGAGCTTACAAGTACTTCACCATCCATTGCCATGGATATGTGTTGCTATGGTAGCAACTGCCATGGCAACAGGATGAGGATGGGACCCAGAAGGGAGTTACAATGAGGAACTCCAAGCATGTGAAATAGTTTTTTATTTCAATATAATGGTGCTCTGGTCTTTATCTGATTGGGGTACTTCATACTTAAGATGTATCTTATTCTTATGTGACATGTGTCTTCCACTCACTTCTCAGTTTCATTCCCTAACATTAACTAGCACATGACATCTTCATTTAACATGTCACATACTATGTGACTTCATACCATAAATATACCTACTTGAAGAAATGAATGTTTGTTCTTGGTGGTGGTTTTCATTACTTGGCTTTATGCCTCAACACACAGTAGCCATAAGTTTACCATTGCTGGAAATGATGCCTTTTTTATCTTGTATTCCTTTCCCTGCTGTAAGTGATTAAGTATTATGGCATATATATATATATATATATATATATATATATATATATATATATATATATATATATATATATATATATATATATATATATATATATATATACACATATACATATACATATATGTACTGCCTTCATAGAAATAAGAATCAATGATCGATGATATGCATCACAAGTAGCTCTCATTTACAATGCTTACATTATTTGGTTTCATTTCATTCTTTGCTTTGGTGAAGTGTATTTGTCGCATATTCTTGTGCAAATTAGTGGGTACTACTGAGTGCAGGATGATATTTGTGACACATTTTAGTCCTGCACATTTTTGATAGCTTTGTGAGCAGTACTTGCATGTTTTTCTTTTACAGCAGTAATCTTTCAAAATGTCAATCTTGTAAATATCTGTGAATTGTTTTTATGAAAAGAACTGCTTCATTCATTGGATGCATTAAGACACTTTTTATCTCCATTATCATCAATATCATTGTCATAGTTGAGGTTAGGAATTAACACATATTTACATTTGACACTTTTTATGTTAAACTGTTAAAATGTTTTTGACAATTTTTCTTAATACCAATGCTTCTCTCTCTCTTTCTCTCTCTTAAACGGTAATACTGAAAATAAGTCATTTTTTAGTTTTATAATGACATTTGTCCCACTTTTTCAGACGCTAGAATGGAGGAGTCTCCCAGGAGAGTGAGGCCGGCGTCTTCTATCACGGCACCCGCACAGCCGCCACCAGCTCCCCCTGGTGGCGACCACCAGAAGCGCCAGAGCATGCCCGTCAGCCTGAGTGACGACGGATACCAACAGCAGCGTGCCGCCGCGCCGCCCACAAGAGTTTCAAGTCTTCCACGAGGATCGACGCCCCCTGGTGGCATGGACGTGCGACCGCCACTCGTCCCATCATCCAGCGCCACTCTCCCTGTGGGTATGAGAGCGCCATCTAGTGACGAAAGCGACGAGTACGGAATGCCGTCCGACGGCAGCTCTCGGGCATCCGTACACAGTATAGACCTTCCGCCCGGCGTGAAGTTGAGAGAGAAGGATGCGGCAAAACCAGAGAAGAAAAAACACAAGGGCTTCGGTAGTTTATTTTCACGACGATCATCTAAACACAAATAGACTTCCCGTATAGTGAATAACAATTAAACTGTTCTATTGGAGCATCGTATCCATGACCCATAGGACATTAGCAAAACATGACAAAGATGTTCATATAGACACTGAGCAAACTGGCATAGCAAACAATCTGGCAAGTGGGGTTCTTCCATACAGAGCAGAGATATGGAAGGGAAAATGTGCCTCGTGACTAAAGAAACACGTTTTGAGGATTATTTAGGTCTGACCTATTTATGAGAGAGATGTAGGTCAAGTGGTGACTGAGATTGAGATCTGGGTCAAAATGCATATCAACTATGGATCAACCTGCATCACAGAATAGTTATTGTACACTCTACATTGACCTCACTTTACCATCATGGAGTGTGGGTGCACATCTGTTTTCTATATCTCTGAACAAAATAAAGGTATTTACTACAAACTGTACATGAATGGCTGCATCCAGATGTCTATGCAGTATATAGAAAGATGGATTGTGATACTACTAGATGTCTTCCAATTTGCATAAACCTGGCTGTGGTCACCAAGCAATTGACTCATAAGAAGCCTGTAATGTTTTACCAGTATTGTACCAGCCCTTTCATAAAGGACGGAATTTCAAGTTGCCCACTTACAGCATATCTGACTGACCAGCCAGTAAAGTAAAGATATTCGGTTGTTAATAAAGGTATTAAGAATCTGAGTTCAATGAATTGTGAGATACGGAATGTACTTAAACAAACACCAAATAGGAAAGAGATATGTTAAGATATCATTTGCAATAATTACTTCATTATGCAAGCCAGCATTTATATGATGCCTATTTGTGGTGTATTTTATATGCAGGGCATTTGTTTTTATTAGGGCTGGAGAGGTATAAGTAGTCTGTAGATATGCAATATGGGAAATCGTCAATGGATCCCCTATTGTCCTACTATTCTCTTGGAATTGAGAATAATAATAATCATCTTTAGAATTGGCAATAATAATAATAATTACCATCTTTCTTATCTGGTGGATATTACTAATAAAGCTAAATAAGGAATCATACACTTCTCCACTATCATTAGTGGAGAGAGAATTGATGAATTGAAATTTTCTTATTATTACAAATTCTTTTTTCTATTTCATTTTGGATAACATTGAGAAGTAAGTCTTTCAAATTTGCGTGTCGAATTTGAAGACATCACACGATTGTCATAAAGAAAATAACATTAGGTGCTTGTAATATAGATGTGGGGAGATCATTACCACATTTCTTATAATTATGAACAGATGTATGTTTACATCAACCTGTTGAATGCCTCTTAACATTTACAAGATAAATCTCAGAGTGATAGTTTTTTAAAGGAACCCTCACTATATGACTTGGTTTGATTTTGGTTTAACCTGCAAATAACAGCATTTATTCTATATGGTAGTAGTTATTTTAGATAGCATAGTTGTACTGTTTGCCAAATGATAGATATATCTATATATTATATACACTCTACATGAGTTTATTACAAAACTAATATTTTATTTCAGGAATAGCTGGAAATGTATTGATATATCACATGGCATTGTCATGAAAACATATTGGTATACCATATGGCATTGTTATGTAACATTTAAGTCACATTGCAGTCATGTGACAATAAAGACGAATTACATTATTGACTTATGTGATATGACATTTAATGAATCCTGCTAGAAGTTGATTTGTACCTTTATTTTAAAGTACATCTTAGTAGTATAGATGGTCAGAGTTCATAAGGTAATGAATGATAACATAGCATGAAGTATGTTAGGCTTCGCTTAATTATGGGAGTGTTTGTTATAGTACTATAGTACTCCATAACTGGTTTGAAAAAAATAACCTCCCTTTGGTGTGGGCTTCAGGAGATACGAAAAATTGTAAGGTGTATTTGAAATGAATGTGATGTATTCGAAAGTGTTTGAAACGAAACACATGCATTCAAAGCTCGTCAGAATGACTATATCATAAAGACAGGTAGTCGGTGCTGAAAGTAGAATAATTATTTATTTCTAACATTGGGAAAATTTGTACATCAAGATAGGGGTCTCTAAGAACAGATGGGTCACTTTGATTGATGTTTTTAATGAAGATCCCATGGAAAAATAATGTCACTTTCTTTCACGTATATTTTTGACTTTTCCTGATTTTTGATATTGAATGTGTGGAGCTGGAATAGGCCAAGAAGAAGATTTATAGCCCGGTCACCCGACACAATATGACTTACTTTGAAATATGTTTTTGAATTTCTATGGTTTTCAACTCTATGGTTTTCAACACATTTGCATCCAGTGTATGGAGCAAGAATTGGCCAAGAAGGTATTTAAAGCCCTGTTTCAAGACACTACTATGCTATACATGACTTTCTTTCAAATATGACTGAATTTATATAGTTTTCAACACATTCTCATCCAGTGTGCTAAGCCTTAAAGGGAAGGAAAAGATTTTTAGAGCTTAGTACCATAACACTCATGGTGAAATTACTACTTGAAAATACCCCCAATCCACTAGGTAGCACCAGTCCACATATCCTTTAGTGTGTATATATTGGGAGAAAAGGCTTGTAGGCATATTCAACATATTTTTCACCTATATTTTTCCATGTAACTAGATTCTATGTTTAACACTGTACAGCATTTGCATAATGGCCATTTTGGGACTGGTCAAGATTGGTTGATGAGACGCTCTGTATTGAATAGGCTGCAATTAAACAGTCAAGTACTTCTGATTGTATTGGTTTTCCTTTACCTTTTCCCATTAACCCTTATGCTGCTGATGGCTAATTTAGCCAATACAAAATTATGCAAATAACCTGAAAAATGACTGAAAACCCTGGCAAATGGGTACTCATATGAAAGTACTCAAGGAGAGCTATCCAATGAATACCAACATGACAGGGTTTAGATGTTTTTCAAAATCTTTGTGTTCTTGTGCTTAGGACGAAAGTAGCCTCAACATTGGAAGGGTTAACCTGTATGCTGATGGTGGCTAATTTTGCCAATACATAAGTATGATAAAAAGCTGAAAGATTGATACCCTGCCACGTGGTTACTCATTTGAGAGTACTCGGTGAGAGCAATCCAATGAATACCAACATGACAGGGTTTAGATTGTTTTCAAAAATTATTTCCTTGTGCTTTGGAAGGAGGTAGCCTCAGCATTGTGAGGGTTTAATGTCTGTAACAAACGCCTGCATTTTTTTGTCCCCCCTGTCGGCCCCCATATTATATTTAGTTCAGTTTTAATCCCCGGGGTGGAGCCACAAAAGCTAGAGAAAACAGTTCCTTCCTTTTGGTAGGACACAAATAGACATTCTTATTTTGATGTTTAAACATAACTGCAAATTTGTTTCATCATTTTCACTTTCAGCCTTTAAAGACCATTAAGGTCGTTACAATCACACAGGCATATATATATATATATATATATATATATATATATATATATATATATATATATATATATATATATATATATATATATATATAAATATATTATTCTGGTAATTCATAAAAGAATATCCATCAAGTCAATTTGATATTGTACAGATAAATTTTATTGTATACAACATTACATTATACACATTAATGTAATATTTCCTCAGAGTAGGCTCGAACACCTATACCACTATAATAGGAGTGTTAAAACATTAAACCAGATTTGTTTACTGAGGGTAAATTATTACTACTCTGACTAGTGTTTATTTATTACGTTCAGAAAGGTAATTTCTCACAATACAATGTTTTGTGTTCAAGATGTTTTATGTGGACTTCTAAGAGTAACAAATATCTTTTAAAATCACATTACTGATGAACAAGAGTAACCTTTTGTAAAAACTACCTAAATGACAAAATTCAGATTTTTTTCCTGTGAGTGGAAAAAAAGAAATTTTGATCCATAACATTCAAGAAAAGATCAACAACTTAACTCTTTCAGTACTAAATATTTAGAATGTTTCAGAACACATGGTCAAAACACTGTAATAACTAAATAGGACAACTGTCCCCGATAACAACATAAATTACAATCACTTGCCGCCTTGGCATAACAATATTAATATTTTGTGAAGACTTTTTCAACAGACCACCCTCAGACCTAAAGTCATAAGAATACTGCGAACCTGGAAAGTTGTGAGAGACATCAAGCATTTAAGGATTAGTGCTATGACATCTTACCTATGAGGGCTTGCCCATCATAAATATTTGATTTCACGATTAAACTCCACTACTCCTTACATGGCAGGCAGTTCACTTCTCTTTCCTGCAAATTGCCAAACCTTTCTCAAACCATAGCTTCTCTTCAGTACAAAATGTAGACCGCCTGCATCAAGCTACATACAGTAACATAATAATATTTCAAAATATCCATGATACATATTATATTTCAAAAAAGTGTAGCCATCATTCTGATGTGGAATGTAGTCCTAAGGAGGGCTTGCAGATTTTTGTGATACTTGTTTTATTTTAAGAAACCTTTAATTTAAGCTTGGATTAAGAAAAGAATGGATATGTAACGAGAGACCAATTACTATATGCCCTATAGTTACATGCTAGCCTCATGCCAGGACTAGCAGATAAGGCAGCAGCACGAGGTCACGTGGGAACAAGGACCAATCAGGGCTCCCGCATCGATTACATTACAGAGAAACCTTATTTCCACCACCTGCTGGGGGTGCCCAGAGCACCTATTAGCGACTATTAATTGACACTGGTTGAGGCTAGCATGTTCAGGTTGACCGGCTGGTTTCCATTCCATGTGTTTGGTCTTCTAAGATTTAAGCCCTAAGAAAAAAACTAAATGACTTACTTTTAACTGAGTTGACATTTTCATTGGAATTTGTATTTGTATATTTATTGACTGCACATGGGATTGTACAAAATTATACAGTATACATTATAGCGGTCATAACATGGACCTAAGAATACATAAAGAAGGATTTACTGACAAGGTTACAAAAATTGGATAATATGAAAACAAACCAAAGTAATAAAAACTTTAAGTAATGATTAATACATACTATGGTTATTATGCTAGGGGGAACACTCTGGTTTACACTTAATCAGGTACTATTATGCTACTTATTTGGAATAAGCAACTTAGAGTACATAAATACAGGAAATCTCACAGGAGATTGTACATTATATTAAATTAAACTTATATACAGGGTACCTTACATCAAAAGTAATTGGCTGTTAGACCCGCCAATTGGAGCTTTAAAAAGTATGATATTTCTGGTTTAAAGGTAAAAATCTGGGATTAAACCTGCTTTAAGATTCGCCCATCTAGGTATCATCCAGGCTGCATGCGATCTGCTATGACTCTTCTATATAGTTTACTTATATGGTCTCCTGTTTGGAGCCATATGGGTACCATTGTCTGAAAGGAGGCATACTCAGGTTGCTTTCCCATGACTATGTGGAAGTAGTTCGGAGCATCTCTCATGACCCTGGATGCGATGTCATCATCCATTTGTTCTAAGGATTCATACAACTGTATTGTTTCATTATTGAAATAGGGGCATTGCATCACAATGTGTCTTATGTCTTCTATGATTCCCAGTTCACATTTTGTGCAGATTTTATAGCTATAGCTTTTCTTCTTGATTCTATAGTCCGTGGATTTTAGTAAACTAGAATCACACACTAGGGCAGCCATAGTTTCGCACATACTTGTTTTCCTGGGGAACATATCAGCCAAAATCCACCATGTAATATAATAAGGTTTATCAGTGGTTTCAAATAGGAGGTATTTCTAAATATTTAGACTTTATGTTAACCCAGAGAAATACATACCCTTGATCCGCAACCCCATAGGTACTGCATGCTATCCTCTACGGCATCTGCGCCTCAGGTTACGCGCTGTAGCCTTGGGTTGTATTGGTCACGTGATCTATGCAGTAAGCATGCAGCAGAGAGACTAGATGTCATCCTATCTAGGTCAGATAGTGAGAGGCAGCGAAATTTGATGATGCATGACCAGTGCCCACTCCCTGTCTACTACTCTTAGTTTAACCCCTATGAAAATATGACCTAATCAAATGATTTATTTCTGATGTCTTGACATTTCTATTGCAAAGTTTAAAAACTTTAACTCTAATCCCTAGGAAAAAATAACCTGCCCAACTAACTTATTTTTCAAAAGATGTGACATTTTCACTGTACCATTGACTATTTCGTTTGAGCAGCCCATCAGCCAAGGGAAGATATCTGTATTTCTGTGGAGGTACCAGGCACCTAACAGGGTCACTGCAGAGCCTACAGATCCAACTATGGTAAGGAAGACCGGAACACTTGGGAGGTAATCTGTAATATCTTCTTCTTCTTCTTCGAACGGGTACTCCTATATGAAGTTAAAACAAATAAAACATGCAATAAAAACCAACACTGACCTTTTTCCACACACAAATTAGTAACCACTCACAATACAAACATATATGCTTTGTTTTCAAACACATTCTATTTGACAATTTGATTATGAAAATGTTATGGAATTCCTTTAATGAAAGTCAACCTTAAGTTGTCAGTCAGTTGTTTGGTATTTGTCAGGATACAATGTTTGTGTATTTGACCGACAGTAAGTTTTTACTATAGTATATAGACTATAAATCACTCTTATGAACGTAATGTTACCTTGCTCATGGGCTCCTCCTGCCAAATCTCATCTTTTCCTATTTTTCCAAATTCGTAAAGAATCTACAAAAAAGTTAATTCACAATAAAGTTTGCATGTTGTTTACACACATTAGTACATATGCATTTATACCTATAAGAGAGGTACTCTGATATGAAGAACAAACTGGGTTCAAAGACCACTTTCTCCATCCCTTCTCAAAGTAAGGAGATATTTCCCTTTTATTATACCTCACGTGAAAATCGTAAGCCGTGATTGGCTTACAAAGGTTGGCCATTTCATCATGTCCACCGGCGAAATGTCCATCGGCAAAACACCCACCGTTCTCATTGGATCTACCGGCAGTCATTGTTGTTTTCATTGATATTTTACCAAATTGGGGTTTGTTCGGTATAATAAAACAAATATGCCATGCCAGTGTGGGTATCCTGATGGAATGTCTCCCCTCTGGAGGAAGTTGTTTTTCCTCAGGCTTTGCCCTCGGGAAAACCATCCTCCCTCTTGGAGACATTCCATCAGGATACCCACACTGGCATGGCATATTTGTAAAAAGAATGACATCTTATCTACCATTCAATAGTTCTGTCACACCTGGTCGACCTATGGATGCATATTTCAGAGATGTATTCTTGTTTTTATCATATTTCCATTCAAATTTAAACTAAAAACAATGGGCAGAGGTTTTACATTCCCACTGTGATAGTTACAGAAGAAAAACAATGGGCAGAGGTTTTACATTCCCACTGTGAAAGGTACAGAAGAAAAACAATGGGCAGAGGTTTTACATTCCCACTGTGAAAGTTACAGAAGATCATTTGTAAAATTCAAACAAAGCTTATATAATTAATGTAAATTAAAGTTCCTTTGACCAAAAATCAACAATTCCAAATCAAAATGTTTACAGTACAGACATCTAATTCCTGCACCAGTCGACCATACGTCTGGAAGTGACCGGTTGTAAAAACACCTTGGATAACATCAATGAAATTAATGACCCATGTCGCTTGTGAGGTCATCTATGCATCCATTCCTAGAAAAATGGGTGGCAATTCGGCGTGCGGTCGTGTATTATGCCTGTAATTGATGACCTCACAACTGAATGTAGCTTTGAATTACAAGCTACGTGGGTCGTTGATGAGCTTGGCTTATTTTTGGCATGCTTTGCATGGGTGTTTGTACAACCAGGTGCTGGTCGATGTCCGGTCAACTGGTCCAGAAATTGAATGTCGGCACTGCAGCTACCCACCTCTCTTGCTGCCCTCTCGCCGCCCTGGATGGCACCTTCCATGTATCCAATCCATTCTGTTGCAGTCTCAGTCGAACCATAATGGATCCTCCCAACAGGATCATAAATAGCACTGGGGGCGAAACATAGGCAAATATAGTATTATAGTGCATCAGAACATAGGCAAATATAGTATTAGAGTGCATCAGAACATAGGCAAATATAGTATTAGAGTGCATTAGAACATAGGGAAATATAGTATTAGAGTGCATCAGAACATAGGGAAATATAGTATTAGAGTGCATTAGAACATAGGGAAATATAGTATTAGAGTGCATTAGAACAAACATCTTTCCACTAAATCATGTACTAAATACTGTAGATTCACAAAAGATTGTGTAGAGTGAATTTTGCGAATTTACGGAAAATCGATTTTCACGTTTTTTTCAACTTTGCGAAATGGCCAAAACATGGAGTGCCAGCACTTTAAGTGGCAACACTAATCAATGAGGATTTTGATTTTGCGTCCGATGCTTAACGCAAAAAAAATTACAGTATTTCTTTGGATCATTTCATTTGAACTTATTTCGATTCGGTTGTTGAAGAATTGAATCAAATCGTTACTAATTAAGGTTACAAACAACTACCGTTTTACTAAATCATATACTTAATATTTCATTGGATCACTTTATTTGGACTTATTTCGATTCAGTTATTAAAGAATTTAATCAAATCATTACCAATTAATATTATAAACAACCCGTTTCACTAAATCATATACTAAATATTTCATCGGATCACCTCATTCGGACTTATTTGGATTCAGTTGTTGAATCAAATCATTACCGTTTATTCAACCAATTCTAGTTATTAGAACCCATTGCCAACATGAAAAATACTCTGGTAATTGGGTGTCATGATGTCTAAAAATCTGGGCAAGTTCATTCCAGCTCTGAAGTTATCATGGGTAAGAATATCATTTAACAGTAACAGTACCTGGACCAATCTCAATCCACTGGTCCCTTATGCTACTGGTGGCTAATTTGGCCAATACAAGATGATGCAAAATCCTTTGAAATGACTGAAACACTGGCAAATGTCCACTCACGTGAGAGTACTCAGTGAGAGCTATCCAATGAGTACCAACATCACAGGGTTTAGATGGTTTTCAAAAATATTTGCGTCCTTGTGCTTTGGACAAAAGTAGCCGAAGCGTTGGAAGGGTTAAAACAATTTCTCAAGAGAGGGTACAGATTGGTTTGTTATTATGTATTTGAAAAATGTATATCTGAATGTCAGTGAGAAGATCTTTAGGCTCAGTTTTGGCTGCTGACTGGGCCGGGCACTGGTATTGCCACAATCACCTACCTCCCATGATCAATTCCTACATGAATAACTTCCCCGAGAGAGTAGTGTTGCTCGAGGACGTAGCCCGAGGGCTACAATCCTCTCTCGGGGAAGTTATTCTTGGTGGACACCCCACAGGGATGTCATATTTGTTTTATTATACTGAACAAAATACCAAACACGAAAGGGGGAAAAATTACAAACACCAGAGATTTTGGACACATACTCGTTGTCTGCCTTATTGAACTTGTTTCACCGGTAGGTGTTGCTATGGGCTAATTGATAAGCCCGTAAGCTTTTAAGGACAACAGCCTGTTGCTAAGGAGTGAGGAACCAACCAGAATCAAGAATCTTCACGTGACTTATAATAATAGGGAAGATATACTCACGATTTGTATGTCGTTAGCACGCCAGGTGGTAAAACTGCTGAAAACGCACCGCCTGACCATTCGTCACTGCTCCATTCAAACTCCTCATAGTGAATAGGCTGAAAATAAAACAAATATATAACCCTTCCAATGCTGAGACTACCTTCGCCCTGAGCACAAGGATGAAAATAAACCCCCTGTCATGCTGGTATTGATTGGATAGCTCTCGCTGAGTACTCATATGAGTAGCCATGTGCCAGGGTTTCAATGATTTTTCATTTTTTTTGCATTATTTTGTAATGGTCAAATTAACCCCCAGCAGCATGAGGGTCAAGACTGGATTATTGGTTTGCATATTGATAGCTTAGCAATCGTATTAGGAATTGAAATTGTTCTGGTGGCTTAGAGGTGATTTAGAGCTGAAGTAAGAATAATCTTTTGGGTAGCAATGCATGGAAGCAGCTCAAGACATCTTTCACTTGGCATGGTCAAAATGTGAATCTGTGACACAACAATCTCAAAGTACTCTGGTATGGTATCATAGCAAACGGCATTGATGAGGATAGGCTTCCCTGCTGTATAAATAGCATATTCCTATACAGTCAGTTGCTAACTCTTTTGTACAATACGCCATTAACTGGAGATGTTCCAGCATACTCTCATATCTTCATATCTGGGGAAACATTTGAGAATACAAAGCGTGCGGATGCCATGAGTAAATGAGAGATAATGAAAATCTAAAAATGCTAGTTTGGTGTTCGCCTACCTTTGCTAACTCAGGGAGGCCGAAGACTTCTGCGTACTGTTTTGCAATTGCGTCACGTCTTTCCTCTTTAGTTAGGATTGATATAGATCTGGCCCTATCCGACACAACAAGCCTAGAAGAGAAACAATAGAGATATTTCAATGCTTATATGGACCATGCAAAGCGCACGAACAAAATCTAGATTGCAGAATTGGCTCACTCATGCTGTAGCCCCGTCCCCCCTCTAACCAAAATGATATCGTTATTGAAATATATATATATATATATATATATATATATATATATATATATATATATATATATATATATATATATATATATATATATATATATATATATATATATATATATATATATATATGTATATACACACACACACATATATATATATATATATATATATATATATATATATATATATATATATATATATATATATATATATATATATATATATATATATATATATATATATATATATATATATACTAGTATACACACACTCACACACATATATATATATATATATATATATATATAAATATATATATATATATATATATATATATATATATATATATATATATATATATATATATATATATATATATATATATATATATATATATATATATATACCAACACACACACATATATATATACATATATATATATATATATATATATATATATATATATATATATATATATATATATATATATATATATATATATATATATATATATATATATATATATATATATATATATATATATATATATTCGTATGATTGCATATCCCTGATAAGACACATGTCTTAAATAATTAAACTACTGTGCTGGGTGACTTCCCCCATGAGCGCTTGGTGACTTACCCCATTGAACTTTTCACTTCTCCATATATCAAAGTGCCTTTAACCCACAAAAAATTGAAGAATCATAACCCTTTATGCCAGAGCTGGGTGACTTACCCCATAAGCGCTTGGTGACTTACCCCATAAGAGCTGGGAGGCTTACCCCATAAGCGGTTGGTGACTTACCCCATAAGAGCTGGGCGGCTTACCCCATAAGCGGTTGGTGACTTACCCCACAAGAGCTGGGTGACTTACCCCATAAGCGGTTGGTGACTTACCCCATAAGACCTGGGCGGCTTACCCCATAAGCGGTTAGTGACTTACCCCATAAGACCTGGGCGGCTTACCCCATAAGCGGTTGATGACTTACCCCATAAGAGCTGGTTGGCTTCCATCATGCTGCGTGGCATTTATGATATCCCGGACATAATGTGACGGCATGCATGTACTAACCACAACTGCAGTCCCACAGTCTCCTATCAAAAGGCAAATAATCAAAGGGCAATCAGAGCATTAATAGATAAATGGGTGTAAAATGCACGTCGGCATACAAAGGCCTTTCAGTACCATAACACCTTTAATGAAATGATTGCCGTTTGTAATTGTAAAGAACACAAAATGAATGAATTAAAATGCTACATTTCAAATTATAGGTATTGCAATGCAGCGCAATAACATACACTAGCAAACAATAAACACTGTTAAAACTTATAAATTGGGAATACCTGTATATCTATTTAAGTCCAGAGGAAATTGTTTCTCGTTTACTGTTATCATCAAGAGAGGGAGAGAGAGCTACCAGGTATACATATTTTGAAAATTTTTAGGTATGCATTTTTGAAAATTTTCCAGGTGTGCATACTTTGTAAATACCCCAACATGTACATTTTCCTTGACGATCTTGCACAAATTCAAATAATACCTCCAAAATTAATTGAATTCTACCCTAATCCATATATCAAAGTGCCTTAAACCCACACAAATCTGTAGAATCATAATCCTTTATGCCAAAACCCTCACACCAAGCGTAAAAACAACCCTGCTGCATATGCTACAGTGCAGACATTTAATTCCTGCACTAAAAATGTGCAGGCAGCCCGGGCATAATACACGACCGCATGCCCGATTGCCACCCAGTTTCCTGGGCATGGATTACCTCACAACTGAACGTAGCTTTGATTCGCAAGCTACGTGAGTAATTGATTTGCTTGGCTTATCTTTTGACATGTTATCTATAGGTGTTTGAACAACCAGGTACTGACAGACGTTCGGTCGACTTGTGCAGGAATTTAATGTCTGTACTGTATGTGAATATGGAATTTCGGTAGGTCTTACCATTTTCCACCCAGTACTCTCTATCATAGTACATAAATGTTTTAATCATCGAGCTCATTGGAGACCTCTGCAAGAGCTGGGTTCGCAGAGTAGGCAATGGGGGATTGTAAAGTATTCTCGTCTGTACCGAGGGAGGAATGGCCATGATTACATAATCACACTGAAAAAGACAACATCAGAGATAGTGAAAACATGAACACTTATTTGTAAACTTAGGCAATTAAAGAGATGACTTGCCACCCATGATTGCAATATATAACACAATTCAAGGAATACATTACAATTTATCCTTAACCCAATAATGCTCACCAGGGCCAAAACATTGCATCTTTCTATATTTTCAAACGGTAAGTATTGGAAGGAGAAATGTTAAGAACAACCTCCAAAAATCTCTTTGAAGGCAAGTTGTTAGTCAGAACCCTAGCATTAGCTCAAATGCATTTTTCTTGATTCCCTAGTTATTGTCAAATCTATCATAGATCCAGTCAACAATTATAGAGGAACTCTTTCTCTTATCCATAAACATCTAGTATAGGTGCCATGTGAACAGAATAAATGAGTGACGCCGATTTGTATTTACCTCGTAGATGTCTCCATTCGAATCAACTATTTTGGCACCTTCGTTACTTTGTTGGATTTCAACCACTGCCCTGTTCAATAACACTCTCTCTAGAAAACAAGATAATCATGATTTCAAATTCAAGAATAGGGCACTAGATTCACAAGAAAATGTTATAAAATGTAAAACAATACCAATCATCTATAACAATACCAATCATTACTTAAAACAATGCCGATAATATGCATAAGCAATGCCAATCAGTATCTAAAACGATGCCAATCAAAATCTAAACACTGCTAATAAGTAACTGAAATAATGCCAATCGGTATTTAAAACAGTGCCAACCAGTATCTAAGACAACGCCAATCAGTATGTAAAATAATGCCAATCAGTATGTAAAACAATGCCGATCAGTATCTAAAACAATACCAATCAGTATCTAAAACAGTGCCAATCAGTATCTAAAACAATGCTAATCAGTATCTAAAACAATGCCAATCAGTATCTAAAACAATGCCAATCAGTATCTAAAACAATGCTAATCAGTATCTAAAACAATGCTAATCAGTATCTAAAACAATGCCAATCAGTATCTAAAACAATACCAATCAGTATCTAAAACAATGCCAATCAGTATCTAAAACAGTGCCAATCAGTATCTGTGTTTGTACAGAAGGGGCTGCCCCCATTGCTGGGCCCCTAATGCAATGAGGATATATTACGTGCTGACAGCTCCACGGCACTAGGTCTAGGATTCGTTTTTTATAAGAAATTACTAAGGCAAAGTTGGAAAGAGTGGCGTTCATAAGTGTGTGGAAATGGGCCCAGCTGTATAATAAACAACGTGTAACTTATATCCACTCTAAATAATTCATGTTGTTGTACATTTTCCACTAAAATGGGTACAACTTGTGGTAGGAGTGCTCAGAAAACAATGAGCGCCTGCCTAGCTCCAATCCCACCTGGGACATGTGAGAAAGTTGCCAGTGACTGGAGGTTAGGCGGTGGCTTTTACAACTGGCTAGTCATGAATATGACAGAAAAAGGACAAAAAAAGGAAAGATTCCTACCTCCGATACCCAGTTGTTCTGCTATCTTGTCAGGCAGGGTCTGGCTTCCTCCCACCAACTTCAACGCCTAAAAAAGAATTGTTGATTATTAACACACATTTTGGATTCTAGTAATTGGTGAGTCATGGTACTTTTTACAAAAGCTATATTTTGTTTATTGTTACGTACACTGCTCTCTCAGAAAAGTACGATGGTGCAGGTGTGAACGGCAGAAAAAACGCTGTTTTTCTGGAAAACGACAGATATTTTCCTTTAATTTTTTTCTACTGTTTTCCAAAATCAGCGAAATATATATATATATATATATATATATATATATATATACTATATATATATATATATTATATATATATATATATATATATATATATATATATATATAATATATTATATATATATATATATATATATATATATATATATATATATAAATATATATATAGTTATAGATATATAGTTATAGATATATAGTTATAGATATATAGATATACATAATTATATAGATATATATAATTATATATATATATATATATATATATATATATATATATATATATATATATATATATATATATATACATATATATATATATTGAATGTGTTCAATGCAAAGTATTAATAGCTAAAATAACATATGAATAATATTTCAAAAATATTGCATGATAGCAAAAATTTGATGATAAACGAAACTCCAAATCTAAAATCTGAAATATGGTTATCATTTTGTTTTCTGTGCTTATTGGACTATAGCATGGGATAGCAAATCCGGGAGTTGGTATAACTGTTTAGGCTACATACCTCTGCTCCAGTCCCATTGCCCAGGCCATAACCAGCTCCACCAGACGTTTTGATAGTCCAAAGAAACCATAGTAAAGAAAACTTCGTGAGGTTTTGCTCCGACAATGAGGCGAACTATGTTGTCCCCGTACTCGCGAGCTAGTCTGAAAAGATCATACGCACAAAATGAACAAGCAAGGATTTGACCCATTAACATAAATAAAAATGAAAGCATTATATGAATTTAAGAATGTGTGAATATGTCATTGGATACGAGTTCATAAACCATTTGCAATCCTTTCCCATTTGCTAAGGGAGACCACTACTTTTCCTATATCATCTGGCTGAATAAACACTTTTTAACTTGTAAAAAGCGGCTGAGTGGTCCACCAGTCTTCCGCTTAGTACAAATAACTTCTTTTGCTGCTAAAATACTAGTAATCGTATTGACAAGTATCTAATCATTATTTATCCCAAAGATTTCATCAAATTCTGATAGTTTGCCATGTTGATTTAATGCACCTCTTATAATTCTATACTTCTCAATAAATTGTCGCATTGTCGCTTTCAATTTGGTACATATCGTAATAACATCAACGGTCCACTCTTTTTCAGCAATATCAAACCTGCAATCTTTACCTTTTTTTGTTCATACATTGCCAACTAATCGCAATCGAGTTAATGACTTAAGAAACTAAAGATAGACATTTCCAGGAAAAATAAACTTTACGGACATGAGGATCAATCCAAGAAATATATAAAGTGAATTACCCAGTCCATATGTTGTTATCGTAAAATTCCTTGACCGTCATTTTGTCCCAGAGTTCAGCCTTTGGTGCTTCCCAAGGGGCTTTGGATGGGATCTACAAGTAAGTTTATATACATACATTCATACATATATATATATATATATATATATATATATATATATATATATATATATATATATATATATATATATATATATAAATATATATATATATATATATATATATATATATATATATATATATATATATATATATATATATATATATATGTATATACATATATATATATATATATATATATATATATATATATATATATATATATATATATATATATATATATACATATATATATATATATATATATATATATATATATATATATATATATATATATATATATATATATATATATATATATATATATATATATATATATATATATATATATATATATATATATATATATAGATATATATATATATATATATATAATATTAGTTATCAACTGTTTTGGGGTATGCATGATACAACTTATATCTCGCAATCAGCCCTCTGATTTATCTCATGGTTGCCCCCTCGACCTCTGCATAGGTAAAATAAAATGAACATACATACATGCATACACACAATTTAGTTCTAGCAGCAGAGCATTGTCTGCTACAGGGGCAGCCATCCTGCAATGTTTGGTAGAATTGGTGATTGCATCATGCACCTAGGGGTAGGGAGAATTGGGAATAACATCATGGGCATAATCAGCTGATGCAATGCTCAACTCTCCCTAACCTAAAAAGCAGCAGGTTAATATAAGAATACTGGGAGGTTAATATAGGATTCTGAGAGGTTAATACAGCTTCATATCATAGGCCAATTCACCAATCAAAAGCCTCGAACTTTGCCAATCATGAGATAAATAATATATATATATATATATATATATATATATATATATATATATATATATATATATATATATATATATATATATATATATATATATATATATATATATATATATATATATATATATATATATATATATATTCTCTACTCACCTGCTCGGAATAAGTGTCGAAAAGTCTAAATAGGTTGATAAGATCTATTAAGCTCAGGGCAGATACGTTTGGTAAGGATCCTCCTTCAGTCCGTTGGATATCGCCCTGTAGTATAAGATAAAAAATTAGTCATAGTACACTATTATATATTGCATAAGTCAATATGTTATTCCTACATGCTAAAAGATTAAACATGTATCATCACTCCTGGAGCCTACACATAACTTGTATCATTATTCTTAAATATTATATAACCTTTAAATCTTACTTCAATAGTATATAATACAGCATTGGTGATCTACATTATATAAAATGTATGTTTGGATTTTAAAGGTAGTTTTGATATGTATGACTTAGTGATTAGAATATGTAAATTCGTCACTCTTTGGAATACTACTTTATCTTAAGTCGTTAAAAGTTGTTAAACATTATTTCTTAACTTATTTATTCTCCTAAAATATCAGTTCTACCTTTTGGGTGTATTTGTCTGCCAGGTATGTGTTATCGTAATTTTTGGTGATTTTGTTATGTATGTACCATTCTGGATTTGAGAATACAGTCAGACATGCATACATACATTCTTTGTGGCAGTGATTTTACAAAAACCATCCACGCACTAGTTAACTTATATGAAATATGTTATATATCTTCTAATGCCTACTGGTTTTTCATATCACTATGATGGTGCAGGTGTGAACGGCAGAAAAAAATCCGCTGTTTATTCTCGAAAACGACAGAGGAAAATCTTCCACTGTTTTTCCAAAAACAGCAAAAAAATAATTATATTTCTGTCGTTTTCCATAAAAACAGTGGAATATTTTTTCTGCCGTTAACACCTGCACCAGCGTAATTCATACCAGTGCATATGGTTCAGATATATTTGGTCAAGTGTTTGGCATAGGATAAAGCAATATAATGCCAGGTTGCATTACCTGTTTATATCTTTGAATTAAGCTACTAGTATCTAATTCTCTCCTACCATTGACGAGCAGCAGATGCTAAATTCATTATACCCTCTTAGAAAGTGTAGTCGGGCCTGCTTTCGTCCCCAGTCATCTGTATGCTACTCGGCTCCGCCTTGTAGGGTACGTTACCTTCGGGTGGATAGCAGGCCGGTCAACACTTTCGAACGGGGTGTAACTAATAGTACTTACTTGATTGAAAATGATTTCTTTCCCCTCGTAATTGGTTTCAAAAAGTTCCAGATTGTACTCCTTGACTAGTCGGAGAAGTCTGTTTTGGCCTGCTCCGATATATCCAGCACCCATGTCGACATATTTACATGTGGAGTTCTGAAAAAACAACAACAGAGAATTGAGAGAAGAACATATCGAGTATGCCACTTGCACTAGGAACTGGTTTGTTTGTAATGTACTGCTGAACAACAATGTACAGTGCCGACATTTAATTACCGCACTAAATGCGTGGGCAGCCCGGACCGAATACACGACCGCACGCCCAATTTCCACTCAGTTCCCTGGGCCTGTATGAATTGATGACCTCACAACTGAATGTACCTTTGAATTACAAGCTACATGGGTCGTTGATGAGCTTGGCTTATTTTTTGGCATGCTTTACATGGGTGTTTGTACAACCAGGTGCTGGTCGATGTCCGGTCAACTGGTTCAGAAATTAAATGCCTGTACTGTATCGATGAACGAGTTGTATGGTGATTACATGGTGAAAAATGGCACATGCAAGGAGAAATGTTAATCATAATCGAAAATATAGCCTTTCATAAAAACTTTGCTAGTTATTCCATTATTTATTTTTAGTTATTATTTTTCCATTCCATTTTTTTTAAACTACCATAGTTCTAGATGACATTTTTAAAGTGAAGCATAAGTTGTTTAATGTACGGATCAGGGCTATTTTCAATAGATGTAAAAACACACACTATGAATTTTGGTTTTGGAATTACGTCCATCGTCGCTTCTCTGAATCTTTCATATTTTCAGGGTAAGTCATGACTAGCCATTCGTAAAAGCAGACGTAAAAGGTTTTTCACCGCCTACTAAGTCACTGGCAACTGTCTGATATGGCTCGAGCTGGTTTTGAAGCCATTTCTGTATATTATATATGGGGACAAAGTTGCTAGTTGGTTAGGTGTCGGACTAGTAATCTGTAGGTCGCTGGTTCAATTTCCAGCCGGGGCACTTTGGTCTGTCCTTGGGCAAGACAGTTTATTCCATATTGCTTCAGTCTACCCAGCTGCAAAATGGGTATCTAGCATGAATAAGGCAGTGCTTAGAGCGTGTGCGCTATATGCTGCCAGTTGCTCTGGAATATCCCCCGGGGGATTGAAATGGTTTCCGTGTGTACAGGCCTGCTAGGGGAGGAAGGTCGTGTGAGCACTTCGGTGGATACAAGACTATAAACCGAATACCTTATCAGTTGTGTTGTTTGATATCATAGGTACAAGTGTACCTGAACAGGAAAGGTAACCTGTTTGTAGGTATGAATAAATCTGGCCATTATGACAATAATTGAAATAGACTATAAGAAAAGAAGTGAACAAGCGAAAAGCAGGCAGCAATAGAAGCAGCAACGAGAGATGGAAGAGGTAGAATATTTAGAAACAACAAAAACCCATGACCCTTCCGATGCTGAGACTACTTTCGTCCAGAGCACAAACCATCTAAACCCTGTCATGTTGGTGTTCATCGGAAAGCTCTCGCTGAGTACATTAAGATGAGTACCATGTGGCAGGGTTTCGATCATTTTCCAGTTTTTTTTGCATCATTGTGTATTGGCCAAATTAGCCACAAGCAGCATAAGGATTAACAAAGGGTGTTATGCCCTATCGATTAAGTGGCGAGGTTTTTGGTCATTTAAAACCTATACTACATTAGGAACACGCCACATTAGGGCAAACTTACCTTCCTAGTATATACCCGTCCACCAACCCTGTCTCTGGCCTCCAGTATAACGACATCTAGTCCAGTCTCGGTAAGAAGCTTCCCTGCGCTTAAACCTGAAACAGTTCAAATGATTCACATTTTCATAAGCTATATATATATATACATACATACATACATACATACATACATACATACATACATACATACATACATACATACATACATACATACATACATACATACATACATACATACATACATACATACATACATACATACATACATACATACATACATACATATATATATATATATATATATATATATATATATATATATATATATATATATATATATACGTTCCATTTAAAACTGTGTGTATGTGTGGGGGTGTGGGGGGTGTGGGAATGGAACGGAAGCTAAATAAATATTCGACACCCCCCCCCTCCCCCGTGCTCTAGTTATAGTTCAACATTTGGGAGGGGGAGGCGATGAAAGTTCGAAATTCGACACCATCCCCACACCTTTTAAATCATAATTTAGGAGTCGTGGCCGCTAACAAACAATAAAAAAACGTCAGACAATGCCTAAATCTGCAATATAAAATGAAATGTAAAAGGTTGGTAGCATAAGTCATACGTTTTTGGCAGTGAATTACACATGGTTGGAGTGGGCATTTTGCTCTCAATTGAGATTTGCAGATGTTAGGAATTTCAAATGTTGGGAGTCAACCTGCTAAAATAATTCAAAATTCCCAACCAATATTAAGAATTTTGGGAGTGGGGTAAAATATTTCAGAATTCGACCCCCCCCCCCCCCTTAAAAATCTTCCGTTCCTCCTCCCACACGTTTAAATTTAACAACCCTTATGTAATAAGCATGACAGGTCAGAAACCAGGGGTCAAAGGTCAACCATACAGTGCCGACATTTGATTACCGCACTAAATGCGTGGGCAGCCCGGACCGAATACACGACCGCACGCCCAATTTCCACTCAGTTCCCTGGCCCTGTATGAATTGATGACCTCACAACTGAATGTACCTTTGAATTACAAGCTACATGGGTCGTTGATGAGCTTGGCTTATTTTTTGGCATGCTTTACATGGGTGTTTGTACAACCAGGTGCTGGTCGATGTCCGGTCAACTGGTCCCGAAATTAAATGCCTGTACTGTTGAAACACCGATACGGTTGCAATCATGAATCGGAGGGATGGGGGGTTTGCAGTTCATAAAAAGAAAGGATCATATAAGGAATTCTGAGTTTAAAAATGAGTTACCAGCATAGGAATATAAACACGATTTCATCCTGCGGTCTGCCCTTCAGTAGGACAATCCTTATGAACACAAGAACAGGCTTTAGAGTTGTTGTTTTTTCAACTTAACCGTGTAGTATCATGTTATATTCAATAAGGTTGTTCAACATATATCAGATATTGTGACTTTCCTAATTCATTAATTTCATCAACTCGTCCATTTACATATTTATTTGTTTATCCATCCGTTCAGTCATCTCTTATCTATTCACTTGTCTATTATTCACGTACCATGTATTTATTTATACATTTATTTATCTACTTACTTATTCATCTTATTTTTTTCATCATTCATTGATTGACTGATTGAATAATAAATGAATTCATTCAGTCAATTATCTATTTATTCAATTATCCATTCATTTATCTATTTACTTACTTATTCTTGCATTCATTCATTCAATTATTCGAATTATTGCTATGTGTGGTTTCTGTCTTTCATGAATACAGTGTCTCAAGATGGTTAGTAGTACCATGTGAGAGCTCTG
Organism: Maea johnstoni; assembly: GCA_963942565.1. NCBI lineage: Eukaryota > Metazoa > Annelida > Polychaeta > Spionida > Magelonidae > Maea > Maea johnstoni. The sequence goes on from OZ012686.1 coordinate 26,473,748, forward strand.
TTGGAAATTTCTTATAATATTACCCCTGCCATGATTAGGTTATACACCTTTTGACTGTCTTTCTAGTTTGTTAACCGTGTTTGTTTGTGTTTATTTTGAGACGTGTCGTATAGTCTATTTTGATCCAAGGTATAGTAGACTCGATTATAATGATACCTCAAAAGGAAGACGTAGTCGAGTCGGATACTCTAGAAGTATGGATAGTCAGGCGAACGCGGGAATCTAAGAGTAAATATCCCTGAGGGGAAAACCCCTAATACATGGTAGTTCGAACCTGACTATACAGCTTACTGGGTAAAACAAGGTATGAATGAAACAGTCTTCAAATAATCTCTTAATCTTGGCTGTTCATTTTCTAAGACCCAGCTTAGAAAACTGATGTGTACATGATGTATAGTGCTAGTTCCACATATTATTCTAATTTATGTTAATCCTAAATCCTATTGGGATTGCAATACTAAAAGTGATTTGTTATACTATTATTATCTATTTTTGTACATTATATAAGTATGCTTTTGTAATTGAGATATTACAGTTAATAAAACATACATACATACTGTACCCCATGTGTAGAGTTTACATGTAACACTTTTATGCAAATAAGACAACACATACATGTATACTACACAGGTTAGGGCTTAGATAAATAATCTTCATTTAAGGTTAAGCGGGCATACACTTACATACCGTGACATGCAATTTCTTTGCCATGAAAAAGAGCAACAGCCGCTGATTTCAAAAGGAACACACACTTGATCGTTTATTCCCCAGTAAAATAGCCGTGTGATGTTGAGACAGGTGAACTTGAAGATCACATTTGTCTTCAAATTTCCCGGTACGTTGACAGGTTTCCATTTATTAGGTATAAGCAAGGTCGTGGCAATAATCAATTATTATAATTGATCATGATGATCAGAGCTTCTCCATTGGAATTATGCTTCCCGTTTTAGTAATTCTAGATCAGAGCCACTCAGTTCTTGACTTTATGGATTATGATAGATTAAGGCAGGGAGTTTTTTGTATGGTGGTCTCTGATTAAGGAGTGGAATCATGTCAGTCGTAGATGTTTCGACTGGATAACTACGTATCAATGATATGGCCACTACACGTATTTATCATTTTTTCAAGTCCGGTACTAGCTAGGTTTGCGATTTGGCAGGAGTTGTGAGACGGTGACCGGTCGTTAACACCCCCCCCCCCCCCCCACTAACTTTACTCAAACTATCCAAACGGGGGAAAATCTCTACTTTCGTCCGACGATGAATCGTAAGGTAGACACTCACCGCTGATTCCCGCACCGATGATGACAACATCAGCTTTCCTTTTAGGTACGTCCATCGTGCCTTCTTGTTACTCAAGAGTAGTTCTCTAGGGGCAGGCAGGTTGAGGGTACGTAGAAGGAGGCGGTACTAGGGGAAATATTAGGATTTTCACGCCCCACTGGTTACTGGCCCACTGGACTGGTCTGGCCCGCACCTATTATTCTTATGACCCGTTGTCCAGACTGGTTCGCTCTATATTTGTAATCCGCATTAGCCGAGCATTAAAAATGGGTCACAAGAATACGCACTGCCCAGACCAGTCCAGTGGGCCTGAAGTAACCAGCGGACTGTAAAAATCCTAATATTTCCCCTTTCACCTGATGTTCTCCTCCTCATTCTCCGTACCCTAAACCTACCTGCCCCCTAGAACACCTCACAACAAGAAAGCAGGATGGACGTACCGAAAAGGAAAGCTGATGTAGTTAACATCGGTGCGGGAATCAGCGGTAAGTACCTACCATGTGTTCTATATTTTAGTATTCAATAGCGACTGCGTTGATTATTTGACAATAGTCGCTATTGAATACTAAAATATAAAACACAAGGTAGGTACTTACCGCTGATTGAATAGAATATCCAGATTAGCACATTTTGAAATTTCAGTTATATGAATAGAATATCCAGATTAGCACATTTTGAAATGCATCTATATGAATAGAATATCCAGATTAGCACATTTTGAAATTCATCTATATGAATAGAATATCCAGATTAGCACATTTTGAAATTCAGCTAAATGAATAGAATATCCAGATTAGCACATTTTAAAATGCATCTATATGAATAGAATATCCAGATTATCACATTTTGAAATGCATCTATATGAATAGAATATCCAGATTAGCACATTTGAAATGCATCTATATGAATAGAATATCCAGATTAGCACATTTTGAAATGCATCTATATGAATAGAATATCCAGATTAGCACATTTTGAAATGCATCTATATGAATAGAATATCCAGATTAGCACATTTTGAAATTCAGCTAAATGAATAGAATATCCAGATAAGCACATTTTGAAATGCATCTATATGAATAGAATATCCAGATTAGCACATTTTGAAATTCAGCTAAATGAATAGAATATCCAGATAAGCACATTTTGAAATTCAGCTAAATGAATAGAATATCCAGATTAGCACATTTTAAAATGCATCTATATGAATAGAATATCCAGATTAGCACATTTTGAAATTCAGCTAAATGAATAGAATATCCAGATAAGCAACATTTTTGAAATTCAGCTAAATGAATAGAATATCCAGATTAGCACATTTTAAAATGCATCTATATGAATAGAATATCCAGATTAGCACATTTTGAAATGCATCTATATGAATAGAATATCCAGATTAGCACATTTTGAAATGCATCTATATGAATAGAATATCCAGATTAGCACATTTTGAAATTCAGCTAAATGAATAGAATATCCAGATTCGCACATTTTGAAATGCATCTATATGAATAGAATATCCAGATTAGCACATTTTGAAATGCATCTATATGAATAGAATATGTCCTGATAAGCACATTTGAAATTCAGCTAAATGACATGAATAGAATATCAAAACTTGCCAGTTTCTGGTGTAGGTGATATATTTATTAGATTATTTTGTCAATTTCTTTTGTTATATTTTCAGAATCCCGAATGTAAATATAGTGACATGGGTGCTGGCTATGTTGGCGAAGGTCAAAACAGAGTTCTCCGACTTCTTAAAGAATACAATATGGAACTGTTTCAGACCCCAATTGAGGGGAACGAGATTTACTATAGAAATTTGAGTATTTTCTAAAGGTACAGTACAGACATTCAATTCCTGGACTAGTTGACCGGACGTCTTTCAGCGCCTGGTTGTACACACATGTCAAAAGCATGTCAAAAGATAAGCAAAACACATCGACGGCCCATGTAGCTTGCTAATCAAATCTACATTCAGTTGTGAGGTCGTCCATACATCATTGCCCGTGTCTGTATGATGGCTATTCTCTATCAAACATTCATGGACATAAAACAATACTCATTAACAGTGATAAGGCCGAAAAAATATGTTCGTTTCCTACTACCCTACCTACCCTAATTTTTTGCCCCTAGCCTAATCTTTTTATTGCCCAAAATATTTTCTTTTTTATAAAAAAAGGTAAATATTTGTAACTCCTTCATATTCCGAGCACGGCATACAAGAGAAATTGAAAAAAGAAAAAAAGAAAACATCAAATATAAGCATATAATACTAGTTCAGTGGATTTAAATAGATACAGATATCCCACTACTTTAGATGCTGCTTTTCTGCTGTACATTTACATCTAATGCAGCACGGAGGAGAAAAAATATATATGATGATATAACAGAAATTCCCTACCTACATACCTACCCTATTTTTTTCTAGCATGTAATAGGAAACGAACATATTTTTGGTTATGCCTAAGGGAAGAACATCCGGGGACTACAAACCCAGCAATACTGAATATCATCAAATGTTCAGAGAAGGTTTTCCATATTATTTACAAGAGGTTGATGAGAAACAATTATGATGTGTACAATGAAATTCGCAGTAGATGGTCCAAAAAGTTAGATAGGGAAATCGACAACAGGGTTGTAGCAGATTCGTTCAAAATAACTTATCAAACTACTGCAGATACAGTTGCTAGATACTTAGGGCTGTTCCATTTAAAAGTGTGGGGGTGGGGGCGAGGAACGGAAGATTTTTTTAGGGGGGGGGAGGGATCGAATTTTGAATTATTTTACCCCCCCCCCCCCTCCCCCCCCCCCCCCCCCGAATTTCGAATTTTTGGTGGGGAGGGGGGGTGCCGAATTTTGATTTTTTTTCGCCGGCCACACCCAAATTTCTTTTAAATTTCGCATTTTTTTTCCTAAAATATATATATATATATATATATATATATATATATATATATATATATATATATATATATATATATATATATATATATATACTGTAAAGTTCGAAAATTAGCGAATCTATATTTAGCGAATCAATCCATTTTTCCATAATAGCGGATCGTAATATTCGCGTGTGAACCATCTCCAAAAGCGCCATCTGAGTAGTGGTACTCTAATTTATGTACTAATCTACCATTCATGCTCGGTATCTATAGATATATCCCAAAGCAATGAAAAGCTTTCTTTCCAAGTATACACATTTCTTTCATAATAACCCATCTTTCGCTGTAGATATGAAAAAAAACCTGTTGCTTTCTGGTTATAATGCCATGGATAAATAAAAGAAAATATTCATCTAAAATTATGCGAATTCCCTGTCAAGACATCTAAATCCATTCTCTTTAGAGCGAGCGTGAGGACCGAATTTCCACGTGCACTTTAAACTTAGATGACCGAGTGACATCGAAACCCGCACACAGTTGACCCCGTTTTGTTGACCAGGGGTCAAACATGTGCGGGTTTCGATGTTTTTTACGGCCGGATGGTCATGTATTAATAATGCAGTGGCTATATGCACAGCAGAGCTGTGTATATAAGAGAATATTTTCGCAATATACACAGCCACTGGGCTGGCTGTGCACAGCCGCCCTGCACAGCCGCTGGCTGTGCACAGCCACTGGGCTGGCTGTGCACAGCCACGGGCTGGCTGTGCACAGCCACCGGGCTGGCTGTGCACAGCCACCGGGCTGGCTGTGCACAGCCGCTGGGCTGCCTGTGCACTGCCGCTGTGAATATTTTTGCTATGGATACACATTTATAAGTATAAGAAAAAAAAATTCTATGCATATCTGGCTTTATTCCCAATTTTTTCTTTTGAATCAAGTACAAAGGATGCTTTATTTCTGCTGGGCTGGCTGTGCAGCTGTGCACAGTCACGGGCTGGCTGTGCACAGCCACAGGGCTGGCACAGTGGCTGGCTGTGCACAGCCGCTGGGCTGCCTGTGCACTGCCGCTGTGAATATTTTTGCTATGGATACACATTTATAAGTATACAAACCTTAATTAGTTTGTAATTCCCTGGATAACAAACAATAATAACTTGATAAATAAATAAATGTGGATATGAAACCAGCTGGTCAACCTAAACAGGCTGGCTGTTGTGAATATAAAAAAAGTCGCGTTCTGCGCATGTTGGCGCAAGTTTCTCTGTAATGTAAACGATATGAGAGCCTCCTAATGACGTCTCACTTCAAAATTCGAGACCATATATATAGGCTATATTCGAGACCCCTGCAATAGCCAGGCCTTCAGCCCTTCACGTAGATAATGATGATAATTATAATAATGATAAACATACAATGATGATAATAACAGAAATAATAATGATGATAATAATGATAACCAATATATAAATATAAATATATATATATATATATATATATATATATATATATATATATATATATATATATATATATATATATATATATATGTATATATATATATATTTATATATATATATATATATATATATATATATATATATATATATATATATATATATATATATATATATATATACTAGTATGTATATGTATGCATATATGTGTATGTATATCATGATAATAGAGTAACGAATCTGTCTCAAATCGAATTAACAAGAGGGGGGGGGGGGGGTAGGCAGCGGGAAGACAAGAAGGGTTTATGGGGCTATCAGGTTCCTGAAGCCTGTTCTCTATTTGTGAAAGGGCCACGGCCCTCATGGTGTAAGTGTGTGTACCGGTAAGTGTTTGCGAGCCAACAGGAATACTGGCATACAAGGGGAACAGTTATCAATTGAAATGTCGGTTAAATGTGGCGCCCACTAGCTTGAGAACGAGATGGTTGACCCCAAGTTTTTAAATTGTATTCTGAAAATATATGGTCCTAAGAACAATTTCGAAAAGTTTAAGAAAAATCTAGATGTTGAGATTTTTTCTATGACTTCATCAATTTCCTACAATTTTGAAGTGTTCTGTATGAAATGATGGTAATGTGGCGCCCCCCTAGCTTGAAAAAAAAAGGTGGTTGACCCCCAGTTTTTAAATTGTTATCTGAAAATGTATGGTCCTAAGAACAAGTTCAACAAGTTTGAGAAAAATCTAGATGTTGAGATTTTTTCTACAACTGCAGCAACTTCCCACAATTCGGTGGTACCATAGGTGAACTTGCCAGAGTAGCGGCCCCCCTAGAATGACAACAAAACAATGGAACCACATTTTCTTGAATTGGGAATCAAAAAATATATGTACTAAAGAATATTTTGCAGCATTATCATTTTTTTCTGTCATTTTAATTCTCTGTAATTTATTCACGAAAATCTGTGATTTTTGAACACCTGTCTAAAATACCCTGAAGGGGGGCGCACGTTTTGGGGTGAATGAAACCCCCCATCCCTTAAACTTTCATAGTTTTGTAGAGAGGGTGGGAATCTCTGTACTTAGAAGACCAAACACACATGGAATGGAAACCAGCCGGTCAACCTGAACATGCTAGCCTCAACCAGTGTCAACTAATAGTCGCTAATAGGTGCTCTGGGCACCCCCAGCAGGTGGTGGAGATATGGTTTCTCTGTAATGTAATCGATGCAAGAGCCCTGATTGGTCCTTGTTCCCCACGTGACCCTCGCCCTGCTGCCTTATCTGGTAGTCCTGGCATGAGGCCTGCATGTAACTATAGGGCATATAGTAATTGGTCCCTCGTTACATATCCATTCTTTTCTTAATCCAAGTCTGTACCAAGTTTCGAAGAAATACGTTGTTTGAGCGAATTGTCATGTATGTCTTTAAGGTGGACTTTCCCTCATGGTCTTAGCCAGCAGGGCGGCTGGGTGTCTTTTTGGACACTTTTTGTATGGGGCTTTCTCTATCGTGGGTATGGCCTATCAATCTCAGTACATGTAAACAGAGCCATACCTGACGATAGAGTGGCTCGATCTAGTTTACGAGGAGTGCCGTAAAAAATGGTGGCATGCTACACGGCAGATAGAACGAGGTAGCTACATTGTCAACAAAATCACAAAATATTTATTAAATTGACATAGCAAATAAAGATTGTATAGTCAGATATTTAGATGACTCGCACGTCTGATCTTGTGCAAGTAACAATGGCCCGAGATTTCGCAATGTGGTCCAACTGAAGATCGCCATGTTGGATTTAGATCGCCGTTGATTACAGAAACTATCCAAATAAACACTTTGCGGCGTTGAGACAAAAAGTATGTTTAAACAATCACTCGACCATTTTAACACGGATTTCTTTAGTTATATTTAAGCTACTTAGTTGAGGGAAAGTCGAGGAATTTTCACCCTCGACACCCTCGGCTGCATGATGGCGGTGAAAATGATTTTCCCTCGTCAGTGACGTCAGCGAAATAATGCAATACCATTGGCTGGTGGCCACTGGTAGCAGCTGTGCGTATTGCAAAAATATTTCTCTTATTTACACAGCTCTGCTGTGTATATAGCCCACTTCCGATTAATAATAGGCGCCCCTTGATACCTAAAGAAATGTCGTGAAAGCTCAATAACCTGTTTGGTCTGGTAGGTGTTTTTAATCGTATTAATAACTAGGTAGGCGCCCCCCTTGATACATAAAGAAATGTCTTGAAAGCGTCTTTTCGCTATGGTCGCGTACCAGTGTTTATCTATTTCTTCCAAAATATGATAACGGACATCTTCGAAGGGCTGGATAGATCTTTTCTTTTGCGAACTCGCCGTCCTTTTTTACGATTAAAACACCTATTAAATGGACCAATCAAAATGCTAACTATAGTCTGTCTGACTTAAGTTGAGTTGGCCCACAAAAAAATTCGTTTTTTGCCATCCAAACTTGGCAAACCTCTTAGTAGGGAAAAAGAGGGGAAAGAAAGTCAGACAGACTATATCCATAGAAATGTCCCAAAGCATCGAAACCCTTTTCTTTCCAAGCATACACATTTCTTTCATAACAACCTATCCCATCTTTCGCTGTATATATGAAAAATAACTTGTTGCTTTTTGGTTATACCATAGATAAAATTTTAAAAAGAATGTCCATCTTAGATTATGCGAAGTTCCTGATAGGACATCTAAATGACATCACTTAGATGACCGAGTAGGTCAACAAAACACGGTCATCCATGTGCGGTACAGCCACGGTATAAAAAGGGTGCGTTGGCACGACAGGTTATTTATTGCTGGGTCGCTCACGACCCAGTATAAATACGGTTACGCACCAGAAGTAGGGCATGGAGATCGGTCCTGGCGGAGCCATTTTTACTGAGGGGTTGATGGTCTTGCCACAATAAAAAAATTAAAAGTGATTTTCTGTATGGTTCGTTCTTTCTTTTCCCCCGACATTTCTTTGAAATAAAAGTACTTGTATCATTGCAATCAAATCGTCGGCGTTGTGTTATGAATGTGTACGTGACAGCGCAGTTATAAATACACCCCTACACCACGCAACACGCACCCCGGGTGCTAAGAGACGGTGCGAGGACTCAAATCCGTGTAAGACACACCATGGCACCCAAGATAGAACCGTTGCCACCTGTACCACTGTACCACGTCCTGTAGCACCCTGTTGATCCCTATTAAATAGTGCTGGTGGGGAACGCGGGCAATTTTTTTTTATTATTT